>OX459109.1:10731363-11331363 GCA_949775045.1 Metridium senile
CATGCTTTTTGGTCAAAAAATGATCCATTTTGACGCATCTTGGTGGGCTACATATAGTCCATGCATTTTGGTCGAAAATGACCTATTTTGACGCATTTTTATGGGCCATAGTCAATGCTTTTTGCTCAAAAATGACCTATTTTGACGCATTTTGATGGGTTATAGTCCATGCTTTTTGTCAAAAAATGATCCATTTTGACGCATTTTGGTGGGCTATATATAGTCCATGCATTTTGGTCGAAAATGACCTTTTTTGACGCATTTTTATGGGCCATAGTCAATGCTTTTTGCTCAAAAATCACCTATTTTGACGCATTTTGACGCATTTTGGTGGGTTATAGTCCATGCATTTTGGTCGAAAAGGTGATTTTTGACCAAAAAGCATGGACTATAACCCATCAAAATGCTTCAAAATAGGTGATTTTCGACCAAAATGCCGTCAAAATAGGTCATTTTCGACCAAAATGCATGGACTATAGCCCATCAAAATGCTTCAAAATAGGTCATTTTCGACCAAAATGCATGGACTATAACCCATCAAAATGCGTCAAAATAGGTCATTTCGACCAAAATGCATGGACTATAGCCCATCAAAATGCATCAAAATAGGTCATTTTTGACCAAAATGCATGTACTATAGCCCATCAAAATGCGTCAAAATAGGTTCTCTTTGACCAATATCCATGGACTATAGCCCATCAAAATGCGTGGAAATGGGTCATTTTTGATCAAAATATGATATATTTGATCACGCATTTTGTTGGGTTATAGTCCATGCATTTTGTTCTTATTTCTGTCACAGTCACACTTCTCACAACACCCCTCCTTCTCTCCCCTCAACCCGTCCATTTCGCCTACTGGCTAGCATACACATTCAGTAAAGTAAGAGGATGTTTTATGGACTAATTTTACTATTTATTTACAAAATATATGTTAACATTATATTGTTACTAAAAGCCATATTTGGCTTGAGTTTGTCGTTTGGTTTGACGGTTGGAGGACCACTGCTGTTGCAGTTCAAATTCACGCTCTTTGGCCTACAAAGAAATGAAAATATACATTTAAAACTTTCTGTATATAAAAAATAATTACATAAAGAGAAAACACTTAAATAGAAACAAAATGATTACTACCCAATAGTTTGTATTTAGTGACTATTCAGACAGTATATATCGCTCAACCAGAAACATCAAATACAAAAGGAAAAAATACCTTATTACAACTATACTAGTCTTTGATAGTGACTAATACATGTACGTCTAGTCATTAGTCTAGTTAACTATTTCATAGCTTATAGACCGAATCGAAATATGGCGTACTCTTATTGTTCTTGACTGTCTAGCCTTGTGTTCACGGAAAACAATGGAGTTTTCACATGTATGCGAGGCTGGACAGTCAAGAAGAATTGTTATTCAAATTGGCCGCCATATTTCGATTCGGTGTATAGCAATTTTATTTGTATTTTATAAAGCGTTTTCACTCTAGTTTAGATGTAGTTCTTTTTGAGGGGGAATGTGGGTACTCATATCCATTTGCTATTCTCTACTTTCACATAACCATAATGCCTTCTGTTTTGGGGGGTAGCTATTGTAATTTTAATTTGTTTGACTTGAATTACAATCGGTTTGATTTGAATAACAATGCTACCCCCAAAAACAGAAGGCATTATGGTTAATGTGAAAGTAGAGTATACTTCAACAATAGAGTAGTTGAATCGAGGGCATTATGCTGTGATAGTTGCCCGCTGTTCAGAAAAACAAATAGTCACCCGAGAATGTACTCAACAACAAAATTTTCCAAAGCGGACGAAAAGCACTCAGTGGGCACTATTTAAACAATAGAGTAGTTGAATCGAGGGCATTATGCTGTGATAGTTGCCCGCGTTTTGAGGAACATCCAGTTTCCAAGGGCAACTATCACAGCATTATGCCCAAGATTTTAACTGCTCTATTGTTTTTATTATTCAACAACAAAATTTTCCGACGCAGACGAAAAGCTCAGCGGGCACTATGCGCTGATAGTATCCCTCCGCGGCGGGCACTATCACGTCACGTGATCGCCCCTCGACCAATGAGAGCGGAAGAAAATTTGCTGTTGAATTATAAGTGCAAGAGGTACTATCATGTCACGTGATAGCCCCTCAACCAATGGTGTTACTAACAACAACAAACTTACCTGAAAAGCAAGATATGTAATTTGATGCTTCCTTCTTTGCTGGGAAGATGGCATGTTTCCTTGTTTCTGAAGTCAACCAAATGCAAATATATTCAATGAAAAAATTCATCATTTGCTGTTATTACAGTTATAATGACAATCATAATGAATAATGGATTAAAGTAGAGGCTTTTGGCAATGACTTGAATCCATCGTTTGAAAACATTTATACATTTATAATATACTGTACAAAATTACTTGATTCTGATTGGACAAGAGGAGTACAATAAAAATCGTAAATTTTACTCTGCAGAGTACCAATTAATTTTTCAGTATATTATAAACAAAAAATTGCACAATCTTTTCGTACAATTTGTAATAAAAAGATACTCGTGATGTTTTGGAAAGTTATCAAATTTGACTCGCCTAAAAGGCTTCAAACATCACTTGTTCCTATTAATTAGAAACTGTACTCAAGTTTGTGCGATTTCCTATACAAATATAACAGCTATTCAAGTGTAAATAAATAAATATACCAAGCCGTACAATTTGACACATTATTATTCTATATCATACAATTACAGATACATATTCATTCTCAACATTCATTTGCAAGATGCAGCTGACAAATGTCATTAAAAAAATTGCAAATTAATAAATGAGTAAGTAAATAATTAATTAAATAAAAAATAAATGAATGAATAAATAGGTAAATATTTCAATAAAAATAAATGAAAGAAAGAATATATAAGAAAATGAATAAATTAATGAATAAAAAAACAAATGAAATTATGAATAAACAAACAAAAACAAATAACAAAATAAACAAACAATTAAATAAAATAAAAATACTTAATGATTGTATTTCAATTATACTACAATTATTCCACTAATATACTAGGATTAAAGTGTAGTTACCTTGGATGATTTGTGTGCAAACTGTTCAGCTGTAAGGTTGGTTAGCTGTACTTTAGTATCAGCTGTCTGGTCTGCAGCATTGATGTCAATAATGTTAATCTGTTCTTTACGGTTGTTTCTTCCTTGAAGTCTTTGAATCTAAAATTACACAAGTAGCAAATTACATAATGCATTATCAAAAAGAACTGTAGTTATCATGATCATTGCGACCACTACAGTCTCACAGTTTCATATTAACAATTATCACTGACAATAAAATACAACCACCATCACTACTTACCATTACCATTACCACCATCACCACCACCACCACCACTGTCATCACCATTACCACCACCATCACCACCACCACCACCGTCATCACCATTACCACCACCATCACCATCACCACCATCATCGCCATTACCACCACCATCACCTACGCCATCACCATTACCACTACCATCACCATCGTCATCACCATTACCATCACCATCCGGACAATCACAACACATTGATTGACATAAACTGATGTAGATACAAACATAAAGGTAATATAATGAAATTTGTAACCCCATAAAAAATATTGATTTAACTTTACTGACGTTTCTAGCTTTAGACGAAGGGCTAAAGTATAAAACATCAGTAAAGTTAAGTAAATATTTTTTTCGGTGTTATAAATTTCATTATATTACCTATCATTTATATCAAACACTGACGCAGCCTATACTAGTTTACTCGCTAGTTTCCATTGATGTAGATACAATGTACTGATGGTCTGTAAGATTATTTTTATTTTTTATAAGTTCAATCACTTACTTTCTCAATGTCTATGTCTTCTGGCTGTTGTTCAGCTGTTTCTTGGTATTGACTGGATGATGGCTGTGTATCGTAATAGGTTGTATAGCTGCTTTGATCATAGCTTCCGTAATCCTGTGTGATTTAACATACCATAGATATTCAATCAATCAATTAATCAATCAATCAATCAATCAATCAATCAATCAATCAATCAATCAATCAATCAATACATGTAACTTTGTTAAAATCTCTGTCAAGTTGTGTATGAGTATAATTATGATCTCTGTTAAGTCTTCTAGCTTTACCAAAGTACATATAACACTAATCAGGGAGACAATTACTACTAACTAATAACAGTAGGCTACATGTACAAGATGTAACTTTTAATAGTGGTCTGGAAAACAATTTAGATAATGTGAAATATGCCATATTGAAGAAATGTAAAACGAGGCAGCATGCTCTATGGAGATATAGAGCACCATGGAATTTTAAGAAGACGAGAGAAGCGTTAGGAGATGCACAACGCTTGTTACAGTGCTGCTAATTCAACCGGGGCCACTTCAAGTTTATTAGCCAATCACGTTTGAGCTTAAGAACAAAAGATATCTACTTTGTCTCCTTATCATCCAATCAAATTATAAACTACGCCGGAACTTGACGGATCCTCTATGTCTGGTTCTTTTGTTCTTAAGCTCAAACGTGATTGGCTAATAAACTCGGGGTGGCCCCAGTTGAATTAGCAGCACTGTAATAGTGGTCTGGAAAACAATTTAGATAATGTGAAATATGCCATATTGAAGAAATGTAAAACGAGGCAGCGTGCTCTATGGAGATATAGAGCACCATGGAATTTTAAGAAAACGAGAGAAGCGTTAGGAGATGCACAATGCTTGTTACAGTGCTGCTAATTCAACCGGGGCCACTTCAAGTTTATTAGCCAATCACGTTTGAGCTTAAGAACAAAAGATATCTACTTTGTCTCCTTATCAGCCAATCAAATTATAAACTACGCCGGAACTTGACGGATCCTCTATGTCTTGTTCTTTTGTTCTTAAGCTCAAACGTGATTGGCTAATAAACTCGGGGTGGCCCCGGTTGAATTAGCAGCACTGTAAGTCTTCTTAAAATTCCCAAGTGCTCTTTAACTCCATAGAGCACTGCTGCCGAGTTTTCTATTTCTTTTATAAAATATTCAGTTGTTAAAATCAAACAAATTGACACTCTGTGCACTGTTGAGTTAAAGAGAACACTTTTCAGCCAATCAGAGCGCGCGATTTATATATTCAAATACTTTATAAACAATAATATAGATATGTCAAGAATATCCTTAAAAATATTGTATGGCCAGTGATAGTTGTAAAATAATTGTTTTAAACTTATGTACAATGCAAGTTAAAACATAAATGTAGATTACAACTATTTCAAAATAGTTTGAACACTGAAAAGTGCATCTCAAGACCAAAGAGGATTGTGGGTCTCATTAATTTGAAATAAAAAGTGCATTTACAGCGATCTGCTCCCTTTGTGTGTGCATAGCTAGTATATTGTTTTGGATAGAATGCACTAAAAATAAAATAAATACAAACAGGTTCCCATTTAAATCTGTACTTTCCCATTTAAATCTGTACTTATGCAAATTGTGTTGATGTGTGCTAAACACACAGATCAACCAATCAGGGAAGTTTACTTCCGAAATAATATACTCTGATTGGTTGATCTGTGTGTTTAGCACACATCAACACAATTTGCATAAGTACAGATTTAAATAAGAAAGTACAGATTTAAATGGGAAAGTACAGATTTAAATGGGAACCTGTTTACAATGCACACCTAATTTCAAGAATGTTGTCAAATGAAAAAAGAACTTTAGTAATTTAGTAAGAAAGGAATAACAAAAGAAAGAGTTCAGCTTGATTGATCTTCTTTTGTCATTTAATTAATTCCTTTCCCACTAAATTACAAAAGTAAGGACAACCTTTTGCAATTAGGTGTATATATCATTTAATTTAATTATGAAAATAATGAGTTTTGGTCTTGGTGTGTACTATTCAGTATGCAGTATTTTGTATTCAGCATTGTTTTTAATAGATGTATACTTACATAGTGTTGACTGGCATCTTGTGGTTGATAATAAGTAGTTGTTGTGGAATCACTATTATCATAGCTTTGATGTCTGGTATCAGTATCATCATAGATTTGATCCTTGTTTACAGTGCTATCATAATATCCACTTGTATTAGATGCAGTAGAATAATCATAAGCATTTTGATCACTTTGATATGGTGCAGATACACTGGATTCACCTTGACCCAGTTCAACACCAGAAACTTCAGGTTTACTTGAAACTTTTATACTGCTAGTAAATGAGCTTGACGCTGTAGATTCTGGAATACTCTGAGATACCACTGAAGTAGCCGAATGTTTCTTTATAGAAACTTCAGTGTCCTTTTTGTCACTAAAAGTGAAAAATGATACAGGTTCGTTGTCTTCGTCTTCGTCGCCACTTGCGTTGCCTTCATCTTTTTTCTTCTTTGTTTTAGTTTGTGTGGGTTTTTTGCTAAGGGTGTGTGGGATGAGAGGTCTGTTAGATAGTTTGGCTGTTGGTTTGTTAGGATTAAAGGCTGTTGGGGTTATACTGTGCTTTGGTTTTGGCAGTAATGATGAAAGACCTGAACCAGCCTAGAAAAGAAAAGAAAAACAAAAATTACAGTACCTGTCTGAAATGATAGTAAGATGTAACGATAACAACAAAAGTAACACAGCAAAACCATTTCTGTACAAGACAGTGCTGGAACTGAAAAAAAACGTCCACTTTAGAGGGGGTTCCAGTTTATTATTATTTTTTTTCAAGTTTTGGAAAATTTGAGTTTAAAAATTATATTCAGTTTAGAGAAAATTCTGTTTTTGAGGGTCCAGTGTAGAGGGCAAGGCTCGAGATGAAGGTGAAATTATAATATATTTTAGTTTATTTACTTTAAAAAACATGACAGGCCAAATTGTTCATTCAAAACTTTATTTGACCCGGTCAAGTACCAAATTTGGCAGGACATTGACCATTTATGGATCATTATTTCAAACCCTGGAGGGGTTCCACTGGAGTAAAATATGCATGGCAATTAACCAGCAGTTCAACTGGTGTGGGCTATGCTGATGTTGCTAAGGAAACAATTAGAGTTGAAAATCTAAAATACATAATGTAATGTATTAAAATATATAAAACAGGTTCCCATTTAAATATGTACTTTCCCATATAAATCTGTACTTTGCAAATTGTGTGATGTGTGCTAAACACACAGATCAACCAATCAGAGTATATTATTTCTGAAGTGAACTTCTCTGATTGTTTGATCTGTGTGTTTAGCACACATCAACAAAATTTGCATAAGTACAGATTTAAATGGGAAAGTACAGATTTAAATGGGAACCTGTTAAAATTTCTTGCATGTAGTTTACAGTCAGGTAGGTACAGGGATTCTGGCATTATGCGGAGGAAAAATCAAAATTATGCGGAATTTTTTCGGAAGATTATGCGGAAGAAACGATAAATTATGCGGAAAATTATGCGGGATGACGTAATCGCTTAAAACTTAAAATAAAACTAATTCAATTACTTTAGCTCTCCTATTTCGGTTCCTTTTTACACATAAATGTCATATCATTCGTTTTTTATCAATAATTCAAACTAATAACAACACTATAACCAAAAGAACTAACGATTTCCGTTAATTAAACGTTCCGCCATCTTGGAACACCGCCATCTTGGAAAACCGCCAAACAGCATGGGGCCTGGGCCGAGATACAGGAAGCCCAATACTGTAGAAATAAAAACAAAATGGCGTCGCTTCGACGGCTGGTTTGTAAGCCGTGAAAATGAACAATTTGTACTTCGTACGACTGTAACAAAACGGCAAAAAACTATTCAAGCAAGCAAGGGAGATAACTAATATATATCTATTGTTTTATCTATTTAATTTGTTTCATTGGTGCATTTTTGGTGCTTTTATCTATTTTTTTTTTTTTTTGGCAAATTATGCGGGATTATGCGGAAAGTAGTCAATTATGCGGGTCCGCACCTCCGCATAATGCCAGAATCCCTGTAGGTACAAAGGTGAACATAATAATACCTGTTGAAAATGAATTTGTATTGACTGTATATAATATAAAGGTTTCAATAAGCTGTAGTCTATATACATGTACATGTGTAGTCATGGCAAATTTATTTTTAATGATGCCTACATACCAAGACATTCTTAATTTGATAATAATACCTTTGATGGTTTTGGTCTTTTTGTATCAATTTTCTTTTCATCAGCTTCATCATCTGAATCAACCTTTAGAATAAATAAACAAATCAGTAGGTTAATATTAAATAAATATCATGCCTTATAATAAACTGTACAAAATTACTTGATTCTGATTGGACAAGAGGAGTGCAATTAAATAGTAAATTGTACTCTGCAGTGTACCAGGTACCGATTATGTTTTTCGGTATAATTATTATAAATAAAAAATTGCATTCTAGGATTTGCATTCTACAAATTACAATTTGTAATTAATATAGATACTGTGATGTTTTGAAAGTTGTGTGATTTTCTATTATTTCTATAGTTCCTCATGAGTGAAATAACTTTCTACTAAACATAAAATACTTACATCAACAAGTGTAGGTGCTGCAATTCTGACTGGATGCTTTCCTTTCTTACTGCTACTAGCTTGTACATCATCACTCGCTCCTCTCTTCTTTCCCAGTGATATCCCAACTCCAACAGACCAAGGAGACGGCATACGAGAGAATAAACTACCTACGGACTTCTGTTGGGTTGTCTTTTCAACGGTTGGTTTATCATTGTTCTTTTTTATTTGACTCAAAGGAACGTACTCTTCTTCAACTTCGATGATTTCGTCGTCGTTGTCTTCTTGTAAAGCTTTCAAATCCAGCAATTGTCTCTGTGGTTCTGAGTAGACTACTGCCGTTTCTGACGAATTGTGAGGCTTTGGTAAAAGTGAGGATAGTTTCGAACGCTTTTCGGTTGGCGAGGCATGTTGTGTGGTGTCAACTGCTTGGGGATTTATGGCCTTTTGGTCGTCTTCAATTGTTTTTAGAGTTACATTCTTCGACGGTGTTTTTGTTGTTTCCTCGACTTCGCTGTCGCTCGATCCATCGTCACTATCTCCGTAAGCTACTAAAGACATATTTACCAACAATTATTTATCACAAATTTCGCTTGAAGTATCGAAAAAATATGCTTTTACGACAAAAATCGTCTAAAATGCCTCTCATGCAGCCGCCATCTTGGATAATCGAGCTTCGCATGTACTTAGAAATATTACTGCTGACCAGTAATAGAAACACAGGAAGCCCAAACTCACTAGTTTTTCTCAGTATTTACTTATTATTTAATTCATCAAATTATGTTTTGAAAGAACATATAAGATTGATCTAAAAATTAGATTTGAACGAGAACGAGCAGCTGTTTAGATTATTTTAGTCTTTCGAACAATCAAGAGCTTTCAAATGTTGAAAGATTTTTGATCAAACGTTCGAATTAAGGGGATTCCCTTTTGCCCACTTATTATACCCGTCAAAGTGGACAGGTGAATGTTTACACTATCATGACATGACTGACACAAGTAACTAATTATTTATGAGCCCCTTATGATTTATTGTCAATAGAAAAAAGAAGAAAAGAGATAAAAATAGCAATGTGCTTATTTTAGACAAATTACGATTCTGTGAACGATACAACGAATTTCACGAGCGATCTTCTCTTCATTTTACAGGTGAGTTGACATTTTCTTGTATTTCATTGATAAGTGATTGTTTAAGTAGCCTTAATAGTTATTCAATGGATACTCAAGGGACCAGAACAGTTTCAATTTGGCTACAATTACTGATTAAAAACACTTTCACTTAAACAGTTTATGGTTCATCGAGTGTTGTGATAATATTAAGTTTCGTATCTTTCTTAGTTGTCTGTAGGTCAACATTAAAAAAACTTATCACAGGTACAACCAGTTCGTTTTGTTGGTAATTTTATGCCATTAAAGAAAATTATAAAATCAAACAATTTTACAATTACTATGTGAGTTATCTAAAAAAAGGTGTTAAATGAAACACACATATACTATTTATATCATATCATTTCGTATTATAAAATATCAGAGCATTGGCCGCATTGAATACAAGTTAGAATAACTGTATTGTAGCAGGCTATTATTTGTATTGTCTTGTCTACTTGTGCGGAAACTGTCACAGTGGGAGAATCATTTTTCTTGCTGAGCTTGATCAAAATATGGTCGCATACATTTAATTCAAAAACGTTCTCTAAAGCGATAATTAATTCAAATTAAATACAGTGATGGACCATGGGTACACATAAAATTGTGCCTTGATGTTTTGTGACTAGAATAACTTGAGTACTCGGCCACAGTCTGGGATCCCTACACAAAGGCTAATATATATAACATCGAAATGGTACAACGACGCGCAGCACGCTACGTGTACATGTGTAGAGACTACCGCAGAACATCTAGTGTTACAGATATGCTACAACGACTTGGATGGAAATCACTCGAACACAGAAGAAAGATTCTTCGACTTGTCATGATGTATAAACTACTCAAGGGCCTTATTACGAATGATGGTTTTCCTACACTGGTAACAATGCAGCGAAGAAGCAGACACACGAATACTCACGCCGGCCATACGCGCGCTCAAAAATACCGTGGTTCGCCATTTATTGAGTACAGCGGTTTTACGCGTGAGAGTAAAACAAGATGGCGGACAGTCTGAGTTGAGTGTTGAACAACTTCGCGAAGAGGTTTTACTGGATTCTGATGATGATGTTGTGGTGGATAATGTGGACGACGAAGAGGACAAGGATAAGAACATGTTGAAGGACTGGTTGGGAAAGTTTGATGGAGGAAATGGGTTTGATGGGGAGTTTTTTAAGCGTGAGGCAGTGAGTTTGTTGTTGCCGTTGACACATTTGTCAAGACGTTAGGGGAAATGCTTACTTCAACTGACACAGAAACAAGATTAAAAGGTTAGTTTTAATCTATAAAGCTCTCAAGTTTGTTTAATTTTCTGATAGGTGAACGACGAAACATGTAATAAACTTGAAAGATTTGGATTTACTATTAACACATATTTATTCTATTTGTTGTAGGAATTCGCTTCCTTCGATCGATCAGAGTCAAACTCATGCAATTCAATCTATTTAGTTATAAGTCAAAGTCATTATTGCTGTTTAAAAAATACGTTAAGTACCCCATTCAGGAGTGCATTTGCTTTAAATATTTGTTGACAATTAATCCACTGCTAGCAAGTGCTAGTCTGATAAAGTTTCAAACAGAATTACCATGCAAGCAATTTTAATTTGGAACCCAAAGTTAATTAATATTATAATAAAAAATTATCTTCGAATTTGTTGTGAATTAATATTTTATCAACTAAGTCAAATAGCGATAGTGACATTGACATTGACTGTATAGGAAATACTATTACTTTGATTGATGTTACTTAATTGTATACACAATATAAGTTGTAGAGCACAATTTTCAGAGTTTTATAATTAGTTTTTGATGAATAGTTTTGCCTAAACATTGGACAGAGCCTGGTCAGGTTCTAAAAAATATTAATTAAAGTTGCAATCATTTTTATAATTTGACCATTTCATTATAGAGTACAAACACTAAAAGTGTGCAACATAATTACCACTAAATACTGCTAAATTATGCTAATTCTATTGTTCTCTATTGTTTAATCAACACTATTTAGTGGTAAATAGTACAAAGTATTGCACACTTTTAGTTTTTGTACTCTATTATTGGGTTTGTAGTTAGGCATGAACATTTAGAAATCATCTTGAAACATATATCAAGTTAAGTAACAAACTTTATATTATTTTCATATATGAACGAGCAATATTTTAGTGATGACGCAGCTGTAATTAATATAATAGATTGAAATACGTAGTGGCACGATGAGAGTAATACATACATAACCAAACAGGTTTTGATTGGGGGATTCACCAAACATCTTGGTTCTGTATGTGTTATGCTGCTCACATGTCAACTATAATAGAAATTACAACTGCGTCATTCCTAAAATATTTCTTGTTTATATATGAAAGTAATATAAACAGGTTCCCATTTAAATCTGTACATTCCCATTTAAATCTGTACTTATGCAAATTGTGTTGATGTGTGCTAAACACACAGATCAACCAATCAGAGTATATTATTTCTGAAGTGAACTTCTCTGATTGGTTGATCTGTGTGTTTAGCACACATCAACAAAATTTGCATAAGTACAGATTTAAATGGGAACCTGTTTATAATGTTTGTTACTTAACTCAAACCCAATAATAGAGTGCTTACACTATGTCCATGAAATATAATCTAAATAGTTCCTAACTAATAGTTTTTATTTAGTGACTATTAGTCACTATCACTCAACTGGAACAGCTTTAGTAACAAATTTATACACAAGGGAAATCAAATACTCAAAACCATTGAAAGTTAATACTTTATTCATGTGTATTGTTACTAAATAAAAGCTGTTTCAGTTGAGTGGTAGTGACTAATAATCACTAAATAAAAACTATTAGTTAGTAACTATTTAGATTTTATTTCATGGACAGTGTAAGCACTCTATAATGAAATGACATAAATATGATAAAAATGTAATAATAAATATTTTTGGAACCTGTCCAATGTTTAGACAAAACTAATTAGAAAAACTAATAACAAAACTCTGAAAAGTGTGTGTTGTAACCTAGGAGTCAGATTGTGTTATCATGATTTAATAAATCAATAAACTGATTTGCACATAAATTATGTTCTAGTTGCACATTTACTGTCGTCCCACTCAATGACAACTGGATCAGTGCTTGATACGGAAGCTAGACTGTGGCTTAAACTAATATACCGCAGACTAGCTGGTCGAGTTGCTATAAGAAGACCCTACTATGCTGAAATACGCCAGAACATACCTTATGCCATAGTCAGTGCCATGTCAGTAGTGATCCAGTCTATTGATAAATTAAGAGAATCACTATGCTACTTGGCCAAAAACAAGAAAGGTCATGTCATAAGTTTCACCTGCCTAGAGTCAGTCATTATGTTCTTTGGTCTAGTAGCAAGTCTGAGTAAAGAAGAAGTAGAAGCCTTCTTGGTGAGGAAGTTGAAGGGTTTGAAAAGAAACAAACATGTAGTAAAACTATTAGCAGAAGCAAACAAAGATTTTGCTTTCTTTTACCAAAACAATTCTGTCATGTTGTGTATCCAGTTTCATTATGGGGAATGGAATAGGCATAATTACCCTCGTCATCCATGTCAGCTTCAAAGTATCATTTAGGGTGTACATAATATATATAAAAGGAACAGAAGAAAATAAACAAATACATTTGTAAATGTTTATTGACAAAACATATATATTTGTTGACAAGTGCATGTGCTCTTACTAAATCCGTGAAATATTTATACTAAATATGAGTACAAAAAGTGCTAATGAAACAATATCACATATGTATATACAGGTTTTTGTATGGATTCCTACTATCTATTACGTCGTTATTCAATCATGAGTTTAATGCGAGCACTCTATTATGTAATATTTGTTATTATATTTCAGTATCTTAAGCATTCTAGAGTTGCATAGAGCATACTTTGCTGATTTCAAGCTTTCAATGCTCTAGAATGTTTAAAATCTAGCAATTGATGTCATCAATGTATACATGCATTAAAACTGTTTTCATTCACCTGTGAAACACTCTTTAGTGTATTTTTTTGTTATAATATGACTATCACAATTTAACTAATACACTTTGTTTCACCGGTTAATGAAAACAACTCTCATGTGCATAATACTATACAAAGTTTGTTTTGTTTACTGTTGTTGAATTAGCACCATTTAGTGCTACTTACTGATATTTGCCAAATTTAAAAAATGTTGTCACAAGAAAAAAGAGATTAGTAATTTAATAGCAAATAAGGAATAACAAAAGAGTTCAGCTTGAGAGACCTTCTTTTGTCTTCCTTTGTACATATCTATTAAGATATTTGTTATAACACTGCTATCATAACTGTGACATAAACAAAACTATTATCAGTAATTACATAAATGACTGGTGTAGCTTGCATTACATGTACAGTGTATCCATAATCATCATAAAAGCCGGTTATAAAAGCCACAAGAGACCCCTTAACTGTCCTTAATTTTTATGTGTATCTGTCAATAATAAATCAAAACTCGCCTAACTCTAGCTTCATTTCATCAAAATGTGAATAAAAACAAATAAATGTTTATTTATTAGATGTCTACTCCCATGATATAGAGTAGATCGAGTGGAGTGTTTTGATTATTGACAGAATGATATGAGCTTGGGGTGCCTGTGCTTACTATGAAAACGTCTAATTATGTAAAATATAATGATAAAACATCAAATTGTAAAGAAAGCAACACAAAATATGAAAATGTAAGAGTAGTCTGATAGTCTATCAGGTACATGTAAAAATATTAAAGCTTGATAAACTTCACTTTGATAGTAAACATCGTGCGACCCTGCCTCTTCGTGTAAAACAAAATACCGCTCAAATTTAAAGGCCAATCCCCAAGATAGCTAATATTTCTAACTATAATGCAAACCTTCGTATCTAGATAGCGAAGTCTGTCGTTCTTTGCCTTCAACTCCTTCTCCTTCTCTTCTATCTATGCATCGATGGACTGCAATTCAGTTTCTAGCTTTCGCTTCTTCATTATATAAACTTGCTTTCGAACCATCTTCCTCTCCCTCATGTAGTCTCCAACTTTAAATCTTGGCCTTGGCATCGTACAAAACGTCGTGCGAAAACCAGCGATATAAAAATAATGAAGTCCAAACACGAAAAACTAAAAAGAAGGCATACTCGGCGAAAGACCAACGATGATCACACAATAAATTATTTCATATTAAAGTACAGCACAAAAAAGAAAAAACAAGGGTCAAAATGTGCTTTTCAAACAAATTTCATTCGGATGACTATTCGTGTCATTGAGATTGGCTCAAAAAGAACTAAAACAAACTTTTTTTTGCTCGCCATTAAGTTGACCGCTTGTTCAATGGTTGCTTTGTCAAGTCCTATCAATCGATTGAACATAGGAATCGATCGATCACGTTCCGGAGCTATAAAACATTATGCAACCGTTGGTTCGGAAATTCGAACCCAGTCTCCCAAAAAATGGCAAACGTCCAATATGGCGACCGGTGAAATCAAGGGTGGTATTTTTGAGCGCGCGCGTGGCCGGCGTGACTCTAGCTTTAAAAATACCACCTTCGAGAACAGACTATCACCTCTTTTCTTATTTTCCTCGCACTATAAGAGAATGGAACACTTTACCAGAGGACATTGTTCAAAAAACCAGCATAAATGCATTCAAGAAAGCAATAGAGAACACAGTTTGACATTTTATTATTATTATTGTCTTTTTCATTATTTAGACGTTTTGTTTTGTTTCTTAAGACCCCCCGTAAGGATTTTCTTATAGAAAGAGACGGGGTAATACGGAAGAAGAAGAAGACGAGTCATACCAAGTCCATAATTTGCTTTTTGTTTTAAGGCTAGTCCTTGAGATTATTTGTCCGATGTCGCGTGCCCATTCACGCGACGACTTCAGCATCTCAATATTCATTTATCATTTTGAATTTCCTAAAAAGGGAATTATTGCGAAGATATTTAGATGTCCGCTATGGCAGTCGAATTTATATAGCGCAAGTTGATATAGATACGTTTTCATTCGCCCACATTTTTCCCAATGGTCAGTGAGTGCGAGTCAAACATCACGGAATAGCCCAAAGAGGAGTGATCGATAATCATGGCTGCAAAATATGTACGTAAATTACTGATTCAACTACATCTTGAATGGTCTATTCTCTTAAAGTGGGTTTATGACAATAAATAATGATAGTACTACATTGCAGTACAGTCAATTGCATAAAGGTTGTAGTATACATTTAACATATACACATATATAATGAGATGCAAAACAAAACACTGCTTAATGCGGGTGTTGTTTGCATGGAATGTATGCCAAAATATTTTTTTATTCCTTCCTCTCGTAGTTACATTTATATCTTATTTGTGATTTTTCCCGTAATACGGCTTCATATTTTTCGAGTTCTCTTCTCCTTATAAGGTAAAATTACGTATAATAGTCGTATAATAAATATATTTCTATTCAATACATTTATATATCACCATGACGTCTTATTTTCTAGATATAAATCATCCACAAGAAGTTACAAGGAAATAATAAAAAACAAAACAAATGAGCCTGCAATGCAGGCATGGCTAAGGTGCCGACTCCTTTACAAACGCATGCGTACTCCCTGTCAACGGAAGCCAAGCAACTCCTCAGTCGCATAAACATCACAAGTCGGAACCGCAAAATAGGAAATATGGATGGTCAAACTACTCTATCGCCTGAAACCAAGGTCCACCACGAAAACACTGCACTTTATATGTTTGCTGGTTTGGTTGTGACGTTTGTGTTTATTAGCAGTATCATACTCTTTGTAGAGTTATATAAAAACGGACGATGCGTCAAGACGAAAAAACAGAAGAAAGAAACAAAGAAAAACACCAAAGATACTACGAACTCTGATATTGAGCTAACAGATATCTCGTGACATGCGCAGTAAAGGTTCTACGGAGTAGAACAGTTACTTATGGGATACCTGTGTGTTGCTCAGAGATCTTTACAAGAGCAAGATGTTAATCATCATTGTTTCAATTCACCATAGTATGATTAACATCAATTCGCAATTGGTTATGGGTTCCTTGTGTGTTGCTCAGAGATCTTTACAAGAGCAAGATGTGCATTAAATTCAATTCACCATAATATGATTAACATCAATTCGCAATTGGTTATGGGATTCCTGTGTGTTGCTCAGAGATCTTTACAAAAGCAAAATGTTCATCATTGTTTAATTTCACCATAATATGATTAACATCAATTAATTCATAGTTGGTTATGGGATCCCTGTGTGTTTCTCAGAGATCTTTACCAGAGAAAGATGCGCATCATTGTTTAAATACACCATAATATGATTCAAATCAATTAGCAGTTGGTTATGGGATCCCTATGTGTTTATACCCCAGTCTCATGTTATTTATCACCGCTGTACAATTTAACAAAAGGCGTATTTATACTGAGATAATCTCAATCTCGTACCCTGAGCCAGCGTAACTCTTGGCCAGCGCCGTCTCTTGCTCGGCACGGCTGGCCAAGAGTAACGCAGGCTCTGGGATAATCTCAATCCGGAGTAGAAAGTGTTTTCCATGGTGTTGCAGTAGTATTTCCTCATGCTTTGCATGGAATTTGTGAACATTTTGACAACAAATCGAGGCTTAGCCTGTCCAAATGCGTTTTTTGTCAAATAGTACAGCGGTGATAGATAACGCGAAACTGCAGTATTGTATGATATGCACTGAATGGTAGCCTGATTGTCAGAGCGGGCCTGGGTCCTACGCTATCGCTTTCTCCCCAAAGAGTTTGGGGAGAAAGCGATAGCGTAGGACCCAGGCCTGCTCTGAAAATCAGGCTAACTGAATGGTTTATCAAATGAAAACAAGTAGTTTTGGGATACCTGTGTATTTATTCCGTACTTGCCCGTAGCAGCTACTAAATGAAAACCAAAAAAAGTGCATCGTGCATTATGACATTATCAGTTTTGGGTTCCCTGTGTATTCAGTCCTATTTGAAAATAAAAACCAAACAGTAGAAGTGCTATTTATTGGCAAAAAACTATGTACATTGGGTTACCTGTGTCGAATCAGCTCTTTCTGATTAAAGAAATGTAGATTTATAGTTTTGAGACCGAACAACTGCTTAATTTTGTCCACATGTAATGAACATTTAGAGCATTTTTAAGTAAAAAATTAAACATTTGTAGAGATTCTATTGTTCCTATTTTCTATCGTGATTGGATAATATGATTCTGTTTAGTGGTTTATGTTGGAGTACTAGTTGCATTGTAATCTTGTTTGAATATGGAATACTTTATGCAAAACACTCGCATGAACTTTAATGTGGTGTACCACAGGGTTCTTGTCTTGGACTTCTACTTTATAGACTTAATGACTGAGACTGAACAAACATAGAAGCAAACAATTAAGTAGACAAAACTAAATAAACTTAAAGTATTTAGATCAAACGGAAACTAATTTAGCTTTACTAAAAACATTTCTGTCAGTTTATCCCATTATTAATCGATTATATATATTTATTATTACCTCCAAAAAACCCTAGTGATTTGCTATGAGTTTATACATAGTGAGCACGCTCATGATAAACAGGTCTATCATGGCTCCAAATCTTGTCATCAACCACGCCCTCTTCTGTAGCTGTCTTGTCATCATTACCAACAGGATTTAGAACATCATAACATCCCTCTCCTTTGCCTTCATTTAGCGTACATTCCACGTATCTCTCAATGCTTTCCTTCAAATAATTAAGTGGAGAAGACCCATGCACAAGAAGATAGAAATGGAAATCTTTCAAGTTGAATTTCTTGCCTAACTTTTCCTTGGCGTAATCCCTTAATTTAATAATTTCAAGCTGGCCAATCATATATCCTGTAGCTTGTCCTGGATCGCTCTGATATCGAGTGACTTCTTTCTTGGCACCATCGGACGTATCCCAGGCATAGTCAGCGAAGTATTTCAAGGCTTCAGCTCGCGTCAATCCTTTATAATGAAGACCTGTATCTACGATAAGACGTAGAGCTCGCCAAACCTGACAGTAAAGTTAAGGACGGTTATGATGATGGTGTTGGTGTTGGTGTTGGTGTTGGTGTTGGTGTTGGTGTTGGTGTTGGTGTTGGTGTTGGTGTTGGTGTTGGTGTTGGTGTTGGTGTTGGTGTTGGTGATGGTTATGATTGTCAAGGTGGTAATGATGATGATTGTGGTGTTACAATGAAGATGATGACATGATGATAATGATAACGATATATCAACAAGTGGTTCTAATTAAATAAACAAGAGAAATAAAAAGAAGTAAAAGTTATCTCCCCAATATTCGTAGTTCTGATCAAGAAGGGGACAGTGAGATCGAGGAAAATTTTATTATTAAGCGCCGCGGCGCTTATTCGAGTAAACGTATCAAAGATCGATACCGTATGCGGCAATCTTGAAAACAATGCCATTACCATCTATAGTATTGTAGGCGGTGAGAAGTAACAAAAGACTTTGAGATTTTTTTCTTTTTTTTAACAGGTTGAGATTGCAACAGAACAATAGGCATATCTTTGATAAGTACGGTAATTGAATATACTAAAATTGCTGCTTATATTCTTACCTGCCATTTCAAACTGCCATATTTGTCAAACGGTTTGTCTTTATAAACGTCAGTGTCTAAAGCCACCAATGGATACTCTGAATATAACCCCCAACCTTCCACGAAAGCAGTGTATGATGATGCAGAACCTAATAGCCTGTCTATGATTCCACCACAGGAATCCTTAAAGTGCTCCAAATACCCCTGAACCTAAGAATTAAAATTCATTTAGAGAGAATTTGCGAGTGCCAACAGTTCATTCCAAGACGGAAATGAATTATGGGTGTATATGTAACACGAACATTAAAAACATATACTATAAAAATAGATTTGTATCAGCTACGTATAAAAGAATGGATAGTCACAGTTTCAATGTTTTTCCCCAGTTAATACAATTAATATCGTCTTTGGATCGCAAATAAACCTTATTCGCTTGCCAGGGTGTAGCTTACAGCTTCCAAGAGGATTGTATTGGGAAAAATTGAATCGAGCAAATAAGGTCTAGCTTCCAAGAAGATTGTATTGGGAAAACATTGATGAATAAGATTTGCCAAGAGGGTTGTATTGTATTGAATAATGTTTTATCCCAAGAGTAAGGTATGTCTCCCAAAAGATTTCATTGGTAAAACATTGAGTTAAATGAATAATGTCTAGATCTATCTCCCAAAAGGATTGTATTCGGAAAACATTGAGGTAAATGAATAAGTTGTATCTCCCAAGAGGATTGTATTGGGAAATCATTGAGGTAAATGAATAAGGGGATTGTATTCAATGGGAGTACATGCAATCAAGACATCCATGAAGGAGTAAGGAGCGTGTTCCCAATTTTCTTGGGTTACCTGTGTGTGATGTCCAGGCCTGACTTCATGGCCGTTGATAGCTATCTGAGTATACTTTGGTCCAGGCCTATCCAGGAAGAAGGGTATTTGGAAGAAAGCAGGCTTGGAACAACTTTTATCGCTGTAAAAATAACCAGGTATCCCATCAGATGGGTTGAAACTGGCCTTCATTTCAACAGGGCAGCTTGGAGTCGTGTCTTTCTTGCCGGTGAAATGAAACATTTTGAGGGTTTTAGGGTCCAACATGCTCATTATCTGAAAAAATGGAAGTACATGTATAAGTAGTATCCTAACTGAATAACAAACAAACAGACTGGTATACCAATACAAGAATTGAGACTAAAACACACATGAATGAGCACAGGAATAGACATCGAAGGAGCTAGTGGCATACAATTATCCTCGCTCAGCCACATGGTGTTTTTGTCATATTATGTCAAACTGAGGTTTGCTAGCTATTTGCATATGATTAGTGGATTCATGAGAAAGATGAATGCATGATTGAATGAATAATCAATTGA
Organism: Metridium senile; assembly: GCA_949775045.1. NCBI lineage: Eukaryota > Metazoa > Cnidaria > Anthozoa > Actiniaria > Metridiidae > Metridium > Metridium senile. The sequence continues at coordinate 10,751,895 of OX459109.1, forward strand.
ATAGATGCGCATGACTGAGTGGCTGGCTGGCTGAATAACTGATCAAAAGAAATAATGAATAGATGGATAAATAAAGGAATGAATGAATGGATCAATAAATGAATGAATGGATAAAAACATGAATGAATGAATGAATGAATGAATGAATGAGGGAAGGAATGAATAAATGAATGAATGAATTGATAAATAAACGAGTAGATAAATGTATGGAAAGATGATGGATGTATGAAAAAAATAATAAACGAACGAATATAGATGAACGACTGAATAAGTGCTTGAATAAATGAATTAATGGATATGGATAGATGGATGGATGGATGGATGGATGGATGGATGGATGGATGGATGGATGGATGGATGGATGGATGGATGGATGGATGGATGATGAACTTACTTTCTGCGCATCGGCATACCATCGCTGCAATGCAGCCCACCTTTTTGGACAGTGTATTTTGGCCGTTTCAACTGAACTGCAGTTTTTGTGTGCACTTGCATCACTTTCATTGGCAGGAATTGGATCATCGACAAAGTACATGTCTGATTGATTTAGTCTTTTGATAAACATCTCTTTGGCTGTGTCGTTGTTTGTTTGGTTGGTTGTATCACGGGCTATTTGAAGAAGCTAAACACATATAAATTTAACAGACATTTAACAGAAAGGTTCGAATGATAATGTTATTTACGGGTGGTGATAGCCTGCAGGCGTTCTTTTGGCTTTTTGGAGAATTTAGGATCTTGGGCTTCCTGTGTTAATTCGTTCAAAACAGGAAGCCCAAAACCCGATTTTTCCCAAAAACGCAAAAGAACGCCTGTTTTGCAGGCTAGGGTGGTGATGATCTAAATGGTAATGATGACCATGCATGACGACGTACGATGATGGTGGTGATGATTATGAGGCCTGGGGTATATGATGGCGATGTTGATGATGATGATGATAATGATGACAATAAAATGATGAAAATAATAATGTCGACATTGAAATGATAATCATGATAATAAAATGATGATGATAATAATGGGTCGACGATGATGGTGGTGATGATTATGAGGCCTGGGGTATATATGGTGGTGATGTTGATGGTGATAATGATAAAGTATAATAATAATGATAATAATAATAATGATAATAATATGATAATGATGATAATAAAATGATGTAGATAATAACAATAATGATAATGATAACGACAATAAATTGATGATGATGATGATAATTATAATAATAACAATGATGATGATGATAATGATGAAAAATGTTGCGTATTTACAATGACCATATTAAGCATATGTACGTACCTCGGGATATAACTTGTTCAGCATTTTAAATCCCAACTGATGGACATCATCTGGAGTCATGTCATTCGTGGTAAAGTATGGCATAATCATTTTATAAGACTCTTTTCCATCCAACTTTTCACCTGTTGGTAGTTTCTTCGTGGTTTCTTTGCCAGTACTCTGACCATTGATGTAGATATAAGATACTGGAAGACTAGCAAGACCGCTGGAGATATTACTAGGGACGCAGTGCTTGGAGAAGTCATTCTTTAAATACCTATAGTCGTGAGGACAATAAGTCATATCAACTCAACGAATCTGTTTGGTGGCCTTGATAGCGGTGAGATATTATATAAATTTGGAACTCAATCACCATCGTCATCGTTATCAATACATATACTGAATATCACTTAACTTATCATCATCACCACTCCCACCGCCATCTTTACCACCACCACCGCTGTTACCACCAATATATAATCATTACCATTGTCATCATCACTATCATTATAAACACCAACATTATCGCAACCACCACTATCACCATTATCATAACCATCACTATCTGCATCAACACTGTTACCACCAATATATCATCGCCATTGTCATCATCACTGATCACCATCACTATCACCATAAACACCATTACTATCATCGCAACCACCACTATCATAACCACCACTGCATCAACACTGTTACCACCAAAATATCATCGCCATTGTCATCATCACTGTTCACCATCACTATCACCATAAACACCATTACTATCATCGCAACCACCACTATCATAACCACCACTGCATCAACACTGTTAGCACCAAAATATCATCGCCATTGTCATCATCACTGTTCACCATCACTATCACCATAAACACCATTACTATCATCGCAACCACCACTATCATAACCACCACTGCATCAACACTGTTAGCACCAAAATATCATCGCCATTGTCATCATCACTGTTCACCATCACTATCACCATAAACACCATTACTATCATCGCAACCACCACTATCATAACCACCACTGCATCAACACTGTTAGCACCAAAATATCATCGCCATTGTCATCATCACTGTTCACCATCACTATCACCATAAACACCATTACTATCATCGCAACCACCACTATTATAACCACCACTGCATCAACACTGTTAGCACCAAAATATCATCGCCATTGTCATCATCACTGTTCACCATCACTATCACCATAAACACCATTACTATCATCGCAACCACCACTATCATAACCACCACTGCATCAACACTGTTAGCACCAAAATATCATCGCCATTGTCATCATCACTGTTCACCATCACTATCACCATAAACACCATTACTATCATCGCAACCACCACTATCATAACCACCACTGCATCAACACTGTTACCACCAATATATCATCGCCATTGTCATCATCACTGTTCACCATCACTATCACCATAAACACCATTACTATCATCGCAACCACCACTATCATAACCACCACTGCATCAACACTGTTAGCACCAAAATATCATCGCCATTGTCATCATCACTGTTCACCATCACTATCACCATAAACACCATTACTATCATCGCAACCACCACTATCATAACCACCACTGCATCAACACTGTTAGCACCAAAATATCATCGCCATTGTCATCATCACTGTTCACCATCACTATCACCATAAACACCATTACTATCATCGCAACCACCACTATCATAACCACCACTGCATCAACACTGTTACCACCAATATATCATCAACATCACTATAGTCGTCATCGATCATTACTATCACCATAAACACTATGTCATCTCTACTATTTTCATCAACAACACTGTTATTACCACCTACAAAACGCATGCATCAACGTAATAATGATTGTGATTGTAAAAAAAAAATCATTTCGGCGGTTTGACAAGGTATTTTCACCGATCAAGGGGCGGTCCATTAAAGATTTGCCCTTGAGGCTATGCAGGATATTTTTTTATATATAATATTAGCATTGTCATCATCACCATTATCATCATCATAAACACCAATACCATTACCAATACCAATACCAATACCATCATCGCAACTGTTCATCATCAACTGTTCTAGTTGAGTGATAGCCACTAAAAAATAACTATTTGTTAGTAACAATTTTGATTTTATTTCACGGATTTCAGGTTCTTACTTGAATAATGCATCTATTGGTTTTCCAAGATATTCCAGTAAGTAGCTTTTGATTGTTTCATTGATCGTCCACCCATGTGCTTGCTGCCATTTCTTTATATCTTCAGTTTTGTTCATAATATTTTGAACGAACTGAGGTGAAAGAATGTGTTGGACACTTTTTTCTTCAAAAATACCTATAAATATGTGATGTTATAGCATAAGTGCCAACAAAACCACCGATATAATTCAAAACTTAAACACATTTACTATAACTTTTCAGACAGAAAAGATAAAAACACAGGCAACAAGACAGACAGACAAATAGAAATACAAAAACAAAGGAAAAAAGACGGGTAGACAAACAGAAAAACCATTGCAGACAGACAGACAAACAGACAACCCGAAAGACCATTACAGACAGACAGACAGAGCGACTAACCTTGTGGTCCATAGCGTACGATACTAGGAAATGATAAAATGATAGCATTGTAGCCTGCCTTACATTCCTCTACACTACGAACCATTCCTGCTTTAATGCCATAATTTAGATTCTCAATATACTGATGGTATGTCTCATTAAATAGAGCCATAACATCTCTCAAAGTTTCCAGGTCTTTCACTTCTCGTGGTTGGTAATATCGAAGAGAGTAGCGTATCTGACTCGATACAGAACAAATCGGTTGCCAGCAGAACAGGTTCGGTCCCATTAGGAAGTCACCAGCGTAGTAATTACCATCGTAAGGAGTTCCGAAATTGAATTGTAGGTAGTGCTTGACTTGAAATAGAGCTTTCTTTTCTCTTGGTTTGAGTTTCGCCATGTTGATCCTCATGCTGTTTACCTTTTGCAGCAGCTTCATTGAGGTGTCCGTGACATATTTCAGGTTTTTAGGTGAAGGGTTGTATGGTTTAAACATCTTTTTGATCTCATCTACTGTAGCTCCTTTCTTGAAAGGTATCTTATACGGCATCATTCTATAATAAGCATCTTCAACTTCGTTCAAGAATTTATCGAATCCAGAACTAACTGCTTCTTCGGAAAAATCGCATCTTTTAGCGCTTGATTTCGATTGGTTGGTTTGGTTTGTTTTCTGGCAAATTTGTGGTAACATTACCAGAATAACCACGCTTATGATAAAAGTTGTGACAAGCAAGAGGCAGAAAAAGGCGACCAGCAAGAAGATTTTGGTGCGCGCCATCGTTGAATAACTCACTTGGAATCTAGTGTTGTTAGGATATGATCTGCATGATGGCCTCCAAGATCAATAGAGCTTTAAGTTTTAAGAGTCTTATTGAAAATGGAAATGATTTGCTGACATAAAAAAGTTTGCATTTAGTGACGCTGATTCACTGAATCAAAATTTATTATTGTCGACAGCCTTGCTTATTACTGCGCAAAGCCCAAAAGTGTGACCGCAGATAGTTTATTCACATTCTTTTGACAAACATATGTTTGTCTGTAGCTGCTTTGGATTCAAATGGACTTCATTCTAGCTATTTTAAACTCAAAATTCACCTGAAGATTGACATCATTCTTGTCTTGTGATTCACAGTGAGAAATGTTGACATTTAATCTAGAGGAGTTGATTGAAAAGAAGTAGAGAAAATATGAATAAATTATCGATCGCAGATCATACTTTTGGGCTTTGCGCTGTAAAACGGAAACATTATAATTCAATATCTGTCTTATTTTTATTTAAAGCAAAAAATATATATATTTAAGGTAAATATTCAATAAACTCCACACTTGTGTATATAGAGAGCGAAAGCACTACATCCATGAAATAGAATCACTTTGCTACTGTGTATACTAGTTCTATTTTAGTGATTATTAGTAACTATACAAGTGAATTTGTAATGAGGTATTGTTTACTTTTGTATTTGATGTTTCTGGTTGAGTGATACTGTCTGAATAGTCACTAAATACAAACTATGAGGTAGTAACTATTTTGTTTTTATTTCATAGTTAAAGTGTTTTCGCTCTATCTAAATAAAAAGAGGAAGTTTGGGTTTTCGGGCATTTTTTTAAAAGAACTGCAGGGGGCTCTAACTAAAGTATTGTTTTAAATTCTTACCAAATTTTTGGCTACACTAAACTATTTGTTCAGCCAGCCTGATAATTATTGCACAGTCCCTGTATGAGGTTACATGCATTTGGGTGTCATTCTTAAGTCAACTGTCCGAGCTAACCTTAATTGTCAGTTGCAATTGAAGAACATTATGATTGTGGATACCTCGATTATTTATGGTGTGAAAATGTTTATTATACAAAAGAATATTGTGTTGGTAGTTTCTTAAACAAATACAAATTATAACTTCCACCAAATATTAAAGGTCAGTGTTATTTACAGTAAACACCTACATTTGATATAGTCTATATATGATATTCCTAAACGAACTAAATCATTAATATGTCGGGCGCGTGGATTGAAGGAGAATTATTTGTGGTCAATAATTCATTATTTCTGCCCATTTTTCTCCATAATTCATTATTCTTTTTTTCTCACGAAATGTTCGGGGTTAATTCATCATTCTTTTATCATTTCTTTGTTATTTGTATTCATATATTAACTATATATAACAAGTTGAAACGGCCGCAACACATTGTCGATTAAACTGCTTATTGAGTGTTTATATAATGGTGTTGTTCTTATGAAAACTTAACATTTCAAAGAAAACCTCAATAAACCGGGACCCCCGCTAAACCGGACATTTTTCTTGGTCCCAGCACTGTCCGGTATATAGGGGTTTCACTGTATTCATAATTCCTAAAGGATTTGATGCAATAATTCATTATTCCAGTCAATTTTGGACCCGTTATTTGTTATCATTCACCTTCAACCCCCGATTAATGTATAAATTGTTATCGTATTCAAACTGCATTTACGGATCATTGGATATTTTGTTTTTGCCCTCCAGGCTGTGCAAGCTTTTTTTTCGCTTTGCACGATATTTCTTTCAGAATTTTTTGTTGGGCACGATATCTTTTTTATCATGGTTAAATTAAAGCTGTGCTCGGATATCTTTTTTGGTAATTGTCACATGGCACAGAATGTATTGTTATTTGGGACATTTACTTACGGCGCTTAAATTGGCAAAATAGGCATACATATAAATTAAGTAGTGTCTAAGATATCTCTGATTGGTTGGTTATTGCATCTCATGGGAATTTATCTGCTAACTAATCTAGAGCACAAGTTAGCCGAATTCAATGCATTATTGCCCTTTTGTTCGTCTAATCCTATCTAATGAACCCTCCTAAAATATCTTATGGTATCTCCCTTACTGAGAAGGGTCAGTACCATCATTTATAAACCCGTTGAAAAGTCTCGAACGGAAACTGAAACGGTTACCACAATAACAAAACTATTCAGATTAAGTGTCAAAAAAAATAGATGACCATAAAACACTTGAAAATCAAAACCAACTAATGTGTTTTCACCATTGACAAAAGTGGACATCCGGACATACAGAGAGGTTAATGACTAGTGTCTAGTCGATCGGCTTCTTAGTTACCCTTGGCCTCCTACGCAAACACTTTAAGTTCTGGTTCCTCCGACCGCGTAGGAGGCTAGGTTACCCTGCGTGCAGAGGTTTTTCTTGTACCCTTAGAGCGACGTAAAACCTCTGCTTTCAGGGTAGATCTGGGTATGATTGGGAAAATCAATGATTCAAACTACGTACCATTGAGAATTAACAAACCACTCATTCAAGAAATATCTATAGTTTTCAGAGTACATTTCAGACTAACCTACTTTTTTCATACACCTATTTAAAAAAACGTTGTCAGAAGGAGATCTGCAACCTGCAATCTGCGACCAAAATCAATTCTGGGGTACGGCAGTTTTTTCTCATTAATAATTTGTTTGCGTGCACTTTCTGGCTTCGGATATGGCGATGGTAAATATAAATTTGAAGGTGCTAAGCACAACAACAACAACAACAACAACAACAACAACAACAACAAATAGGGCCAACTAATTTCGGTCTCAGATTGCAGATTTAGATCTTCTGACAACGTTTTTTGAAGTAGGTGTGGTGTATACATCTTATTGTTTTATACTGATGTGATGAATGTAAAGCTACTCTGTAGAGAAGTCACCATTAAACCATTATTATTATTAGTAGTAGTAGTATCATTATTATTATTATCATTATTATTGCAAGAGCGTTGTGCTGACTTTTGTAGTTTAGTAGGTAAGAAATTAATTAAAAAGACAAGACAAGAGAAAAAGAAAGAAAAATGATCGCTCAAGGTGAACTGTTATTTATTTTTTACTAAATAATTTGTTCTTTTTCATGCGACAACATTTGGGCAAATAGGGATGATGATGAACATGTGAGGCGAGTTGTGAGCAAAATAATTAAAGTAGAGGTACATGTAGTGAGTGAGTGTATGAGTCTCCCCGATTAGTAGGGCACACTTGTCCAGCTAGAAGATCGAGACGTTAAAAAAGTGATTTATTTATTATTTAAGTATTTTACGATTACAAATATATCACGTAAACAAAACGATTCATCTAGTCAGGTTTTATTTATTTCCATCTAAAATTACAATGTAAACATAGCTAAAATGGCCTAAATACATAAAGTACAACCACAAAAATACTAAAAAAAAATATATACAAACAAACATAGACAGAATAATAAAATTTCACAAAATCACTTAAAAGTTAAAGTCATACAGGTATACGTTGACTCAAAACTACAAGCGGGTCTTTCTCAAGACTAGCTACTCTCACCCGGATGACCATTAGTCATCAACATTACGTATACCTAAGTTTGAAACATTCACTTTTTGATAATGCAGGAAAAATAAAATGTTAGTGCTGAAGATGTTGGTTCTGGTTTGAAAAATAGGGGACCCATTTCCAGGAAGAGCTACTTAGTTAACTTTCAGTTTGAATGGTGAATGTAAAAAAGCTGAAATTGATAGCGGAAAGTGATATTGAAAACGGGGCTTCACAAAATAATTTGGTAAAATATCTAAAATACAGTCGGACTACACATTTGAAATCGTTGTTTCGTCAAAAAGCTTATATAAAATCATCACGTCTAGGTCTCTCCGGTTTATCATGGCTCCAAAACTTGTCATCAACCACGCCCTCTACTGTAGCTTTCTTTTCATCCTGATTCCCAACAGGATTTAGAACATCATAACATCCCTCTCCTTTGCCTTCACTTAGCGTACATTCCACGTATCTCTCAATGCTTTCCTTCAAATAATTAAGCGGAGAAGACCCTTGCACAAGAAGATAGAAATGGAAATCTTTCAAGTTGAATTTCTTGCCTAACTTCCCTTTGGCGTAATCCCTTAATTTAATAATTTCTAGCTGGCCAATCATGTATGCTGTAGCTTGTCCTGGATCGCTCTGATATCGAGTGACTTCTTTCTGGGCACCATCGGTCGTATCCCAGGCATAGTCAGCGAAGTATTTCAAAGCTTGAGCTCGCGTCAATCCTTTATAATGAAGACCTGTATCTACGATAAGACGTAGAGCTCGCCATACCTAGGATCATACAGAAATTGATTCAACAACTTTCATTGTTTGTCTGTTAATATATATTTTTGTTGGGAAAAGACACAAACACAAATAATATAATAATATAATGATAATAATAATAATAATAATAATAATAATAATAATAATAATAATAATAATATAAAATAATAATAATAATAATATTTAATAATAATAATAATAATAATAATAATAATAATAATAGTAATAGTAATAATAATAATAACAACAACAACAACAACAACAATAATAATAATAATAATAATAATAATAATAATAATAATAATAATAATAATAATAATAATAATAATAATAATAATAATAATAATAATAATAATAATAATATTTAATGAGGGAACCCAATCGCAAAGGCGATTTCAGTAGGGACCTAAGACTTTGGTATGGGTATGTTGGTCGTGCCTCTAGCCTCATCTTTCGTCGCTGTGGTCCAGGTTTGGCCCCAAGCCCTTCCATGGGTTATACGTGAGTTGACTTTGATGTGTTGTTCTTTTTATTACGGCAAAGGAACCCAACTCACATATTATCCTTTCCAAGCAGGGGGACTGGATAATAGTGGGGGAAGTCGATTACCAATGATATGATATACAGTGGAACCCCGCCTTACGGCCACCCCCTTAATACGGCCACCCCGTTATTGCGGCCAGTTTTTTAGATCCCGACGAAATGCATGCCCATACATTTTCTATAAATTGTACCCGCTTAATACGGCCACTTTGGGCTGTCCCTTCGGTGGCCGGATTAACGGGGTTCCACTGTATCATTGTTTAATAACTCACCTGCCACTTCAACATGCCATATTTATCGAAGGGTCTGGTTTTATATGTGTCAGTGTCTTTGGCGACCAGTGGGTTTTCGGCATACAAACCCCAACCCTCCGTGAAGGCTGTGTAATAGGTAACTCCATCCAACCAACGTATGACACCGCCACAGTTATCCTGGAAATGTTCTTTGAGTCCTTGCACCTTTAGAGGAAATATATAAAGATAAAGAAAGAAGGAAATGAAAGAGCAAAAGGAGAGAACCACGTAACTTAGGAAACGTTTGGACGTATGTAATTTTAAATACCTGCATGTAATTTTAAATACCTATACACCTAATTCAAAAAAGGCTGACGGGGCGAACGGTGATTGCACGACCAAAAGGGACTGTGGGTAATACAAATTTCTTCCTATTCCATTCTAAATTACCCAAACACCGTTCAGCGATAAACTTAGATGGGTGTCTCGAAGGTTTCGCTGAACGGTGGAGGCATTGTTTGGGTGATTTAGAAACGAATAAGAAGGAATTCGTATTATCTATAGTTCCTTTCGGTCGTGCAATCGCCAATCACTATTCGCCCCGTCAACCTTTTTTGAATTAGGTGTATACGAAAATACCCAATACGGTCCTGACTGTTTCCAAGATTTTAAAAGTAAGCCCATTTTAAACTTTACATAGTCTGTGCAGTTTTACTTGTTAGGCAGTTAATTTTATTTGAGATTTAAGCATTTATGTTTAATTAACTGTGACACGTACACTGTAGAATAAAGCCTGGTTCTCACTAGCGACATAAGCTTAAGCACGATACGCAGACTCAGTTGAGCTTTGAGCATTAGCGGCACTTGTCTTTTCTCACACCTATTCGAGAAATCCTTCAGAGTCTGCGTATGTTGTTTATGTCACTAGAGCGAACCAGGCTTCAAGGTTAGCACCGAAACGCCAGTACGAATTGAAATACAGTACCTTTGGTCCTCCTGCCTTTTATGCATAATATATATTTACATTGAGCGTGTCACATTAGTATTTACATTTAATGTCTTTGTGATGAAAATTCGTTTTTATCTAACATTATGAATGTTTTCTAAATTACTTTAACAGCAAGAAATCAGTAATCAAAAAAGAAAGACGAGGCAGATAGAAACAAAGAGAACTTGATCGTTTACACACGAAAAGATGATGAAATACCCACCTATATTCTTTGCGGAGCTTAATTTGGTAATATTCGGATTGCTTTATTGGCCTTTTCAAAAACGAGTACAGGACTAGGTACTAGTTTTCCTAATTAATGTAAATAAGAAATGAACCTCATAATATCAAAGAGCAGATCAAGATATGCAAGGCTGTATCTAGGTCAGAATACAACCAAAATTTAATATTAACGATGCAACCAAACTCAGGAATCTTACATATCTTGATGTGCTCTATTTAATTATTATTATCATTTCTTAATTACATTCATTAGGGAAACTAATACGCAGTCCTTTACTCGTTTTGGAAAAGGCCAATTGCAAATTGCGACAAATCCCTGCCCTGAATTTCTTGGTGACAAAGTAAGGTATCGAGCAAAGGACCAACGCAATTAACAATAATCTTGGAACATAGTAGATTAAACTGAACATGCATATCAATCCAAAGGGAAAATGTACGTTTTTGTGGCTAGCTAGCTCGAAGAGGCTAGTAGCCACTATGTCATCGGGCATGAGTGAGTGAGTATAAGAGTGTAAGATGGTAAGAGTGTAAGTTAGCTTCCAACCAATCAGAATCGAGTTTGACCCTCCCACCTTTCCTCTCCCTTCCGCTACGCAGGCTAAAAATCCAAGATGGCGGACACATGGCAGAAAGCACAGAAAAAACTACTCAAAAACTATCAAAAAATGCTTATTATGAATAACAAAAGCTTCATCATTGAAGAATGGGACTAAGAGTTTGGTATGTGTGGAGTTTCAAGCTAGCAAATTACCATTTTGAGAAGGTTTTGCATCGATGATTGTGTCGCCTTTACACGATTACGACATGATCCGAACGGACCGACTAGCGACTAGCCAATTCAAACGTGACCCGAACTCTTCTTCGGCGATTACGACATAATATTGTAAACTGGTAATATGGTAAACTGCAAAAAATTGTTTTCACATATTATAGTTCTTGTTTATATCATTTTTAGAAGAATACTGTTCAACTGAGACATTAATATGTTATTCACAAATGTTCAAATAATTTCTTTATAACAATAAGTTTTTTTATTGCCTTATTACTGTTCTTGTAATGTCATTTTTGGTAGATTTCTGTAATGACTTCTGAGATATATTAAAAGATGTTTCTGACAATTGTTTAGATTATTACTTATAGCAGTATGTTTGTAAACAAAACAAAAAAATTGTATTTACATATTATAATCACAAGCGTCAGAATCAATACTATCCTTACAAATCATAAGAACACGAATATTTCTAAAAAAATTGGTATAGTGATTGGTCAAAACCATGTGTGAAGAGAGTATCCAAACAGGCTTTACAATTTTCTACAACTACAAACTCAAATTTGATTTTGCCAAATGGGTAACTTTGGAAAACTATTCTGATAACACTTTTTGTGGCAAGCTTGCTCAAAGAGCCAAGCTATCCACTATGTCATGGTGCGTCTTAAAAGTAACAGTGTCTAACATAGAGTAGCTTTATGCATACATGTAGCTAGCCACATGCAGTCATAGACTGCCTTTAATTTATTCATGTAAATGTGCCTTCAACTGGTAGTCTACCTATGGGCTGTCAATTTCCCAATTTAAATCTTTTTGGGGAATCCGGATTCCTTTACATTTGGCGAAATCTGATTGTGAGTAAAAAATGTTGACTAAGCCGTTGGCTCCCAACCACAAAATATTAAACATTGAATATAAAATGTTTCTCCTATTAATTTGATTCCTCTATAAGAAGCCTAAATATATATACGTTATATACATAATCATAAAAATTAAAAATTAAAAAATCAATTTTAAATGGATTATTCACTTTTAGTGACACTATCTTTACAGCTTTACTGTAAACTAAAATGCTAGAAGCTAAAAATTAATCTAAAATGCTTGGCAAAAATGTCTCCAAATGCCTTGAACTGATGTCTTGGATTCATTGTCGGAGACGAAGGGTTTATATATAATGATCACGCCTTGGTCTCTTCGGTTTATCATGGCTCCAAAACTTGTCATCAACCACGCCCTCTACTGTAGCTGTCTTGTCATTATTACCAACAGGATATAGAACATTATAACATCCCTCTCCTTTGCCTTCATTTAGCGTACATTCCACGTATCTCTCAATGCTTTCCTTCAAATAGCTCAGTGGAGAAGACCCTTGCACAAGAAGATAAAAATGGAAATCTCTCAAGGAGAATTTCCTGCCTAGCTTTTCCTTGGCATAATCTCTTAACTTCATAATTTCTAGTTGGCCAATCATATATGCTGTAGCTTGTCCTGGATCGCTCTGATATCGAGTGACTTCTTTCTTAGCAGTATCGGACGTATCCCAGGCATAGTCAGCGAAGTATTTCAAAGCTTGAGCTCGCGTGAATCCTTTATAGTGAAGACCTGTATCTACGATAAGACGTAGAGCTCGCCAAACCTGAAATAAAATGAAACGTGTCACTAGTTAGTTGGCATCGTAATATATTACTTATAGCCTCGACTGCGCCTCGTGATTTCTTCTAGCATTTGAAGTCGGTCGGGACATGAGACTTTATTGCCTTGATATTCTTGTATAGTACTAACTCCTTTTCTGTCCAAAGGTATCGTGAAAAGAACGATAAACATTTAACAAAAAAATTGCATACAGTTTGTTTAATAACGTTAACTTAACACGCTGCAATTTTGAATTTTATCGGCTGTTTCTTGCCATTCCATAACTCTTCAAATCGATATCAGTTTTCTTCAATAATCAAAGCTATTTGTAATTGATAAAACGATCGTTTTGGTTATCTAGAATATTAATTCATAAACAACGAGCACTAAAACTCACCTGCCACTTCAACATGCCATATTTCTCGAAGGGTCTGGTGTTATATACATCGGTATCTTCACCAATCAATGGATTTTCGGCATATAAACCCCAACCTTCTCCAAAGGCCGTGTAGGAAGTGATTGAACCTAACCATCCAATGACACCCTGACAAGTGTCCTGGAAATGCTCTAGAAGTCCTTGGGCCTTGAAATGGAACATTGATTATTATGGAAAAAGCAGGGAGGAATGAAGGAAGGAAGGAAGCCGGATGAAAGGATGGATGGATGGAAGGAAGGAAGGAAGGAAGGAAGGAAGGAAGGAAGGAAGGAAGGAAGGCGATTAGGAAAGTAGGGGAGGATGGAATGAATGAATGAAAGATAAAACGAAGGAAAGAAGGAAGGAAGAAAGGAAAGATGTAATAAATGAATGAAAGGAATGAGGAGTAGAAGGAAGGATAGAAGGAATGAACAAAGAAAGAAAGGCAAACACGAATTAAGGAAAGAAGGGAAGAAGGAAGGAATAATGTAAGAAAGAAGGAAAGAATTAAGGAAATTAACGAAAGAAAACAAATAACCGAAGAAGAGAGAAAGGATGAGGTGATATTTTTTTATTTCAATTTCAGGTTAACCTGTCTATTATATTGTGCACCATTAATTTATCTTGTATGTTTTACGAGTTTAGTTTATTCTAAAGATAGTTACCTCAAATATATTTTATTTATATACAATATATCTATTTTACCTTATAAATTACCTTAAACAGTCCGGGAGATTACCAGAATTGGTAATCGTTTTGTAAACACAGCTCTAACCAATCACAGGAAGGAACCCAGTCGTGAATATGGCAATGATCAATCATCTCAGGACACACGATACTCTATTCACACACAATTATTTACATTTCGTAGACTGGTTAACTCTATGGCTTATTTATAAGGTTTTTATTCAATTCACATTCAATTACATAAGTTTCGTCGAATAAGTATAAAGGAAATTACAATCTAGATTTATTTTAGATCATAGTTTAGTTATATTTATATTCAAATACATCGATAAATAATATAGTTGCAGTATTTTCCACAAACACGAGAGGACTTTGCAAGGATGCCACGATGGTGGTCCATCTCAGTACAGTACAGTCAACTGTGAGCATAAGAATATCTGTAAAAAAGACATGGATGCAGAAATTATATTTTGAAAATATAGGTCATACAATCAACAAAATTTAGTCTTTCTTCGGTCGCTTACTTCTATTTTGTCGACTTGATTAAAAAGACTCGAAGTCGTAACTTATTGCTAACGAATAATATAAAGAAAATATTCACAGAATGCTATCCTTATGTCTTTCAACTGGCAAGCGAGACGTTCGAGCCACATTACGATATTAGATGACATTTGGGTTTTCTACTCATCGATCTTCAAAAATTGCTGCACGCGCTCCTAGAGGGCTGCACGATACGAAACTTGGAGTGTGAGCACATTGTATATTTTCAATTCGAGGAAAATTACTCCCATTTCACAAAAAAAATTTTAACAGGCACTAAATAGACATCAAAGTAAATTACTTACCAGTTCTTAAGCAAAAACGGCGTCAACAGCGACCACAAATAAGACAATTTCAACTCTAAATTCTCACTCTATCGGCACGAAACCTTCACAAGTCCGCCATTACACCTTCCTGCAACAATTTGCATAGCTAAAACCCAGTATGTACGCTTGGAACAAGCGATATTACTGGTTGAACAATGTTGAAGTAGAATACATCTCAATATATTTCGTGACAGGCGGAAACAATAGATATGTGACGTCAAAACGATTACCAATTCTGGTAATCTCCCGGACTGTTAGAGAGTTTATCTTACTTTAAAGAGTAAATTCTTACCTTATTTAATTTTGAGATTAAATTACCTTAAAGAGTTTATCTTACTTTAAAGAGTAAATTCTTACCTTATTTAATTTTGAGATTAAATTACCTTAAAGAGTTTATCTTACTTTAAAGAGTAAATTCTTACCTTATTTAATTTTGAGATTAAATTACCCATTTAAAACTTATCATAGTCAATCTAATAGTTAGAAAGTAGTGAACTATCAAGACATTAACTTAAAATATAGGCAGTGCACAAGGATGATATGAGTATATACGATCAACCTCATTTCCAGGTGAGCCTTTTCTCTTTGTCTGTACCAACCTACAAGCGAGAGAAAAAGCCCTGGAAACGATATTGAATGATTGTCAAAAACAAGCGATTTTAGTGCAAAATAAAGACAAAGAATCCCCCATGCATAGCAGTTAGATAGATTGATGCAGAAACGATGCAATAAAGGTTTTCATTTTAGTGACAAAAAAAAACGTGCTTTGTAATACTCGCTTATTTAAATTATCTTGGGCTACCTGTGTATGATGACCAGGCCTGGCTTCATGGGCGTTGACACTAAGCTCCTCATACTTAGGGCCAGGCCTATCCAGAAAGAACGGTATGTTGTAGTAAGAAGGCCTGGAGCATTTGCTATCGCTGACTGAGTAGCTCTGAGCACCGCTCGACGGGTTAAAGCTAGGATTCATCTGAACTGGGCAGTTGGGTGTGGTATGTTTGTAGCCGTTGAAATGAAACATATCAACAGTTTTAGGGTCCAACATACTCATAATCTACAAAATAATATAAAAAAAAAAATGATTACATTTATATAGTTGTTTAAATAATAAAGGGTAATCGGACTCTATTGTTAGGGTAGAGGGATACATTTTGTGTGTTTGTAAATGAATTGTGATATGAGCTCATATGTGGTCTAATACACGAATAGATCGATAGTGTAATGGTAAACCCAGTTTAACATAACCCATCAGGGGTTAAGATGTTAAGGAGGCTCGAAATGGTTTTTTGACCGATCGCGCGCGCGCGCAATATCGCCAATTTTACAAGACCCCTCTGACGCGTACAAAATGTATTTCTATTAATAACAACACAATTAAATGGTAGATTTTTTTTATTTTTTGGCATTTTGTTCCAACTAATGTTTAGATTTAGTAGGTCTTTTTTAAGAAAAATCTGTAATGAAAAACCATTTATATCTAGAAAAAATCATTATTTAAATATTTTAAAGGTTTCGCATTACAGATTTTTTTAATTTTTCCTCAGTTGCAAGAACATGTAGGGAACTAGATATGTACAAGTTCAAAAAAACTTTCACCTAAAGGATTTGGAGATATCAGCTTTAATAAAAGAATTTAAGGTATTTTTTACAGCAGCCTGCTGTTGTCATGACAACGTCAAACGCAATAATTTAAAACAAATTGATTTTCTAGATCCATAAGCTTTAAAATGATATATCGGTTAACTGTATAGTTTCACAATAATGCTGCATAATATGCAATATAAAGTAGGTATATAGATATATACAGAAACCATTTCGAACCATTTCATACTCCAAGGCCTTAGAGCTTAACCCAATTGTTTTAATAATAATATGATATTAATAGTTTTGAAATAATATCACATTATATTAAATTGTTGCATAACGAAATTCACTGAACACTGAAATATGCAGTGGAGAAGGACTAGAAGCTAACATAGGAACCATACGTGCTACCATAAAAAAAAAACTACTTAAAGACACTTACACACACACAAAAAGGGAAACATTTCCTAAAAAAACATTGTCGATTTTTAAAAGACTCCTACGGTATCATGCATGTCCTTTTGTGGGGAGGGACCGACTCTAAAATCACTTAGAAGGACACTACCTCATTAGCTTACATACCTCATTTGCCAAAACAAACCATCGCTGCATCGCAGCCCATCGTTTTGGACAGTGTAATTTGGCCTTTTCAACTGATGTGCAGTTGTTGTGTGCGTTGGTATCACTTTCATTGGCAGGAATTGGATCGTTCTCATCGACGAAGTACATGTCTGATTCATTTAGTCTTTTGATAAACATTTCTTTGGCTGTTTCGTTGTTTGTTTCGTTGTGAACTCCGCGTGCAACTTCAAGAACCTATGGTACAGGGTTAAGGAGTATGAATGCATGGATTAATAAAATCATTTGAAGTTTGAAGGTGAGAATAAAAAGAGGCATCGGTTGAGTAGGTGGCAGGAATGATGTTTCTCCTCAGTAAAAAAAGTTAGTAATAATATATATTTCTATAGCGCACATGCCTGGGATACAAGGCGCTTTACAAAACAACAAATCTATATTGCTTTAAAAGCAATGATGTTTCGGCCCTCTACAGCTGCCGTACAGTGCTGCCTCTATGTTTTTTTTTATTATTATAGTGTTGATTAAATTAAATAAAACGGATGATTTTACAGAGGTTTAGAATTTTGAAAGTGTAGAATATCTCACTCATGGCTGTTATTTTTGATGAACTTAGAAAACAGAGTATTTCTGTCGTGAATAAATTTTGGATTACGAGGCAAGCCTCGTGCGAAGATTTATTACGAAACCGAAGGTTCATACTGGTTGTGTAATTGGCTAATGCTGCTCACGAGGAATCTGATTCGCTAAACTATAAGATGATTGACAGAAGAGGCGGAAAATTATGGGTCCGCAAACTGATTCTAGTACCGTTTCGACCTGAGGGCCGAAACAAAAAGGCTAAAATATAGATATATGTAACAATTAATGACTAATTTAAAATTATTCGAAAAATCCTATATAAAAATCCTATATGTTTAAAATATGTAAAATGTATACTAAGGTTGATATCTATATTATGTACCACTAATACTATTTCTATTATAATATACTATTTATAATCTAAAAGCTTTTTTAGTTGTCGTTCGTGCGCCCTTCCATATAAAGCATACTGATCTATCCATATTCGTTATTAAAATAATATCTCCATAAAAAAGTTAAACAAACAACAAACAAAATCAAACATACATACCATGATAGAAACATACCAAAACAAACAAACATATAAACAAACAAACATATAAACATACACAAATATACATACAAAAACATACACAAATATACAAACAAAAACATACACAAATATACAAACAAAAACATACACAAATATACAAATAAAAACATACAAACAAGCAAACATACAAACAAATAAACACAAGAGTAACTAACGAAAACCAGTAAAACAAATAATAAAATCGAAAGCACACACAAGAAAACTATTGATCTTCTCCCAGGGGGAGGGTGCATAATCCCATGTTCCCTAAAAACCCTGAGAGGGGCTCACTATTACTTGCTAGTTACAGAACATTTATCGGCCGAAGAAAGGATAACAAAATAATATTAAACAAAGAATATTGAATTAAAAAAGGACATAATGTACCACTCGCGTACCTCGGGATATAACTTGTGCAGCATTTTAAATCCCAAATTATGGACATCATCTGGAGTCATGTCATTCGTGGTAAAGTATGGCATAATCATTTTATACGACTCTTTTCCATCCAACTTTTCACCTGTTGGTAGTTTCTTTGTGGTTTCTGTGCCAGTACTCTGACCATTGTTGTAGATATAAGATACTGGAAGACCAGCAAGACCGCTGGAGATATTACTAGGGACACAGTACTGGGGGTAGTCGTTCTTCAAATAACTAAAGGTTGAACAATAATAGTTTGAAGTTATCCAGTACCGCTGTACTATTTGACAAAAGGCGCATTTGCACTGGCTTGCTCAACATTAGAAAACACAAATGGAAACTAGCGAGTAAACTGGTATAGGCTGCGTCGGTGTTTGATAAAAACGATAGGTAACATGATAAAATTTGTAACACCTTAAAAATGTTAAAATAACTTTACTGACGTTTCGAGCTTTAGCCCTTCGTCTGAGTAAAAGGAAGCACATATCAACATCATAACGTGGGATGAGGTTGCCATCAACTAGAAACGTTTGACTGTGTTATGGCATCATTGCTCTGATGATATCATATGACCTTAACTGTGTAATGTATTGTTGTTATATGCAATCTCAATACGTTGTCTGATTGGATATACAGCCAATGCCATTAACGTTGTCCTCGTAAAGAACAACATGCTAGTGACATATGATTTTTTGTTTATTTGTTTTCAGCAGTTGAAATTTCGATTTTGACAGTATAACTAGAAACAGTGCACATGGAATAAAATTATGAAATGTATGTTCACAATTAATGCTAGTATCAAGCATTTAGAGCTAGCGTATTTGGTGTCACATGACATTAGAATCAACCATTTAGATTGAGCTTATGTGGTGTCACGTGACATTAGAATCAACCATTTAGATTGAGCTTATGTGGTGTCACGTGACATTAGAATCAACCATTTAGAATGAGCTTATGTGGTGTCACGTGACATTAGAATCAACCATTTAGAATGAGCTTATGTGGTGTCACATGACATTAGAATCAACCATTTAGAATGAGCTTATGTGCTGTCACGTGACATTTCCTTTTGTACCAATGCCCTTTTTGGTGGACTATATTAATGACATTGACTATATTTCCCTTAGAATTATTATTCTCCTATTATGCAATTTTGAATTCGTTTGACTTACTTGAATAACCCATCAATTGGTTTGCCAAGATAATCTAAAACATAGCCACGAACTGTTTCATTGATCGTTTTTCCATGTTTCTTCTCCCATCTTGCGATGTCTTCGGTTTTGTTTACGATGTAGTAGAGAAAAGTAGAATTTAAAATGTCTTTGACAGCTTTTTCTTCATAAATACCTATAATAATAATAATAATAAACTTTAATAAACTTTATTGGGTAACAAATAAAGTATGACACTTTTTTCCTATCTGGCCCAGTTATGTTAGTACAATAATGAAGTATGTTAGTACTATAATGAAAAGAAATCGTATTATAGAAAAAAGATCATGAGAAAAATATCTATATAAAAAAATATACATACTAATACTACTTTATCCGGTTGCGTATCCATCGTGTTTGGTCCTTGTAGTGTATAGTGGTAATTATAACACGTCGGACTAGAAAGCCGAAACCGTGGGGTTCAATTCCCGCCAAGGGCATTTGATATTTTTCTCATGATCTTTATTTCACTTTTACACCGAACGCAATTTAACGTATTATAAAATAGCTATCAAATATCATGCACTGCACTCCGATTGGTTGAGGCGAGTGCTTTATGAGAGAACACAGCACGCGCGTTTGCGTGTTGATTAGTTTTTATTTTATATATTTATTTTATCTATTGTCAATATATTTACAAATCCCAAGTAAAGCAAAAATGCTATCGCTTAAGAATGTTCGCGGGCATTGTTTGTGTGCATCATTTCTGCGTGCGCCGTGGAAAAAAAAGAAATCATCCGGGCATTCCACAAAATAAGATGGCGATCAAATATACTGTGCTAGATAACACGAAACTAGCCTTAGAAAACAGACGCTCTTTCGCTCCTCCCCCCCCCCCCCCGGCTAACTAACAAATAGGAATGAAGTCAGGCTCTCCTTTCCTTTTTTCTTCTCCCCTCTCCTCTTTCCCTTCCTTGCTTCCCTGAGCCTGAAACTCAGGTTAATAACACGCTGTAAAAAGGTAGAAGGTGCAAAACTAACATCGTAATTCATCGCTGTGTAATAACTAGGTAGGTAAGGTACTTTGTTAATTCTCATTAAAGGCTTTTCAGAAACAATTTACAAAATATGTAAAGATATAAGAATTTATTTACAATGAATAAAACTTTTAATGTGAAAAAACTAACAAAAAAAAACAAAACTAAAAAACTAACTAGTATATAAACTAACTAATGTATTGTGAACTAATTAACAATATTGTGTTAGGTGACATAGCCTGCATGTAAAATTATTTACTGTGATATTAGTTTTTATTCTACAATCATTGCCAAAATGTGTTGGCACGATCACATTTCGGACACTTTTTTGTGGGTCTATCATTTTTTTCATTTATGAGGATAAGTTTGTCTACCCCCCTCCCCCAATACAATGTTGCTGTTTTTCATGAAAGAGTACAAGAGTTGGAAATGTTTCCCGCGATTGACAAGGTTCATATACCCCTCCAGCAACATTGACAGGGGGAGGGGGGGTATTACAGATATAGGAACATAACAAAATCAACAATCGTGCCAACAGTTTTGTCAATGATTGTCTGAGACACATATGACTTAAAACGCCATTGACATTGTTGTGGAAATGATATGAAATTTTCAGGACACAAAGTACATAGTGTACCGATTTGAACAGTAGCAAAATTTTTTCCAGAAAGAAGTTAATACTATCATGTGACGTCACTTTTGTTTAAAGTGCTTTAAATGAATGTAAAATTTACATGACAAGACACTTATATGCTCTATATTCGATAACACCCGTGTTCAAAATAAATGTTCTAAGGTAATAAGCAGTCCTTAACACATATATGCTTCGTAGTTGATATATTTATACTATAGCTCGCGCAAAATTGGATAACCATAGTAACGCCCAAAAATGCACGCGCTTAAGGCGTACGCAACAATACACGTCATTGTGAAGATATCAACGTTTGGAGAGGGTGAAAATGGTCTTCAAAGGCAAGATTAATGCCTATAAATGTGCCAGAGCGTATGTTCTGTTTAGAAAAAACACATACTCTCTTTCGGAAATAGCAGAGATGTGTTCTATATCAAAAAGCAGTGTAAGAAGAATTGGTTTAAACAAAATGAAGCGGAATTCAAAACAACCCGACAAGAAAAGTAAGTTGGGAAGAAAGACTAACTTAACTGACAGAGAAAGAAGAATTCTATCCAGGGGAATCAAAAGGATCAGGAAAGAGGACGTAAATTTTACAGTGAAATCTTTAATAGAGTATTGCGGGCTTTCGCAGCGGAAAACAAGCTACCGGACTTACCTCAGAGAAATACAAAGATTAGGGTACAAGAGTTTACAGACAAGAAGAAAGGGACTAATCAGTGAATCTGACAGAAAGAAAAGACTTAAATTTGCAAAAGACAATGTTAAAACATTGAAAACTACACCAAACTATTGGACGGAGGACATGGTATTTTATCTTGACGGAGTTTCTTTTATTCATAAGTACAATCCGAAAGCAAATGCAATGAGTCCTAAAGGGAGGGTTTGGAGAAAAAGAAATGAGGGATTACAAATAACATCTAAGGGTTCGAAGAGTCTAGCAGGAGGAAGAAGGCTCCACCTTTTGGTTCTTATTAGTTATAGACAAGGTGCTATTTTTATTGAACAATACCACAAAATGGATGGCGAGTATTTCGCTGACTTTATTACTAGAAATTTTGAAAACATTTTCAAAAAGTTTTCAAAAACCAAAGCCAGAAAATTTGTTATGGACAACGATCCTAGTCAAAATAGCTCATTAGCTAAAAAAGCACTAAAAAAATCAAAGGCTACAATGGTGTGTATTCCTGCAAGGTCTCCAGACCTAAATCCGATTGAAAATATTTTTAATTTAGTTAAAAGAAAAATAAATAATGATGCTATAGAGCAAAATATTCTTAAAGAGAATTTTGAAACTTTTAAAGAACGTGTTATTGATACTTTATATTCGTTTGATACAACTGTCATAGACAAAACTATTCAAAGCATTCCCAAAAGACTTGAAGATATTATTAAATCCAAGGGATTAAGAACTAAATATTAGATTTACTACCTTGTATTAGTACATCCATTTTGCCTTTAAAGACCATTTTCACTCTCTTCACTGTCTTATGAAATTGATATTTTCACAATCACATTGTTGTCACGTAATCAGTATTTATATAGTGTGCAGTGTCTTCTGTGCAGAACACGGTTCTCCATTGTAAAATCGTAATGATTCACTAAGTGCAACAATAAAAAGAGCTTAGACCTTGATCAATGTTTTATTGATGTTTATTCTAACTATTTCCTACAGAAATTATATTCAAAAAGCCTAACATGCCCATTTTATCAACGGTACTCCACACAAAACTTGTATTAATTGTTTTGAACATGTCTTCATCTTTTTATAAGTGATTCAACGTGGAGTACCGTTGGTTTTGAGTTAAATACTACAATTTGAAATATAAACTAAACGTCAGACAATTAAAGAATATATACAAACCCTATTGTTGAAAAAATTGGAGGGATATTTGTTTAATTTGGGGAGTAATCTATTATTTAACAGTGGAGAACCGTTGCTATTTCACGGACAACTATATACAAGCGCACATGGTGTTGAATGACACATTACAGACGTCATGTCTATACAAACAATGTTTTCTTTAATGTATTATCTCTGTATAGAGATAATAAATATATTTATATCTATAGTATAAGTATAGATATATATATATCTATGTAGTATAGATATAAAGATATTTATATTTATTACACATATATTATATATATATATATATATATATATATATATATATATATATATATATATATATATATATATATATATATATATATATATATATATATATATATATATATATAATTATAGATATAAATATATAGACAGACAGACAGACAGACAGACAAAAATGTATGTACACAAATTTATTAGCAAAAATGTATGTACAAAAATTTATTAGCATACATACATATTCTTTGTTCATTTATTTATTAGTTAAAATAAGTTCTGAGAAACAACGTGCGCATGGTTTCATTGCACATTGCTCAACCTCTGGTATTTGTCTCCAAAATTCGAAATAATGCCAGCGTACTCTCATCATATCAGTATTAATTCGATCTATTGATCCTCCCTTTATCATAACGAGTGGGGCATCTGCAGTCGCGAAAAAGGGTGAGTCCTTGTCGAAGAGAATGTCTTGTTGTACAAAACTTTTAGGTGCGGCTAAGTGCATAGTATCCCCTTCAAGCATTTGCAAGAAATCGGACCATGCGATTATAGAAGGCGACCATCTAAAGTCATTGAGGATTATTACTTCTGACTCCTCTGCACCCACCCACGCAAAACCACCAGTTGCCGGGTTCACAAAAGCATGGTAAATAGCTTTCAGAGGTGAAATCATGAATGTTTTACCTGAGTTTGCCGGTCCATATATATATATGTTTCGATATTTTGCACGTCCATAGTGAAGTGCTGAGTAAATTGCGCTAGCATAGACATGCACATTTATTTCATTTCGGTGAAGTATCTGTAGTGCGGCCGCTAGCCATTTCTTTTCACATCCTTCTATACAGTGTTTTTCACCTTCCTCTACTAGTAGTTCTATGCGACTTTTATTCAAGCGTTCTTGTTTCTTTTCAGCATCTTGCAGTTGTGAAGATATAGATAATGCTTCATTTACTACTCTGATCCCTCTATTCGCTATAAATTGTGCAAGATCTTTTTTTCCCTCTTTCTCCTGTTTTGCTGCATAGGCCATTAGATCGAGCCGAGTCTTGATATTATTGTTTCGAATAATAGTGGTTACTTCGTAGACGCTTAGCATTCGTTTTCTTTTCTTCTTTTGCTTCTTCTTGGGGCCACTGTCTTGGCCATCAGCTCGACGAGATGTTGTAGCTGCAGAGGCTGCAGTAGTTCTCGGTTCGTCCTCTAAGCTTGGATGGTCGGGCGATAAAAACGGTGTTGTATCTTCTTTTGTGCAGTAGCGATAAGCACTATAATAGTTACTGTGATTGTTGCTGAAATTGACTTGAATTCCAAACCTTGCATCTAATGTATCACGAACTAGAAGCCATCTACTTCTTTTGTTGAGCTTTAGAGCCATATGGTAGTGATATACTTTGTCGGACAGGTTGTTGTTTGTATCGTTGTGATTATGCTCTTCTTTAGCGACTATAAACTGTACAATACGCGATGTCGTTGATGTACCCCATGCATTACGAACAATATTTGCAAACGATTCACGAGAATGGACTTTTTCGGGATCTGCTCGACTGTATGTAACTAAATAGACCAAACGTTGCGAACGATTCGGCATTGACTCTGCCATGATCACAATGTGAACTTCAAATAGACGTTTTCTGCTCAGTTGTTGTATAATGTTCTTTATGTATAACGCTTTGAAGTATGAGATTTATTTTACAAATGCACAACTTTTATAATGTACCAAACCAGTGACGTGCATCTTTTGCAATATGTGACGTTTGCGCTATTACGTACAAAATGTAGCAATTTTGAGGCGCGTCAATTATAGCATATACGTCAAAAGTAACTTCACATTCGTAGGTATTTACATAAGATGTAGTTGATAAGAAAATCATTGTTTAAAGAGAACGTGGTTATTATTGGATTAACTGTGAAGGTGATGATATCTTTTCTGATAATTACTTCATTCTATTAAGTTAGAGACCTTTTAAAATATTTTTTTGGTGTATCCCCTTGTTACGTTGGCATAATTTCGCACTTAAATATAAGGGTTGCTACGGCAAAATGACATTTCCACTAGTTTTCATGTCGTTAGGGGTCGGATATACACATATTACATATCAATCTTTTCCTTTCGAGGCATAGCTTGTAATTAGGAACGCTTCTGACCTCTTACTCGTTTATTTTTAATGAAATTCCACAATATGTCCCTCAGACAGTCTGAGACACATATGACTTAAAACGCCATTGACATTGTTGTGGAAATGATATGAAATTTTCAGGACACAAAGTACATAGTGTACCGATTTGAACAGTAGCAAAATTTTTTCCAGAAAGAAGTTAATACTATCATGTGACGTCACTTTTGTTTAAAGTGCTTTAAATGAATGTAAAATTTACATGACAAGACACTTATATGCTCTATATTCGATAACACCCGTGTTCAAAATAAATGTTCTAAGGTAATAAGCAGTCCTTAACACATATATGCTTCGTAGTTGATATATTTATACTATAGCTCGCGCAAAATTGGATAACCATAGTAACGCCCAAAAATGCACGCGCTTAAGGCGTACGCAACAATACACGTCATTGTGAAGATATCAACGTTTGGAGAGGGTGAAAATGGTCTTCAAAGGCAAGATTAATGCCTATAAATGTGCCAGAGCGTATGTTCTGTTTAGAAAAAACACATACTCTCTTTCGGAAATAGCAGAGATGTGTTCTATATCAAAAAGCAGTGTAAGAAGAATTGGTTTAAACAAAATGAAGCGGAATTCAAAACAACCCGACAAGAAAAGTAAGTTGGGAAGAAAGACTAACTTAACTGACAGAGAAAGAAGAATTCTATCCAGGGGAATCAAAAGGATCAGGAAAGAGGACGTAAATTTTACAGTGAAATCTTTAATAGAGTATTGCGGGCTTTCGCAGCGGAAAACAAGCTACCGGACTTACCTCAGAGAAATACAAAGATTAGGGTACAAGAGTTTACAGACAAGAAGAAAGGGACTAATCAGTGAATCTGACAGAAAGAAAAGACTTAAATTTGCAAAAGACAATGTTAAAACATTGAAAACTACACCAAACTATTGGACGGAGGACATGGTATTTTATCTTGACGGAGTTTCTTTTATTCATAAGTACAATCCGAAAGCAAATGCAATGAGTCCTAAAGGGAGGGTTTGGAGAAAAAGAAATGAGGGATTACAAATAACATCTAAGGGTTCGAAGAGTCTAGCAGGAGGAAGAAGGCTCCACCTTTTGGTTCTTATTAGTTATAGACAAGGTGCTATTTTTATTGAACAATACCACAAAATGGATGGCGAGTATTTCGCTGACTTTATTACTAGAAATTTTGAAAACATTTTCAAAAAGTTTTCAAAAACCAAAGCCAGAAAATTTGTTATGGACAACGATCCTAGTCAAAATAGCTCATTAGCTAAAAAAGCACTAAAAAAATCAAAGGCTACAATGGTGTGTATTCCTGCAAGGTCTCCAGACCTAAATCCGATTGAAAATATTTTTAATTTAGTTAAAAGAAAAATAAATAATGATGCTATAGAGCAAAATATTCTTAAAGAGAATTTTGAAACTTTTAAAGAACGTGTTATTGATACTTTATATTCGTTTGATACAACTGTCATAGACAAAACTATTCAAAGCATTCCCAAAAGACTTGAAGATATTATTAAATCCAAGGGATTAAGAACTAAATATTAGATTTACTACCTTGTATTAGTACATCCATTTTGCCTTTAAAGACCATTTTCACTCTCTTCACTGTCTTATGAAATTGATATTTTCACAATCACATTGTTGTCACGTAATCAGTATTTATATAGTGTGCAGTGTCTTCTGTGCAGAACACGGTTCTCCATTGTAAAATCGTAATGATTCACTAAGTGCAACAATAAAAAGAGCTTAGACCTTGATCAATGTTTTATTGATGTTTATTCTAACTATTTCCTACAGAAATTATATTCAAAAAGCCTAACATGCCCATTTTATCAACGGTACTCCACACAAAACTTGTATTAATTGTTTTGAACATGTCTTCATCTTTTTATAAGTGATTCAACGTGGAGTACCGTTGGTTTTGAGTTAAATACTACAATTTGAAATATAAACTAAACGTCAGACAATTAAAGAATATATACAAACCCTATTGTTGAAAAAATTGGAGGGATATTTGTTTAATTTGGGGAGTAATCTATTATTTAACAGTGGAGAACCGTTGCTATTTCACGGACAACTATATACAAGCGCACATGGTGTTGAATGACACATTACAGACGTCATGTCTATACAAACAATGTTTTCTTTAATGTATTATCTCTGTATAGAGATAATAAATATATTTATATCTATAGTATAAGTATAGATATATATATATCTATGTAGTATAGATATAAAGATATTTATATTTATTACACATATATTATATATATATATATATATATATATATATATATATATATATATATATATATATATATATATATATATATATATATATATATATATATATATATATATATATATTATAGATATAAATATATAGACAGACAGACAGACAGACAGACAAAAATGTATGTACACAAATTTATTAGCAAAAATGTATGTACAAAAATTTATTAGCATACATACATATTCTTTGTTCATTTATTTATTAGTTAAAATAAGTTCTGAGAAACAACGTGCGCATGGTTTCATTGCACATTGCTCAACCTCTGGTATTTGTCTCCAAAATTCGAAATAATGCCAGCGTACTCTCATCATATCAGTATTAATTCGATCTATTGATCCTCCCTTTATCATAACGAGTGGGGCATCTGCAGTCGCGAAAAAGGGTGAGTCCTTGTCGAAGAGAATGTCTTGTTGTACAAAACTTTTAGGTGCGGCTAAGTGCATAGTATCCCCTTCAAGCATTTGCAAGAAATCGGACCATGCGATTATAGAAGGCGACCATCTAAAGTCATTGAGGATTATTACTTCTGACTCCTCTGCACCCACCCACGCAAAACCACCAGTTGCCGGGTTCACAAAAGCATGGTAAATAGCTTTCAGAGGTGAAATCATGAATGTTTTACCTGAGTTTGCCGGTCCATATATATATATGTTTCGATATTTTGCACGTCCATAGTGAAGTGCTGAGTAAATTGCGCTAGCATAGACATGCACATTTATTTCATTTCGGTGAAGTATCTGTAGTGCGGCCGCTAGCCATTTCTTTTCACATCCTTCTATACAGTGTTTTTCACCTTCCTCTACTAGTAGTTCTATGCGACTTTTATTCAAGCGTTCTTGTTTCTTTTCAGCATCTTGCAGTTGTGAAGATATAGATAATGCTTCATTTACTACTCTGATCCCTCTATTCGCTATAAATTGTGCAAGATCTTTTTTTCCCTCTTTCTCCTGTTTTGCTGCATAGGCCATTAGATCGAGCCGAGTCTTGATATTATTGTTTCGAATAATAGTGGTTACTTCGTAGACGCTTAGCATTCGTTTTCTTTTCTTCTTTTGCTTCTTCTTGGGGCCACTGTCTTGGCCATCAGCTCGACGAGATGTTGTAGCTG
This sequence comes from Metridium senile, assembly GCA_949775045.1. Classification (NCBI taxonomy): domain Eukaryota; kingdom Metazoa; phylum Cnidaria; class Anthozoa; order Actiniaria; family Metridiidae; genus Metridium; species Metridium senile. The sequence goes on from OX459109.1 coordinate 10,781,421, forward strand.
CAGAGGCTGCAGTAGTTCTCGGTTCGTCCTCTAAGCTTGGATGGTCGGGCGATAAAAACGGTGTTGTATCTTCTTTTGTGCAGTAGCGATAAGCACTATAATAGTTACTGTGATTGTTGCTGAAATTGACTTGAATTCCAAACCTTGCATCTAATGTATCACGAACTAGAAGCCATCTACTTCTTTTGTTGAGCTTTAGAGCCATATGGTAGTGATATACTTTGTCGGACAGGTTGTTGTTTGTATCGTTGTGATTATGCTCTTCTTTAGCGACTATAAACTGTACAATACGCGATGTCGTTGATGTACCCCATGCATTACGAACAATATTTGCAAACGATTCACGAGAATGGACTTTTTCGGGATCTGCTCGACTGTATGTAACTAAATAGACCAAACGTTGCGAACGATTCGGCATTGACTCTGCCATGATCACAATGTGAACTTCAAATAGACGTTTTCTGCTCAGTTGTTGTATAATGTTCTTTATGTATAACGCTTTGAAGTATGAGATTTATTTTACAAATGCACAACTTTTATAATGTACCAAACCAGTGACGTGCATCTTTTGCAATATGTGACGTTTGCGCTATTACGTACAAAATGTAGCAATTTTGAGGCGCGTCAATTATAGCATATACGTCAAAAGTAACTTCACATTCGTAGGTATTTACATAAGATGTAGTTGATAAGAAAATCATTGTTTAAAGAGAACGTGGTTATTATTGGATTAACTGTGAAGGTGATGATATCTTTTCTGATAATTACTTCATTCTATTAAGTTAGAGACCTTTTAAAATATTTTTTTGGTGTATCCCCTTGTTACGTTGGCATAATTTCGCACTTAAATATAAGGGTTGCTACGGCAAAATGACATTTCCACTAGTTTTCATGTCGTTAGGGGTCGGATATACACATATTACATATCAATCTTTTCCTTTCGAGGCATAGCTTGTAATTAGGAACGCTTCTGACCTCTTACTCGTTTATTTTTAATGAAATTCCACAATATGTCCCTCAGACAGTCTGAGACACATATGACTTAAAACGCCATTGACATTGTTGTGGAAATGATATGAAATTTTCAGGACACAAAGTACATAGTGTACCGATTTGAACAGTAGCAAAATTTTTTCCAGAAAGAAGTTAATACTATCATGTGACGTCACTTTTGTTTAAAGTGCTTTAAATGAATGTAAAATTTACATGACAAGACACTTATATGCTCTATATTCGATAACACCCGTGTTCAAAATAAATGTTCTAAGGTAATAAGCAGTCCTTAACACATATATGCTTCGTAGTTGATATATTTATACTATAGCTCGCGCAAAATTGGATAACCATAGTAACGCCCAAAAATGCACGCGCTTAAGGCGTACGCAACAATACACGTCATTGTGAAGATATCAACGTTTGGAGAGGGTGAAAATGGTCTTCAAAGGCAAGATTAATGCCTATAAATGTGCCAGAGCGTATGTTCTGTTTAGAAAAAACACATACTCTCTTTCGGAAATAGCAGAGATGTGTTCTATATCAAAAAGCAGTGTAAGAAGAATTGGTTTAAACAAAATGAAGCGGAATTCAAAACAACCCGACAAGAAAAGTAAGTTGGGAAGAAAGACTAACTTAACTGACAGAGAAAGAAGAATTCTATCCAGGGGAATCAAAAGGATCAGGAAAGAGGACGTAAATTTTACAGTGAAATCTTTAATAGAGTATTGCGGGCTTTCGCAGCGGAAAACAAGCTACCGGACTTACCTCAGAGAAATACAAAGATTAGGGTACAAGAGTTTACAGACAAGAAGAAAGGGACTAATCAGTGAATCTGACAGAAAGAAAAGACTTAAATTTGCAAAAGACAATGTTAAAACATTGAAAACTACACCAAACTATTGGACGGAGGACATGGTATTTTATCTTGACGGAGTTTCTTTTATTCATAAGTACAATCCGAAAGCAAATGCAATGAGTCCTAAAGGGAGGGTTTGGAGAAAAAGAAATGAGGGATTACAAATAACATCTAAGGGTTCGAAGAGTCTAGCAGGAGGAAGAAGGCTCCACCTTTTGGTTCTTATTAGTTATAGACAAGGTGCTATTTTTATTGAACAATACCACAAAATGGATGGCGAGTATTTCGCTGACTTTATTACTAGAAATTTTGAAAACATTTTCAAAAAGTTTTCAAAAACCAAAGCCAGAAAATTTGTTATGGACAACGATCCTAGTCAAAATAGCTCATTAGCTAAAAAAGCACTAAAAAAATCAAAGGCTACAATGGTGTGTATTCCTGCAAGGTCTCCAGACCTAAATCCGATTGAAAATATTTTTAATTTAGTTAAAAGAAAAATAAATAATGATGCTATAGAGCAAAATATTCTTAAAGAGAATTTTGAAACTTTTAAAGAACGTGTTATTGATACTTTATATTCGTTTGATACAACTGTCATAGACAAAACTATTCAAAGCATTCCCAAAAGACTTGAAGATATTATTAAATCCAAGGGATTAAGAACTAAATATTAGATTTACTACCTTGTATTAGTACATCCATTTTGCCTTTAAAGACCATTTTCACTCTCTTCACTGTCTTATGAAATTGATATTTTCACAATCACATTGTTGTCACGTAATCAGTATTTATATAGTGTGCAGTGTCTTCTGTGCAGAACACGGTTCTCCATTGTAAAATCGTAATGATTCACTAAGTGCAACAATAAAAAGAGCTTAGACCTTGATCAATGTTTTATTGATGTTTATTCTAACTATTTCCTACAGAAATTATATTCAAAAAGCCTAACATGCCCATTTTATCAACGGTACTCCACACAAAACTTGTATTAATTGTTTTGAACATGTCTTCATCTTTTTATAAGTGATTCAACGTGGAGTACCGTTGGTTTTGAGTTAAATACTACAATTTGAAATATAAACTAAACGTCAGACAATTAAAGAATATATACAAACCCTATTGTTGAAAAAATTGGAGGGATATTTGTTTAATTTGGGGAGTAATCTATTATTTAACAGTGGAGAACCGTTGCTATTTCACGGACAACTATATACAAGCGCACATGGTGTTGAATGACACATTACAGACGTCATGTCTATACAAACAATGTTTTCTTTAATGTATTATCTCTGTATAGAGATAATAAATATATTTATATCTATAGTATAAGTATAGATATATATATATCTATGTAGTATAGATATAAAGATATTTATATTTATTACACTATATTATATATATATATATATATATATATATATATATATATATATATATATATATATATATATATATATATATATATATATATATATATATATATATATATAATTATAGATATAAATATATAGACAGACAGACAGACAGACAGACAAAAATGTATGTACACAAATTTATTAGCAAAAATGTATGTACAAAAATTTATTAGCATACATACATATTCTTTGTTCATTTATTTATTAGTTAAAATAAGTTCTGAGAAACAACGTGCGCATGGTTTCATTGCACATTGCTCAACCTCTGGTATTTGTCTCCAAAATTCGAAATAATGCCAGCGTACTCTCATCATATCAGTATTAATTCGATCTATTGATCCTCCCTTTATCATAACGAGTGGGGCATCTGCAGTCGCGAAAAAGGGTGAGTCCTTGTCGAAGAGAATGTCTTGTTGTACAAAACTTTTAGGTGCGGCTAAGTGCATAGTATCCCCTTCAAGCATTTGCAAGAAATCGGACCATGCGATTATAGAAGGCGACCATCTAAAGTCATTGAGGATTATTACTTCTGACTCCTCTGCACCCACCCACGCAAAACCACCAGTTGCCGGGTTCACAAAAGCATGGTAAATAGCTTTCAGAGGTGAAATCATGAATGTTTTACCTGAGTTTGCCGGTCCATATATATATATGTTTCGATATTTTGCACGTCCATAGTGAAGTGCTGAGTAAATTGCGCTAGCATAGACATGCACATTTATTTCATTTCGGTGAAGTATCTGTAGTGCGGCCGCTAGCCATTTCTTTTCACATCCTTCTATACAGTGTTTTTCACCTTCCTCTACTAGTAGTTCTATGCGACTTTTATTCAAGCGTTCTTGTTTCTTTTCAGCATCTTGCAGTTGTGAAGATATAGATAATGCTTCATTTACTACTCTGATCCCTCTATTCGCTATAAATTGTGCAAGATCTTTTTTTCCCTCTTTCTCCTGTTTTGCTGCATAGGCCATTAGATCGAGCCGAGTCTTGATATTATTGTTTCGAATAATAGTGGTTACTTCGTAGACGCTTAGCATTCGTTTTCTTTTCTTCTTTTGCTTCTTCTTGGGGCCACTGTCTTGGCCATCAGCTCGACGAGATGTTGTAGCTGCAGAGGCTGCAGTAGTTCTCGGTTCGTCCTCTAAGCTTGGATGGTCGGGCGATAAAAACGGTGTTGTATCTTCTTTTGTGCAGTAGCGATAAGCACTATAATAGTTACTGTGATTGTTGCTGAAATTGACTTGAATTCCAAACCTTGCATCTAATGTATCACGAACTAGAAGCCATCTACTTCTTTTGTTGAGCTTTAGAGCCATATGGTAGTGATATACTTTGTCGGACAGGTTGTTGTTTGTATCGTTGTGATTATGCTCTTCTTTAGCGACTATAAACTGTACAATACGCGATGTCGTTGATGTACCCCATGCATTACGAACAATATTTGCAAACGATTCACGAGAATGGACTTTTTCGGGATCTGCTCGACTGTATGTAACTAAATAGACCAAACGTTGCGAACGATTCGGCATTGACTCTGCCATGATCACAATGTGAACTTCAAATAGACGTTTTCTGCTCAGTTGTTGTATAATGTTCTTTATGTATAACGCTTTGAAGTATGAGATTTATTTTACAAATGCACAACTTTTATAATGTACCAAACCAGTGACGTGCATCTTTTGCAATATGTGACGTTTGCGCTATTACGTACAAAATGTAGCAATTTTGAGGCGCGTCAATTATAGCATATACGTCAAAAGTAACTTCACATTCGTAGGTATTTACATAAGATGTAGTTGATAAGAAAATCATTGTTTAAAGAGAACGTGGTTATTATTGGATTAACTGTGAAGGTGATGATATCTTTTCTGATAATTACTTCATTCTATTAAGTTAGAGACCTTTTAAAATATTTTTTTGGTGTATCCCCTTGTTACGTTGGCATAATTTCGCACTTAAATATAAGGGTTGCTACGGCAAAATGACATTTCCACTAGTTTTCATGTCGTTAGGGGTCGGATATACACATATTACATATCAATCTTTTCCTTTCGAGGCATAGCTTGTAATTAGGAACGCTTCTGACCTCTTACTCGTTTATTTTTAATGAAATTCCACAATATGTCCCTCAGAATGTCTGAGACACATATGACTTAAAACGCCATTGACATTGTTGTGGAAATGATATGAAATTTTCAGGACACAAAGTACATAGTGTACCGATTTGAACAGTAGCAAAATTTTTTCCAGAAAGAAGTTAATACTATCATGTGACGTCACTTTTGTTTAAAGTGCTTTAAATGAATGTAAAATTTACATGACAAGACACTTATATGCTCTATATTCGATAACACCCGTGTTCAAAATAAATGTTCTAAGGTAATAAGCAGTCCTTAACACATATATGCTTCGTAGTTGATATATTTATACTATAGCTCGCGCAAAATTGGATAACCATAGTAACGCCCAAAAATGCACGCGCTTAAGGCGTACGCAACAATACACGTCATTGTGAAGATATCAACGTTTGGAGAGGGTGAAAATGGTCTTCAAAGGCAAGATTAATGCCTATAAATGTGCCAGAGCGTATGTTCTGTTTAGAAAAAACACATACTCTCTTTCGGAAATAGCAGAGATGTGTTCTATATCAAAAAGCAGTGTAAGAAGAATTGGTTTAAACAAAATGAAGCGGAATTCAAAACAACCCGACAAGAAAAGTAAGTTGGGAAGAAAGACTAACTTAACTGACAGAGAAAGAAGAATTCTATCCAGGGGAATCAAAAGGATCAGGAAAGAGGACGTAAATTTTACAGTGAAATCTTTAATAGAGTATTGCGGGCTTTCGCAGCGGAAAACAAGCTACCGGACTTACCTCAGAGAAATACAAAGATTAGGGTACAAGAGTTTACAGACAAGAAGAAAGGGACTAATCAGTGAATCTGACAGAAAGAAAAGACTTAAATTTGCAAAAGACAATGTTAAAACATTGAAAACTACACCAAACTATTGGACGGAGGACATGGTATTTTATCTTGACGGAGTTTCTTTTATTCATAAGTACAATCCGAAAGCAAATGCAATGAGTCCTAAAGGGAGGGTTTGGAGAAAAAGAAATGAGGGATTACAAATAACATCTAAGGGTTCGAAGAGTCTAGCAGGAGGAAGAAGGCTCCACCTTTTGGTTCTTATTAGTTATAGACAAGGTGCTATTTTTATTGAACAATACCACAAAATGGATGGCGAGTATTTCGCTGACTTTATTACTAGAAATTTTGAAAACATTTTCAAAAAGTTTTCAAAAACCAAAGCCAGAAAATTTGTTATGGACAACGATCCTAGTCAAAATAGCTCATTAGCTAAAAAAGCACTAAAAAAATCAAAGGCTACAATGGTGTGTATTCCTGCAAGGTCTCCAGACCTAAATCCGATTGAAAATATTTTTAATTTAGTTAAAAGAAAAATAAATAATGATGCTATAGAGCAAAATATTCTTAAAGAGAATTTTGAAACTTTTAAAGAACGTGTTATTGATACTTTATATTCGTTTGATACAACTGTCATAGACAAAACTATTCAAAGCATTCCCAAAAGACTTGAAGATATTATTAAATCCAAGGGATTAAGAACTAAATATTAGATTTACTACCTTGTATTAGTACATCCATTTTGCCTTTAAAGACCATTTTCACTCTCTTCACTGTCTTATGAAATTGATATTTTCACAATCACATTGTTGTCACGTAATCAGTATTTATATAGTGTGCAGTGTCTTCTGTGCAGAACACGGTTCTCCATTGTAAAATCGTAATGATTCACTAAGTGCAACAATAAAAAGAGCTTAGACCTTGATCAATGTTTTATTGATGTTTATTCTAACTATTTCCTACAGAAATTATATTCAAAAAGCCTAACATGCCCATTTTATCAACGGTACTCCACACAAAACTTGTATTAATTGTTTTGAACATGTCTTCATCTTTTTATAAGTGATTCAACGTGGAGTACCGTTGGTTTTGAGTTAAATACTACAATTTGAAATATAAACTAAACGTCAGACAATTAAAGAATATATACAAACCCTATTGTTGAAAAAATTGGAGGGATATTTGTTTAATTTGGGGAGTAATCTATTATTTAACAGTGGAGAACCGTTGCTATTTCACGGACAACTATATACAAGCGCACATGGTGTTGAATGACACATTACAGACGTCATGTCTATACAAACAATGTTTTCTTTAATGTATTATCTCTGTATAGAGATAATAAATATATTTATATCTATAGTATAAGTATAGATATATATATATCTATGTAGTATAGATATAAAGATATTTATATTTATTACACATATATTATATATATATATATATATATATATATATATATATATATATATATATATATATATATATATATATATATATATATATATATATATATATATATAATTATAGATATAAATATATAGACAGACAGACAGACAGACAGACAAAAATGTATGTACACAAATTTATTAGCAAAAATGTATGTACAAAAATTTATTAGCATACATACATATTCTTTGTTCATTTATTTATTAGTTAAAATAAGTTCTGAGAAACAACGTGCGCATGGTTTCATTGCACATTGCTCAACCTCTGGTATTTGTCTCCAAAATTCGAAATAATGCCAGCGTACTCTCATCATATCAGTATTAATTCGATCTATTGATCCTCCCTTTATCATAACGAGTGGGGCATCTGCAGTCGCGAAAAAGGGTGAGTCCTTGTCGAAGAGAATGTCTTGTTGTACAAAACTTTTAGGTGCGGCTAAGTGCATAGTATCCCCTTCAAGCATTTGCAAGAAATCGGACCATGCGATTATAGAAGGCGACCATCTAAAGTCATTGAGGATTATTACTTCTGACTCCTCTGCACCCACCCACGCAAAACCACCAGTTGCCGGGTTCACAAAAGCATGGTAAATAGCTTTCAGAGGTGAAATCATGAATGTTTTACCTGAGTTTGCCGGTCCATATATATATATGTTTCGATATTTTGCACGTCCATAGTGAAGTGCTGAGTAAATTGCGCTAGCATAGACATGCACATTTATTTCATTTCGGTGAAGTATCTGTAGTGCGGCCGCTAGCCATTTCTTTTCACATCCTTCTATACAGTGTTTTTCACCTTCCTCTACTAGTAGTTCTATGCGACTTTTATTCAAGCGTTCTTGTTTCTTTTCAGCATCTTGCAGTTGTGAAGATATAGATAATGCTTCATTTACTACTCTGATCCCTCTATTCGCTATAAATTGTGCAAGATCTTTTTTTCCCTCTTTCTCCTGTTTTGCTGCATAGGCCATTAGATCGAGCCGAGTCTTGATATTATTGTTTCGAATAATAGTGGTTACTTCGTAGACGCTTAGCATTCGTTTTCTTTTCTTCTTTTGCTTCTTCTTGGGGCCACTGTCTTGGCCATCAGCTCGACGAGATGTTGTAGCTGCAGAGGCTGCAGTAGTTCTCGGTTCGTCCTCTAAGCTTGGATGGTCGGGCGATAAAAACGGTGTTGTATCTTCTTTTGTGCAGTAGCGATAAGCACTATAATAGTTACTGTGATTGTTGCTGAAATTGACTTGAATTCCAAACCTTGCATCTAATGTATCACGAACTAGAAGCCATCTACTTCTTTTGTTGAGCTTTAGAGCCATATGGTAGTGATATACTTTGTCGGACAGGTTGTTGTTTGTATCGTTGTGATTATGCTCTTCTTTAGCGACTATAAACTGTACAATACGCGATGTCGTTGATGTACCCCATGCATTACGAACAATATTTGCAAACGATTCACGAGAATGGACTTTTTCGGGATCTGCTCGACTGTATGTAACTAAATAGACCAAACGTTGCGAACGATTCGGCATTGACTCTGCCATGATCACAATGTGAACTTCAAATAGACGTTTTCTGCTCAGTTGTTGTATAATGTTCTTTATGTATAACGCTTTGAAGTATGAGATTTATTTTACAAATGCACAACTTTTATAATGTACCAAACCAGTGACGTGCATCTTTTGCAATATGTGACGTTTGCGCTATTACGTACAAAATGTAGCAATTTTGAGGCGCGTCAATTATAGCATATACGTCAAAAGTAACTTCACATTCGTAGGTATTTACATAAGATGTAGTTGATAAGAAAATCATTGTTTAAAGAGAACGTGGTTATTATTGGATTAACTGTGAAGGTGATGATATCTTTTCTGATAATTACTTCATTCTATTAAGTTAGAGACCTTTTAAAATATTTTTTTGGTGTATCCCCTTGTTACGTTGGCATAATTTCGCACTTAAATATAAGGGTTGCTACGGCAAAATGACATTTCCACTAGTTTTCATGTCGTTAGGGGTCGGATATACACATATTACATATCAATCTTTTCCTTTCGAGGCATAGCTTGTAATTAGGAACGCTTCTGACCTCTTACTCGTTTATTTTTAATGAAATTCCACAATATGTCCCTCAGACAGTCTGAGACACATATGACTTAAAACGCCATTGACATTGTTGTGGAAATGATATGAAATTTTCAGGACACAAAGTACATAGTGTACCGATTTGAACAGTAGCAAAATTTTTTCCAGAAAGAAGTTAATACTATCATGTGACGTCACTTTTGTTTAAAGTGCTTTAAATGAATGTAAAATTTACATGACAAGACACTTATATGCTCTATATTCGATAACACCCGTGTTCAAAATAAATGTTCTAAGGTAATAAGCAGTCCTTAACACATATATGCTTCGTAGTTGATATATTTATACTATAGCTCGCGCAAAATTGGATAACCATAGTAACGCCCAAAAATGCACGCGCTTAAGGCGTACGCAACAATACACGTCATTGTGAAGATATCAACGTTTGGAGAGGGTGAAAATGGTCTTCAAAGGCAAGATTAATGCCTATAAATGTGCCAGAGCGTATGTTCTGTTTAGAAAAAACACATACTCTCTTTCGGAAATAGCAGAGATGTGTTCTATATCAAAAAGCAGTGTAAGAAGAATTGGTTTAAACAAAATGAAGCGGAATTCAAAACAACCCGACAAGAAAAGTAAGTTGGGAAGAAAGACTAACTTAACTGACAGAGAAAGAAGAATTCTATCCAGGGGAATCAAAAGGATCAGGAAAGAGGACGTAAATTTTACAGTGAAATCTTTAATAGAGTATTGCGGGCTTTCGCAGCGGAAAACAAGCTACCGGACTTACCTCAGAGAAATACAAAGATTAGGGTACAAGAGTTTACAGACAAGAAGAAAGGGACTAATCAGTGAATCTGACAGAAAGAAAAGACTTAAATTTGCAAAAGACAATGTTAAAACATTGAAAACTACACCAAACTATTGGACGGAGGACATGGTATTTTATCTTGACGGAGTTTCTTTTATTCATAAGTACAATCCGAAAGCAAATGCAATGAGTCCTAAAGGGAGGGTTTGGAGAAAAAGAAATGAGGGATTACAAATAACATCTAAGGGTTCGAAGAGTCTAGCAGGAGGAAGAAGGCTCCACCTTTTGGTTCTTATTAGTTATAGACAAGGTGCTATTTTTATTGAACAATACCACAAAATGGATGGCGAGTATTTCGCTGACTTTATTACTAGAAATTTTGAAAACATTTTCAAAAAGTTTTCAAAAACCAAAGCCAGAAAATTTGTTATGGACAACGATCCTAGTCAAAATAGCTCATTAGCTAAAAAAGCACTAAAAAAATCAAAGGCTACAATGGTGTGTATTCCTGCAAGGTCTCCAGACCTAAATCCGATTGAAAATATTTTTAATTTAGTTAAAAGAAAAATAAATAATGATGCTATAGAGCAAAATATTCTTAAAGAGAATTTTGAAACTTTTAAAGAACGTGTTATTGATATTTTATATTCGTTTGATACAACTGTCATAGACAAAACTATTCAAAGCATTCCCAAAAGACTTGAAGATATTATTAAATCCAAGGGATTAAGAACTAAATATTAGATTTACTACCTTGTATTAGTACATCCATTTTGCCTTTAAAGACCATTTTCACTCTCTTCACTGTCTTATGAAATTGATATTTTCACAATCACATTGTTGTCACGTAATCAGTATTTATATAGTGTGCAGTGTCTTCTGTGCAGAACACGGTTCTCCATTGTAAAATCGTAATGATTCACTAAGTGCAACAATAAAAAGAGCTTAGACCTTGATCAATGTTTTATTGATGTTTATTCTAACTATTTCCTACAGAAATTATATTCAAAAAGCCTAACATGCCCATTTTATCAACGGTACTCCACACAAAACTTGTATTAATTGTTTTGAACATGTCTTCATCTTTTTATAAGTGATTCAACGTGGAGTACCGTTGGTTTTGAGTTAAATACTACAATTTGAAATATAAACTAAACGTCAGACAATTAAAGAATATATACAAACCCTATTGTTGAAAAAATTGGAGGGATATTTGTTTAATTTGGGGAGTAATCTATTATTTAACAGTGGAGAACCGTTGCTATTTCACGGACAACTATATACAAGCGCACATGGTGTTGAATGACACATTACAGACGTCATGTCTATACAAACAATGTTTTCTTTAATGTATTATCTCTGTATAGAGATAATAAATATATTTATATCTATAGTATAAGTATAGATATATATATATCTATGTAGTATAGATATAAAGATATTTATATTTATTACACATATATTATATATATATATATATATATATATATATATATATATATATATATATATATATATATATATATATATATATATATATATATATATATATATATATATATATATATATATATATAATTATAGATATAAATATATAGACAGACAGACAGACAGACAGACAAAAATGTATGTACACAAATTTATTAGCAAAAATGTATGTACAAAAATTTATTAGCATACATACATATTCTTTGTTCATTTATTTATTAGTTAAAATAAGTTCTGAGAAACAACGTGCGCATGGTTTCATTGCACATTGCTCAACCTCTGGTATTTGTCTCCAAAATTCGAAATAATGCCAGCGTACTCTCATCATATCAGTATTAATTCGATCTATTGATCCTCCCTTTATCATAACGAGTGGGGCATCTGCAGTCGCGAAAAAGGGTGAGTCCTTGTCGAAGAGAATGTCTTGTTGTACAAAACTTTTAGGTGCGGCTAAGTGCATAGTATCCCCTTCAAGCATTTGCAAGAAATCGGACCATGCGATTATAGAAGGCGACCATCTAAAGTCATTGAGGATTATTACTTCTGACTCCTCTGCACCCACCCACGCAAAACCACCAGTTGCCGGGTTCACAAAAGCATGGTAAATAGCTTTCAGAGGTGAAATCATGAATGTTTTACCTGAGTTTGCCGGTCCATATATATATATGTTTCGATATTTTGCACGTCCATAGTGAAGTGCTGAGTAAATTGCGCTAGCATAGACATGCACATTTATTTCATTTCGGTGAAGTATCTGTAGTGCGGCCGCTAGCCATTTCTTTTCACATCCTTCTATACAGTGTTTTTCACCTTCCTCTACTAGTAGTTCTATGCGACTTTTATTCAAGCGTTCTTGTTTCTTTTCAGCATCTTGCAGTTGTGAAGATATAGATAATGCTTCATTTACTACTCTGATCCCTCTATTCGCTATAAATTGTGCAAGATCTTTTTTTCCCTCTTTCTCCTGTTTTGCTGCATAGGCCATTAGATCGAGCCGAGTCTTGATATTATTGTTTCGAATAATAGTGGTTACTTCGTAGACGCTTAGCATTCGTTTTCTTTTCTTCTTTTGCTTCTTCTTGGGGCCACTGTCTTGGCCATCAGCTCGACGAGATGTTGTAGCTGCAGAGGCTGCAGTAGTTCTCGGTTCGTCCTCTAAGCTTGGATGGTCGGGCGATAAAAACGGTGTTGTATCTTCTTTTGTGCAGTAGCGATAAGCACTATAATAGTTACTGTGATTGTTGCTGAAATTGACTTGAATTCCAAACCTTGCATCTAATGTATCACGAACTAGAAGCCATCTACTTCTTTTGTTGAGCTTTAGAGCCATATGGTAGTGATATACTTTGTCGGACAGGTTGTTGTTTGTATCGTTGTGATTATGCTCTTCTTTAGCGACTATAAACTGTACAATACGCGATGTCGTTGATGTACCCCATGCATTACGAACAATATTTGCAAACGATTCACGAGAATGGACTTTTTCGGGATCTGCTCGACTGTATGTAACTAAATAGACCAAACGTTGCGAACGATTCGGCATTGACTCTGCCATGATCACAATGTGAACTTCAAATAGACGTTTTCTGCTCAGTTGTTGTATAATGTTCTTTATGTATAACGCTTTGAAGTATGAGATTTATTTTACAAATGCACAACTTTTATAATGTACCAAACCAGTGACGTGCATCTTTTGCAATATGTGACGTTTGCGCTATTACGTACAAAATGTAGCAATTTTGAGGCGCGTCAATTATAGCATATACGTCAAAAGTAACTTCACATTCGTAGGTATTTACATAAGATGTAGTTGATAAGAAAATCATTGTTTAAAGAGAACGTGGTTATTATTGGATTAACTGTGAAGGTGATGATATCTTTTCTGATAATTACTTCATTCTATTAAGTTAGAGACCTTTTAAAATATTTTTTTGGTGTATCCCCTTGTTACGTTGGCATAATTTCGCACTTAAATATAAGGGTTGCTACGGCAAAATGACATTTCCACTAGTTTTCATGTCGTTAGGGGTCGGATATACACATATTACATATCAATCTTTTCCTTTCGAGGCATAGCTTGTAATTAGGAACGCTTCTGACCTCTTACTCGTTTATTTTTAATGAAATTCCACAATATGTCCCTCAGACAATCATTGCCAAAATGTGTTGGCACGATCACATTTCGGACACTTTTTTGTGGGTCTATCATTTTTTTCATTTATGAGGATAAGTTTGTCTACCCCCCTCCCCCAATACAATGTTGCTGTTTTTCATGAAAGAGTACAAGAGTTGGAAATGTTTCCCGCGATTGACAAGGTTCATATACCCCTCCAGCAACATTGACAGGGGGAGGGGGGGTATTACAGATATAGGAACATAACAAAATCAACAATCGTGCCAACAGTTTTGTCAATGATTGTCTGAGACACATATGACTTAAAACGCCATTGACATTGTTGTGGAAATGATATGAAATTTTCAGGACACAAAGTACATAGTGTACCGATTTGAACAGTAGCAAAATTTTTTCCAGAAAGAAGTTAATACTATCATGTGACGTCACTTTTGTTTAAAGTGCTTTAAATGAATGTAAAATTTACATGACAAGACACTTATATGCTCTATATTCGATAACACCCGTGTTCAAAATAAATGTTCTAAGGTAATAAGCAGTCCTTAACACATATATGCTTCGTAGTTGATATATTTATACTATAGCTCGCGCAAAATTGGATAACCATAGTAACGCCCAAAAATGCACGCGCTTAAGGCGTACGCAACAATACACGTCATTGTGAAGATATCAACGTTTGGAGAGGGTGAAAATGGTCTTCAAAGGCAAGATTAATGCCTATAAATGTGCCAGAGCGTATGTTCTGTTTAGAAAAAACACATACTCTCTTTCGGAAATAGCAGAGATGTGTTCTATATCAAAAAGCAGTGTAAGAAGAATTGGTTTAAACAAAATGAAGCGGAATTCAAAACAACCCGACAAGAAAAGTAAGTTGGGAAGAAAGACTAACTTAACTGACAGAGAAAGAAGAATTCTATCCAGGGGAATCAAAAGGATCAGGAAAGAGGACGTAAATTTTACAGTGAAATCTTTAATAGAGTATTGCGGGCTTTCGCAGCGGAAAACAAGCTACCGGACTTACCTCAGAGAAATACAAAGATTAGGGTACAAGAGTTTACAGACAAGAAGAAAGGGACTAATCAGTGAATCTGACAGAAAGAAAAGACTTAAATTTGCAAAAGACAATGTTAAAACATTGAAAACTACACCAAACTATTGGACGGAGGACATGGTATTTTATCTTGACGGAGTTTCTTTTATTCATAAGTACAATCCGAAAGCAAATGCAATGAGTCCTAAAGGGAGGGTTTGGAGAAAAAGAAATGAGGGATTACAAATAACATCTAAGGGTTCGAAGAGTCTAGCAGGAGGAAGAAGGCTCCACCTTTTGGTTCTTATTAGTTATAGACAAGGTGCTATTTTTATTGAACAATACCACAAAATGGATGGCGAGTATTTCGCTGACTTTATTACTAGAAATTTTGAAAACATTTTCAAAAAGTTTTCAAAAACCAAAGCCAGAAAATTTGTTATGGACAACGATCCTAGTCAAAATAGCTCATTAGCTAAAAAAGCACTAAAAAAATCAAAGGCTACAATGGTGTGTATTCCTGCAAGGTCTCCAGACCTAAATCCGATTGAAAATATTTTTAATTTAGTTAAAAGAAAAATAAATAATGATGCTATAGAGCAAAATATTCTTAAAGAGAATTTTGAAACTTTTAAAGAACGTGTTATTGATACTTTATATTCGTTTGATACAACTGTCATAGACAAAACTATTCAAAGCATTCCCAAAAGACTTGAAGATATTATTAAATCCAAGGGATTAAGAACTAAATATTAGATTTACTACCTTGTATTAGTACATCCATTTTGCCTTTAAAGACCATTTTCACTCTCTTCACTGTCTTATGAAATTGATATTTTCACAATCACATTGTTGTCACGTAATCAGTATTTATATAGTGTGCAGTGTCTTCTGTGCAGAACACGGTTCTCCATTGTAAAATCGTAATGATTCACTAAGTGCAACAATAAAAAGAGCTTAGACCTTGATCAATGTTTTATTGATGTTTATTCTAACTATTTCCTACAGAAATTATATTCAAAAAGCCTAACATGCCCATTTTATCAACGGTACTCCACACAAAACTTGTATTAATTGTTTTGAACATGTCTTCATCTTTTTATAAGTGATTCAACGTGGAGTACCGTTGGTTTTGAGTTAAATACTACAATTTGAAATATAAACTAAACGTCAGACAATTAAAGAATATATACAAACCCTATTGTTGAAAAAATTGGAGGGATATTTGTTTAATTTGGGGAGTAATCTATTATTTAACAGTGGAGAACCGTTGCTATTTCACGGACAACTATATACAAGCGCACATGGTGTTGAATGACACATTACAGACGTCATGTCTATACAAACAATGTTTTCTTTAATGTATTATCTCTGTATAGAGATAATAAATATATTTATATCTATAGTATAAGTATAGATATATATATATCTATGTAGTATAGATATAAAGATATTTATATTTATTACACATATATTATATATATATATATATATATATATATATATATATATATATATATATATATATATATATATATATATATATATATATATATATATATATAATTATAGATATAAATATATAGACAGACAGACAGACAGACAGACAAAAATGTATGTACACAAATTTATTAGCAAAAATGTATGTACAAAAATTTATTAGCATACATACATATTCTTTGTTCATTTATTTATTAGTTAAAATAAGTTCTGAGAAACAACGTGCGCATGGTTTCATTGCACATTGCTCAACCTCTGGTATTTGTCTCCAAAATTCGAAATAATGCCAGCGTACTCTCATCATATCAGTATTAATTCGATCTATTGATCCTCCCTTTATCATAACGAGTGGGGCATCTGCAGTCGCGAAAAAGGGTGAGTCCTTGTCGAAGAGAATGTCTTGTTGTACAAAACTTTTAGGTGCGGCTAAGTGCATAGTATCCCCTTCAAGCATTTGCAAGAAATCGGACCATGCGATTATAGAAGGCGACCATCTAAAGTCATTGAGGATTATTACTTCTGACTCCTCTGCACCCACCCACGCAAAACCACCAGTTGCCGGGTTCACAAAAGCATGGTAAATAGCTTTCAGAGGTGAAATCATGAATGTTTTACCTGAGTTTGCCGGTCCATATATATATATGTTTCGATATTTTGCACGTCCATAGTGAAGTGCTGAGTAAATTGCGCTAGCATAGACATGCACATTTATTTCATTTCGGTGAAGTATCTGTAGTGCGGCCGCTAGCCATTTCTTTTCACATCCTTCTATACAGTGTTTTTCACCTTCCTCTACTAGTAGTTCTATGCGACTTTTATTCAAGCGTTCTTGTTTCTTTTCAGCATCTTGCAGTTGTGAAGATATAGATAATGCTTCATTTACTACTCTGATCCCTCTATTCGCTATAAATTGTGCAAGATCTTTTTTTCCCTCTTTCTCCTGTTTTGCTGCATAGGCCATTAGATCGAGCCGAGTCTTGATATTATTGTTTCGAATAATAGTGGTTACTTCGTAGACGCTTAGCATTCGTTTTCTTTTCTTCTTTTGCTTCTTCTTGGGGCCACTGTCTTGGCCATCAGCTCGACGAGATGTTGTAGCTGCAGAGGCTGCAGTAGTTCTCGGTTCGTCCTCTAAGCTTGGATGGTCGGGCGATAAAAACGGTGTTGTATCTTCTTTTGTGCAGTAGCGATAAGCACTATAATAGTTACTGTGATTGTTGCTGAAATTGACTTGAATTCCAAACCTTGCATCTAATGTATCACGAACTAGAAGCCATCTACTTCTTTTGTTGAGCTTTAGAGCCATATGGTAGTGATATACTTTGTCGGACAGGTTGTTGTTTGTATCGTTGTGATTATGCTCTTCTTTAGCGACTATAAACTGTACAATACGCGATGTCGTTGATGTACCCCATGCATTACGAACAATATTTGCAAACGATTCACGAGAATGGACTTTTTCGGGATCTGCTCGACTGTATGTAACTAAATAGACCAAACGTTGCGAACGATTCGGCATTGACTCTGCCATGATCACAATGTGAACTTCAAATAGACGTTTTCTGCTCAGTTGTTGTATAATGTTCTTTATGTATAACGCTTTGAAGTATGAGATTTATTTTACAAATGCACAACTTTTATAATGTACCAAACCAGTGACGTGCATCTTTTGCAATATGTGACGTTTGCGCTATTACGTACAAAATGTAGCAATTTTGAGGCGCGTCAATTATAGCATATACGTCAAAAGTAACTTCACATTCGTAGGTATTTACATAAGATGTAGTTGATAAGAAAATCATTGTTTAAAGAGAACGTGGTTATTATTGGATTAACTGTGAAGGTGATGATATCTTTTCTGATAATTACTTCATTCTATTAAGTTAGAGACCTTTTAAAATATTTTTTTGGTGTATCCCCTTGTTACGTTGGCATAATTTCGCACTTAAATATAAGGGTTGCTACGGCAAAATGACATTTCCACTAGTTTTCATGTCGTTAGGGGTCGGATATACACATATTACATATCAATCTTTTCCTTTCGAGGCATAGCTTGTAATTAGGAACGCTTCTGACCTCTTACTCGTTTATTTTTAATGAAATTCCACAATATGTCCCTCAGACAATCATTGCCAAAATGTGTTGGCACGATCACATTTCGGACACTTTTTTGTGGGTCTATCATTTTTTTCATTTATGAGGATAAGTTTGTCTACCCCCCTCCCCCAATACAATGTTGCTGTTTTTCATGAAAGAGTACAAGAGTTGGAAATGTTTCCCGCGATTGACAAGGTTCATATACCCCTCCAGCAACATTGACAGGGGGAGGGGGGGTATTACAGATATAGGAACATAACAAAATCAACAATCGTGCCAACAGTTTTGTCAATGATTGTAGCTTCGTTTTGAATATGGGATAGTGTTCAAATGTTTCTAAGATTCTCACTCAGATCATTCCAGAGTTTAACCTGTAGTTTCGAAAGGGGAAGAGGAGCGAAAAAACGTCTGTTTTCTCAGGCTAACACGAAACTGGTCTATTCCAATTCAATGGTAATTCGGTATGGCATTTTCGCCATATGGATCAGACCTATTTTCTCTTGATGGAATTGAAAAAAATCTCGCTCCTTTGTGTCGTCACGCAAGCGTTTACACACACTTTCCTTTGTGAGTCAACTGATTTCGTACGAAAGCACTGACCAAATATACATAAAAATGTATTGTATCAGAGTCCATGATCCGAGTTAAGATTTTAAGGAATTATGTCAACCATAAAACCCGGATTGTTTACATAAAGCCTTGGATCACCGTAATTGGTGCAGTAGTCCCCCGCAGCCGTTTTTGTAGCCTGTGTCACATCCGGACTTTTTTCTGTTTTTGTAGCTATTCAACAAACATATTGACTGCAATTGTTGCACTAGCTCCCTCGCAGCCGATTTTAGTCTCGTTCCATTCCTCGATAAGGGAGTGGAACAAGACTAAAAACGGCTGCGGGGGAGACTATTTGTGCAGTTAAATTGGCTATTTATTTGTTGCACATCGCAGCTGTCACGGCTTCGTAAAGCGATACTTCAATATTTGAGACGATCGGTCGGGTGATCAAGACATGACTCTTCAGTCATACTTGAACAGTCCGGGATATTACTAGTTTTGGTAATGTTTAATTTTGTAAACATATGTTGAATTGTTAAATGCAAAATGTAATTAAGGTAGCAGTTTAGTCTGAAAATATTTTTGAAAATATCGGTCAACAATAGACTTTTAATTGACAAAGTAGCAAAAGTTTTGGTCCTAGCGCAAACGCAATGTGAAACTCAGCTTAAATGACATTTTAATGATAATGATTTGCTTATTTCAAAAGCGCCTTTTTATATTCAAGTGTTTACTTAAGCGATAGCGTAGGACCGTCTGAAAATCAGGCTAATGTGGTGTACTGAGCGCTGCAAAAAAAAAAATATATATAATCACAATTTAAAAGCTAAGATGAACAAAATTGCTGAGTTTTGATTTAAAAAGTGATAAACTCGAAATGCCACTAATTGAAGGAGGTGGAGTGGAGGTAATTTAAGACTACACCCACAATTTCGCTGTAGTAACGGAGCTGAAGTCTTAAAATTGACCTCAGTTTTACTTTATAGTAGTAAGCTGTTTTCATAACTACTGTTGTGGCGTCCACTGAGCGAGGAAACATAAATTTATTACAACTTTCAATTCCGCTCCAAGGTTAAATACGTCATTTAATAGTACTATAAAACATGAAAGGAGCCCTCAAGTGGCCATGATTGATATACTCTTGTCGAATAAAGATTATAATCTTTAAAACAAGACAACTGATAAAAGAGGTCGAAATTGAATGATTTCACCCATCAAAACTCAACTTTGATCGTGCGAAACGCCATATTTCTACTGATATGAATCACTATTTACTAAATTAGCAAACATTAAACTATTGTTAGTTTCTCAATTCACGTCAGAACGTAATTAATTGCACACAAATAGAACTTTTCACGGTTCCTTTCAGTGACCACGAATAATAGTTAATACAAGACGAGGTTGGAGTTGCCACACGTAACAAAACTAATTTATCATGCGCAGCAACTCCAACCTCGACTTGTTACTATCATTCGTGGTCATTGAACGGAACTGTGAAAAGAACTATTGATCCTTGGAAACGCAACAATCTAGTATTACTCGTTTGCTTTGAGCTACTCACCCTCTGGTCCGTTTAGTGCCACTTTAAAAAACGTCCTCTTAATTGCATCTAGACCCGCTTTACATTCCTCCACACTTCGTACCATGCCTGCCTTTACACCATACTTCAGATTTTCAATATACTGCTCATAGGTTTGCTTGAACTGTTCCATTTTGTCTCTCAAAGTTTCTAGATCGTTTACTTCTAATGGCTGATAATAACGAATCGCATAACGTACTTGAGAGGGTATGTCACATATAGGCTGCCAACAGAATTGATTGGGTCCCATAAGGAAGTCACCAGCATAGTAATTACCATCATAAGGAATAGCATAGTTGAACTCCAAGAAGTGCTTCACACGATATAAGGCTTTCTTCTCTCTGGGCTTGAGCTTGGCCGTGTTGATCTCCATCTTCTTGACCTCTTTCAGCAGTCCCATCGCAGTATCCGTTAGTTTCTTTATACTAGCAGGAGATGGATCGTAAGGCTTGAAAACTTTCTTAATTTCGTCTATACCCACAGAACTTTTGAAAACAATATTATGGGGAGCAACATTGTAATATGAATCTTGAACTTTCTGCAGGAATTTAGCGAAGCCTGATTGAACAGCTTCTTCAGAATCGTCGCAACGATTGGCGGTGCTAGCTTGTTTGCAAGCTTGACTTACACGATTTGCTTTAACTATTAACACTATTCCTACGATGAGTAGAGTGATTCCTACGAGGCAAACGAATGCAACAGCAATGTACGGCAATCGCTTGTCTTTCTTCATTGCTGCAAACGGCAAACAATGTTTGTAGCTCAACGGGTGAATGACCACTGGTGTTTGTCGAGTTACTGAACCGTGCCATGTGACCGGAAGAAAACACACAAGGGTTGCATTGGTACGAAAGCCCAGGGGGCCATCACTGGTTTCGATTTTAATTTTCACCTGGTTTTTGAAAAGGAAAGTTTTTCGTATTTTGAATTTTCGGTTACGACTACGACTACAGTATGTTGCCCAGTTTCGTGACAGTACCAGTATCGTGACACAAACAAATAAAACTCAAAAATAGCGACGCCTATTTAATATTTCAAAAAAACAAAGACTACAGAGAAAATACTGAACACTTAGCTTCACGGATTCTTCGAAGAGAAGCAATTGGTGACCTGGCAAAAATGTATGACTTTTACTGCGCAGTAAACTGACCTTGGCTCGAAAAAGAGGGATTTGAATACATCGCATATTCTCAACTAGAAAGAACAAAGACAATACTTTATACTGACGATAGCTAGAGAGTGTAACTTCATTCTGCGGCCCTTGAATGTTGATCAATTTTGATATTTGCAAAAATATTAGATGCATAATATTTACTCCGTTTTAAGACAAGGTGCCCAGTTTCGTGACACGCAAATACCATTGATTGCAAAAAGCCCGAATACACTGAAAAATATTGGCTTTAAACGAAATCATGGCTGGAAATTATTTGAAAACACACACTTATGAATTATGTTCGCTTAGTGAATCAAGTATTGCTTTTGCTATTATGGCAGACAAATTAAGTTGATAAGCCGAGCGTGACTTTTAAACATTAAGTTAGCGCTAAATATAGTTAGAAAATAGGGTAAGGTAAGAAAAAGGTAAGAAAATATAATTTTGATTTGTTTTATCGAATTTGGGGGGTTATCAGTTAAATTTTTTGGTTCTCAGTTAAGCCAAGCATTAATTATTAATTCTTATGTTTAATAATTAACAAAAACATATGCGGTTCATAATACAGTACTTTTTACCTCAAATTCACATTATAAATCTGTTTTTCTCCATCTGCAGACATCAGTTACAGCAGAGTAAAGGTTACAGATACTACAATGACAACATATATATAGGATATTACATGGGCGCGCGGAGATATGAATTTTATCTTCGAGTGTTGATAAGATATCCCACGAGTGAGCGCAGCGAACGAGTGGGATATCTTTTCAACACGAGAAGATAAAATTCATATCTCCAAGTGCACATGTAATAATAATATCTTCATGACTAGGATAGGCTTTTTATCTAGTTGATATCACTCGGTATACCACTATATGTTATATAATAATACATTTTAACATGCTGCAATTTTGAAGTGAAATGCCCTAAAAAGACAAATTTATTAATTAAAAACAAAGAAATACCAGCTAACAGTTATCTTGTCGATATCAGTTATCAGCTAAAAAGACACGAAATTCTCAGTTGACAGTTCATTTTAAAGCCGTTTCTCAGTTAACAGTTAACCCCATTCAGACCTATTATTTTCGATTATTTCCCTGCACAAGTGTGTCAAGATATTTTTGACTGTTTGCTCGATATACTTTTTGATGATCGAGGCCTTGTGCGATTTTTTTGTTATTTAGCACAGCCTTCCACCCACCCCGGGCGTCCCACGTTGACGATCAGATATCACTCGATAAAACAGTAGACGGTAATAATAGTTTATATCAATGATAGGTTACATAATATATAATTTATTTATAGTTTATATCATATGAAAAACATCGAAGTTTAATATTTTAGCGACTAAATACAAATGCAAGCTATCCATATGCATCGAAATTTAAAGAAACTTAACTTCGAATGAGATAAGTATTCTTCTAGAGAAGTATTAGGGTTATATCTAAGTAATTTGATATTGTGACTACTTGAGATACCGGGTCGCACTTGAACCAAATTTTTGAATTGTTTCAAATGGGCTCCTGTTCAAACATGTTGAGTACAATTGCAAAACAAAACAACTATGCAACAATTCTAATCAAATTTATTTGAGGTCGCACTGACGAAATAATCGCCAGCGCAATGTTGACATATCGTATATCAAAGTTAACTTTTTTGGCGTGTTAAGAGTTAAACGGATGGCTCAAAATGGCTTGTTTAGATTCATAATAATCAAGATTACGTGTTTATTCTGTGTCTGACTCAAGGTTACGAAGAAATATAGAACAGTAATGTGAGCCAATGCGAGTTCTATTTGAGCGCACCAGCAGCGGAAATAATGATTGGCGTTTTTATCACCATTTTGTTTGTTGTACGAGAAACGCAGTACGACGGCGTCTTTGAAGTTTTGTTGTTAAACACAAATTCAGAACGATACGAAACAAATCGGTCGCACTTGTTCAGGTACAGTGATGACACAATTTTGTCAGTTTTTCACTAAACCAAACAGATTTGTTCTGAAATTGTTCCAAGTGCGACCCGGGCCTAAGTAATTTGATATTGTGACTACTTGAGATACGACAGGCCAACTATTAACGCAAAACAAACATAGAACAGAGCCGCCGCTTCTCGTGTCACTTGTAGCCAGGCACTGATCAAACAGGGATACTCACCATGAGTGGAGGCTATAGTCTTGATATCAGTGAAGGGGATAAAAAACCCGAAGGAAATGGCAAAAAACTCCTGTATGCCCTTATCGGCGTTGGAATAATACTGATAATTGTTGGTATTGCATTGATTGTAGTCGGTTCAGTAAAGAAAACCAACTGCGATGGTAGTGGTGGTGGTGGTGGTACATCGACAACTAAAGCGGCCGATTACTCTACCGAAGCACGAAAGGTTGGTTTGGGAGAATTTCTCGAGGAAGTTAAATCCACGTATTTTAAAATGAACCCAAACTTAATTGTCCGTAACCCTGATGCAACTCCGAGTACTATTCGAGAGGTATTCAGTCCGTACAACTGTCACCCCGAAGCTCTCAAGAAACGCACCGACGCAGCAAAGTCACTGTATGACAGAAGTGTAAAGATACAGAAAGAAATTGACCGTTCCAAGCTAGACCCGCGAGAGGCAAAAGCTATCGCACAAGTTCAGCATTTTCTGCAGAGCAACTTTGGCGCTCCTTACGACGAGAATTATTATGCAGGCGATTGGCTACTAGGACCAAATTTATTCTGCTGGCAGCCTATTTGTGACATTGGCAGTGACTTGGCTTCCCATTTTAACTTGAAGGACACTGGCTTTTCGCCTTCTAACGAGAAAGACTTAGAGTTTGTTATCAATCACTTCAAGCAGCTTAACGATTCCATTACTCAGTACATCAGGAATTTGGGGTACGGTGTTAAGGCAGGATTTGTCAGATCTGTAGAGGAATGCGAAATAGGGCTGTTCACAATTAAGAGAAAGTTTAGTTCCGTCTCTAGCTTGGGCGCAAAAGGTCAGTCAATCAATCAGAATCATTTCAATCAATAAATTTAGCTTTTAAATATCATTTCTTTGTCAATAAATGACTGAACTGCTTTTGCTATTAGGTAAATATTTAACTATCACTTTTGTGTGTGAGGTAAATACATACACAGTCCAGCGGATTGAGTGGAATCCGATACAAGTGTTCTTATCAGTTTATCTTAGTACCCCAAGGGTAATATTGCATGCTAAATATTTTAAACCAGGTCTTTACTTTATGTTTATGTTATATTTCCTTTTTAAAAGCCGAAAAGAAAGGTTGTAGAAGTGTAGTATGTTTAAATTTATCCTATAAGATATAAATAAGTTTATATATATATATATATATATATATATATATATATATATATATATATATATATATATATAATATATATATATATATATCTATCCTATAAATAAGTTTATCATATATAATACAGTCAATAAGAATGTTTGGAAGTCTAAAGGCTCGCGAGCATACTAGAAAATACAAGTCAGTGACTTGTCAGTGGGATATTTCACGGTATGCCAGGTATCCTAAATCCCGCATTACCGTAAAAATTAATTCTTTTTACCGCAATATCGCATTAAAAAATGGCCAATACCGCAAACCCAAATTAATGTCCCCCTCCTAAAGAAAACCAAATCTCCCAGCCCAAAGGCTGAATTACATTTGTAAAGATTCAAATTTAAATTATGTACATTTGTATCGATAGATAATATATGTAAATATATAAGAAGTCATACAGAAATATATAAAGCTAAATAATGCTGCTTTAGGGAATTTAGTACCTTTCCTTACGGAAGCCGGAAATCGCGTCTCCGACTTACAAAAAAAATTGCAAAAACGCTTTGAATGTAGGGATTATTTGTTTTAAAAACAGTAGTCGATTTAATATTTTCTTAATATATTCATTCATTGATTCGTCCACTCACCCAATTCAATAAGAAGACGAAGGGCTAAAGCTCGAAATGTCAATAAAATTAAGTCAACATTTTTTACGGTGTTACAAATTTCATTCTATTTAATACCTACCGTTTATATCAAACATCGACGCAGCCTATACTAGTTTACTCGCTAGTTCCCATTTACAATTCAATAAGAGATTATTTTAGTGATTTACCAGAGATTTGCCGTAATGTACTTATTAAAGGATTTCATCATCACGATCATAACCTTCGTCATTTCAGATACATTTCTGCTTTATTTTGCAAATTGAAATTTCCAAAACGTTTCTGCATTCGCCATCATCACCACATACATCAGCGTCATTATCATCAACATCGCCATCATCATATTTTCATTACCATTACCTCCATCACCACCACCGTTATCGCCATGCATTATCGTCATTATTTATCATCATCAACACCACAACCTTTATCATCATCATATATCATCACCATGCATTATCGTCATCATCAACACCTTGATCATCATGATATATCATCACCATGATGCATTATCGTCATCATCCCCACCACCTTTATCATCATCATATATCATCACCAAGCATTATCGTCATCATTAATCGTCAACACCTAGATCATCATGATATATCATCACCATGCATTATCGTCATCATCATCCCCACCACCTTTATCATCATCATATATCACCACCTTTATATATCACCACCTATCATCATCACCATGCATTATCGTCATCATTTATCATCAACACCTTTATCATCATCATATATCACCACCTTTATATATCACCATCTTTATCATCATCACCATGCATTATCGTCATCATTTATCATCAATACCTCATAGAAGTATAATATATAAATAACTAGACGCTCTATGAGGTTGAAGTCGGGCCAGTCATAAAATCAACACAGGAGGCTAAACAATTCTAATTTTATGATAGAATGAACATTCCATGGTAGTTTGATTTAACACGTGACTTTGGGCTTCCTGTGTTCGTTCCCAAAGCATCATGGGGGCCTTTACGCGACATGACAGATAGATAGATACATACATAGATTGGCTAAACGGTAAACCTAGAGTCGGGCCCCCTAGCCCGACTAATAAATATCTATTCATTTTGTAGGTATCCTAAACGCAACCTACGTTAAAGCATTGAGAAACGTCACGTGGTTCACCAAGATTACTACCGACGTTAAAAACTCGTGGGAAAACAAACACGGAAAAGATGTTTACAAGACCATCGACGATGCATTGGTAGAGTACGTCGGTCAGCCCCTTAACAGTCTTCTAGAATACTTAGAGTTTAATCATTCCCAGTACTGTGTACCAAGTAACGTCTCTAGTGGTCTAGCCAATCTACCTTTAGACTATGTCTATTTCAACGGCAACCAAACGTCCGAAAAGACGAC
Source organism: Metridium senile (assembly GCA_949775045.1). Classification (NCBI taxonomy): domain Eukaryota; kingdom Metazoa; phylum Cnidaria; class Anthozoa; order Actiniaria; family Metridiidae; genus Metridium; species Metridium senile. Next base: position 10,808,822 of record OX459109.1, read on the forward strand.
AAAAGTGTTACCGTTTGGAGAGAAACTAAATGGCACAGAAGCGTACAAGATGATCCTACCGTATTTTACAACCAATACCATGACGCCTGATGAAGTCAATGATTTAGGCTGGAAAATGTTGAAGAAGTTATATCCGCAAGCTATAGAAATAGCGATGAATATCACAGGGAATGCTGATAGTGACCAGGCGGTGATTGAGTTTAAAAAGAAGCTGGAAGATCAGTCGATGTTTTTTAATGATAAGCCTATCCCTTTGAACGAGTCCAATAAAGAGGCGTTTAAAAACTGCGTGGACATGGCAAGCGCAAAAATACACTGCCCCAATAGACATGCGTCGATGCTTAAATGGTTTGAATATGTGAATGGTATGTTTTTGTTTATTTATTTGTTCTATATAAAGCTATCTGAAAAACGTTGAATACTGAATAAGAGTGAATGGTCTGATCCCAGGTGTAGATGAGGCATGATCGTCCGGGGTGGTGTAGTCTTGAGAAAGACTGATGGTGTTGATGTCTGACGTTTCGACAACCTGATCGGAAGTCATCTTCAGAGTAAAGAAAATGAAAAGACAGCGGTGTTATTTACACCGGCTTGGAACGAAAGCCACTTAACCGTTGCATAACACTACCGACTTACTACAATAGACTCATTAACGACTTCAAGCTTTCCGCTAACACAATGACTAACACCTACCCACGCATCAACAACAACATTACGGACGAACCAGACACATATATAACACCGCTGTCTTTTCATTTTCTTTACTCTGAAGATTACTTCCGCTCAGGTTGTCGAAACGTCAGACATCAATACCATTAGTCTTTCTCAAGACTACACCACCCCGGACGATCATGCCTCATCTACATCGAATACTGAATAGTTTATTCCAAGACAGAAATGCATTTTGAGACAAATAAATAATAAATATTTATTAATTACTAATTTCATTCCTCGTTTTTTATCTCTTTCATAATTATTTCATATTTTATTCATTTACATAGGAGTGCTAGCGTTGCTCGCCCCTTTACAATATCGAATGTTCCATTACACCGGTCGTAAACAAAGTACACCCAACTGCCCAGTACAAGTTGTGGCCAACTTCAACCCAGGGACAGGTTCGCAGAGTTATTCCAGTAGTGACCAAGTCTGCACAAAACCTTGTAGATATCGCCTGCCGTTTTATCTCAAGGATCATGGACCAAAATACAACGCTTACTCTGTGGCCGCGCACGAAGCTAGACCTGGGCACCACACACAGGTAGACCGACGTCATTACGTAGATAATCTTAATAATGCCAACGCAAGCATGAAAAAACATATAAACAAACAAACCAAACAACAAACAATATAAAAACAAACAATCAAACAAATAAACAAATTAACAAACAAATTAACAAACAAATAAACAAGCAACAAACTAACCAAACAAACGAAAAAACAATATGCAAGCAAGCAAATTACAAACAAACAACAAACAAACAACAGGCAAACACATACAACAACAAAAAAAAAAAAAAACCGAACAAACGAACAAATAAAAATTTTGCAATTTCGCAACTAAACATCTAGCTATACAGATGAAGTTTTGTTTCGGATCTATTAAGTTGTTTTGGATCTATTAAGATTCATCACAGACAAACGACATGATGTTTTCGCCCTTAACACAATCCAATTATTATTACTTTATTTCAAGGTCCATGCCTTTACCGAGTTATTTAGCGATGATCGTGGTGACGTCATCAGCTGGTTGAACGGTGTTAGCTACTATACTGCCTTCACAGAGGGCTGGGCACTATACGCAGAGAACCCTTTGATCAACCAGGAAACGTCTATATATGACGAGTTACCATTACAGAAATACGGCATGTTGAAATGGCAGATATGGAGAGCACTGCGTCTTATTATAGACACTGGATTACATTATAGAGGTATGTGATGTGGTCCTTATATAGCGCACTTCAGCATAGAGCAGATTTCGTGTGACTATGAAATACTCATGACACGAACACAGTCAAGGCACGCAAGGCACGCAAGTCACGCAAGGCACGTCAAAATTCTACACACCGCGGCAAGGTACGCACACGGCACTGAACTTTCTGCTCTATCAATGTATCTTACAATTTAGTGTGTTTAAAGGGGGCAGATCCAGAAACTTGTCAGGGGGTGTCCCAATTGCAAATGAAGGGCTCTTAAGATGTTAGGGGGTGACTGGTCCCTAAATGTCTTAAATAAAATAGGGGTAATTGTGGCGTCAGGGGGGTGTCTGGTGCCTAACTCCGCCCCTGTTAAGTATGTAATGTAATGTGGTGAGGTAATTTATAGCGCATTCCACATCGTGTCATTGCATTTTATAATTATATCCAAAGAGCTATTTAATTTTTAAAATGCCCTTTAGCAGCAACGCGGCCTACAATCGTTTATTAATGATGTAGAAGTTAGCACTTATTATAGTATGAGCCAGTCACTGAGTGTTTTGGTATGTTTGTTGTTATTCCAGGTATGACTAGAGATGAAGCTTTAGAACTGTTTGCAACGTATGCATGGGATCGAACAGACAAAGCAATCAAAGATGTCACCCGTTACCAAAGTGACCCAGGCCAGGCTACGGCGTACATGATTGGTCAGTTGGCTATATGGAGCTACCGCAATGCTACCACCAAGAAGCTTCTGGACAATGGCAAGAAATTTAACGAGAAGGATTTCCATTTCCAGGTAATATCATGGTGTTGTTAGTAGTGGATTTTCTTTTCCAGGTTATATTATAGTATTGTTGGTAGTGGATTTCCATTTTCAGGTAATGTTATGGTGTTGTTGGTAGTGGATTTCCATTTCCAGGTAATATTGTCGGTAGTGGAATTTTCAGGTAATATTATGGTGTTGTTGGTAGTAGATTTTCATTTCCAAGTAATATTATGGTGTAGTTGTTTTTTCCTGAAAATGTCAAAACCTAGCTTAGCCTCAATTTCCAAAAGAATTTATCACAAATGCTAATGTTCGTTTATGATTGTCTTACCAGGTCCTTTCCCAGGGTTCGTCTCCTTTGAGTTACCTCGACGAACATTTACAGAAATACACTAGTTGTACTATCGATCCATCGGGCTCTGGTTGTGATACACTCCTGAACCCCGACTACGCCTCGAGACGAAATGCCAAGCTTGCAAAAACAAAGAAGACAGTAGAATATCGAAAATTTACCGACGATGAGGACCAGGAGAATGTCTACTTTGATGGAATGTATGAATCAAGGCCAAGAGGCGTCAGGTTTAACTACGAACATAATGACTGAGTTGTGTGTTAGTGTGATTACAACTACAATCATATATGCAAAATATCTTGGGATATTACCTTGTGCCTTCTATCCGAAAAAATGTATACTTGCTACATATATTGATCACTGAATTGCGCTGTAATTACTTTTTATTTCAAATTAATGAGACCCACAATGCCCTTGGGTTTTGGAATGTGCTATTTCTTACATACATTTGTTTTTAAATATTTTAAATATTTTCTTCCCCGATTCAATATTGATTTTTTTTAATTTGAAATAGTTCTCATGAGAAAGTCCAATCATCACTGCTTCGGGGGAGAGGGGTTTGCCAAAGAAAGTTTGTACATTTTGTCAATTGTTTAAACTTCAAACGAAAACTGTCATTAAAATGTTACAGATGAATGTCCCAACAATTTTGCGTGTGATTGTAGTTCTCTAGTCGGCGGTGAAACTGGTATTAGTGTTTTGGACGTTCTCGTAATTTACTCTGATGAAGGGTAAAAATATTGTAACGTTCAAAATATCTGCACGTTTTCACCATGTTGTATAAAGTCTATCTTTGTTACTAAAATTGTTTGTTCAGAAACACTTGTGTATTGTACTTGCTTGCTTACTTAATTAAAGGAGCTCAAGGAGCTCATGTGGTTACTCTCACTTGTTTAGTTAAGTTAAGTGTTAGAAATGATGATACTATAAGTTTCTGCAGTGAAATGCTGCAATGCTATTCGAGTGGCTTTTGAATTTAGAGTAGAAGTTAAAATAAATAGAAAAATAATTATAGACCTACTTTAAAATTAGATTAAATGGAAACTAGACGCTCTGTGAGCGATTACTCGGGCTACTGAACAGAAGGGATTCTGAGGGATTGAAATAGCTGTTATTACAGTTATATGCAAATGATTTTGAACAATGGGTTGAAGTGGAGGCTTTCGGGCGAAAACAATAGGTTTGCCCGAAAGCCTCAATTTGAATCCATTGTTTGAAATCATTTGCATATAACTGTAATAACAGCTATTCATAATGTATCATACATAGATCATACACAATACATATACAGTGGTACCTCTATTAAGCGGTCACCCATTAAGTGGTCACCCTCTATTAGGCGGTCAGAATAAAAAGCTCCAAATCTATTCCTATATACCTATTCTATACCTCTTTTCTGCGGCCAACCCGGCTACTTTGGAAAGTCCCGAGGGTGAGGAGGAACTAAATTGGTTGATTAATGTTTACAAAATGTTTAAAATGTGCACAAAAATAAACATATGCACGTGAATCATTTATGACTAATTTTAGGTTATTTTAATGAGAAATGTCCTTATCCCAAATTTCATAATGTTTTTATTGAGAAAATGAAAACTAAATCTCAGAAACATTATTATCAAGATTAACCTTTTGAGAAATAAACGTCACGAAAATAAAGATGGATTTTGGGCTGTATGAATCTGTTCGACATATATTTCTATGTACCGGGATGCCTGTGTTACAAAGTGTTGACATTTCATCTCGTCCCCTCCCCCCAAAGCGCCGCTACGAAGATTTGAGTATGCGATAATGGATATAGAGTTCGAAAACTTGAATGCTTCGAAAACTTGAAGTTGTTCTTGAAAATTCAACGTCAGAACAAGAAAGATAGATAGTTATTTAAGCAATTTGTGTAATTTTTGAGGCGATTTGGGCTGTTGAGAGTGGTTTTCAGACAGGCCGATCTGAATGTTTTTATGTCGTGTTGACGGTGTTCGCTCCGTGTTCGCTTTGTAGGCTTCGTGAAGGAAGTCACGTTCTCTGACATTATGAAGAACAAAAATAGCACATTAATCAATATAAACTCAAGATTTCTGTTTGAAAGTGCTTGATAATATACCGAAGCGAATGCAATTCTGCTGGCGTGGCACATCTTCTGTGAAAGGACTTCGCTAACGGCGGATCATTCCGGCCAAGATATCCTCGTCTTTATTAAAAAAAAGAATTTTGCCCTCCAATTATCCGGCAGATGAAACTTGAAATAGGATCTCCTTAATCGATTAAGTTTTTAAAAGAAATAACGACTAAAAGTACATAAAAGTACCTTTATTTGCGCGTACCGCCCTAGGCCTTGGGGCAGAGACGTCATCTATCGTGACGTCACATTCTATTGTTACAGACGGACTTACACAGCGTGATGACAAAGTGGTACTCCGTATAACGGAGTAACCACAAAAATCACGAGCATACAGCCATTTGAAAAAACGTTGAATACTGAATAGTACATTGTAAGACCAAAGGGCATTGTGGGTCTATTTGAAATAAAAAAATATATATATACAGCGATATTTACTCCCAATAACTAGCTCGTATACTGTTTTGAGTGTAATGCACTAAGAATAAAAAAAACTAAGAATAAAAAAACTAATTATCATTCATTTTACTTTAAACAATATTTCATGACCCAAATTGCATTTCGGTCTTGCAATACACCATTCAGTATGCAGTATTCAGTATTCTACGTTTTTTGAAATAGCTGTAAATGTAAAACAACAGTAATCGTGTTGCTTAGATATTATTAGAAACAGAACATTGTATCTTCAATCAAGTATCACTTTTTTAATTACACGGTTACCTCCCCGCGAAAGCTACACGTGATGTAAACCATTGCTTACTTCCTATAAACGCTTTGCTTTAATTCATTAAATTGGTTCCAAATGTCAGCAACAGGAAATAAATGGTACATTATGACAAAATTTTAATATCCTTGAACCACCTGAAACCCTCACGCATATCTAGAATCTTTGTAAAAAGTAGTTGGCTCATTGTTGTTTTTTTTACCTCATGGTGACTACTTTATATATTTTGAGTGCAAACATTTATCCCACTTTTTGATCCCACAATACTTCATGTCATCTAGCACCGCTGTACTATTTGACAAAAGGCGCATTTGAAAAGGGAAAGCCTCAATTCAGAGTAAATTAAAACATGTTGTCTATTGTTTACGATCACAATTTTTCGTGCTTTGCTTGAAATTTGTGAATATTTTTACAACAAATCGAGGCTAAGCCTGTGCAAATACGCCTTTTGTCAGTAGTTTTGTTTGGATGATTCGACCCCTTTTTTCGAGTGACTTGGAGCGAATTGTGAGTGACCAAATAAATTAACTTGAGTGTCTGACTTAATTTATTCAAGTGACTTAATTTATTCAATGGTTTGACGTCAAACATTGAGTGAATTGGTGAATTAATTTATTCAATCGTCATGGTAACCCAATAACGCAAGCGGGCAAGTCTGAACAGTTCTTTTGTTCCACAGAATAGATATATAGCGCGGGAGTTTTGAAATTATTATTAACCTTCAACCTTTCCTTCAATCTTCCCAACCATAGTCTAATATACTGCTGTGGCAGACTTCGAGGAGAGAACATGTCACGGCGCTCTGCATTTTTCTGCTTTACAGTTGCCGCCTTTGAGGGAATATAAGAATATTGTCGTGAAGAGCTCACTCAACGTAAGTAGTTTGGGGAATAGAACGTTGACATCAAAGGCGTGGCTCATTTTTTTTTTCCCTCACAGAATACTTGTTGGTCAGCCATCTCAAGGACCCCAACCATATTTTTTTTGGCGACCACTATCACGTTATTGTGTACAACATGCGAACGAACCCACTCCTGGACTCTCTCGGTCGTCCTGTCAAAGAAGGTTACGAGAGTCGATTTTTCTGCAATCTCGGGGCCCGAAGAATCAAAAGCTTCACCATGACGGAAGACATAATTGACGTGATCCGACATCTTGTGCAACCGCCTCGGGAGGTCATCCATGCCGACAGGGAGTTTCAGAGTTTGATCGACTTTGTGAGGGCGAACCCAAAATCGGGTCAGGGGCAGACTCGCCGTTGGGATCGAACCGACCGTGACATCGAAACGTTGGGGTGCGTGGTCTCTGTGACATTTTTTGATGAAAAGGACCGTGTCCTGGCGTCGTCACGACTCTCGTATGAAAGGTTTTTCATAGGCATTTTGAAAGACCATTACGAGGAATTGTACAACGAGTTTTATGACTTTTACTTCGGTCAATATCGGTTGGATCCCGGCACATTACCGCTGCATGAAAAACAAGCACGTGAACTGTACAAACTTCTGTTGTATTATGAGTGTCCTGTTGTGGCCACCGGAAAGCATGAGGAACCGAGTTCGGCTCAAATAACCCTCACCTATAAGAACAATAATAACAGCTTTTGGGTGGATTGGGAGTCTGACGATTTTGACGGTTAACGTCACCGACTCGAACACTCAGTTTGTTGAATAATTTATTACTATTCTTCATCATCACTAGAACAATTATTAGGGTGGTGACTAATGCCACCACAATCATTACATGACACCGGGATACTTTTTACAGTATCATGATTAAGACAATTGACTACTAATTTATAGTTGCACAATTGCCTGTTACTGGTGGTTAAGTATTCAACTGAAAGAATCACCACTGTTCAGTCTAATAAAGGATTAAAGCGATTCCTTATTCTCATAGATCGCCGTGTACGATAAGCTTTTAAATAGGGTCCTTGAACTTTATGGGCATCATCATCCAACATATTCTTGATCTGGTCAAATCGAGGTCGCTTTCGTTTTCTTTCACCAGGTGATGAACTCGGAGGTGGTGTTAATAACCCTTCAGGAACCAGAGTTTGCACTGGGGTAAAGGGTTGATAATTTGAAATTGAAGGAGTAGGTAATGGTGTAGAAACCTCTGATTGGCTGATACCATTTTCGTGAAATGGGGGCGGCATTGATTCAGTTGGTGGGTCCATAGGAACAGGTGGCATTGAATTGGAAGAAGGTCGGGGAAGTGGCGAAGGAGTTGAATTCAACTTTTTCTTGTATTGAAGAAAATCATTTTGGAGGTTGACATACTCACGAGCTTTTTGATCAACACTGAGGTTGGAATCATTCAATGTATCAACCATTTGATCTTGCAAATTTTGTACTTTTGACGCGATGGGAGGAAGAACAATACTTTGTTGCTTGAGGTATTTGATCAATTCCTTCGATACCTTATCTACGGATGAATCTTCTGGCTGTTGCTTTTCGTCAGGCAGAACATTGGTTCTAAGTCTACAATCATCTGGAGTGGTTGTTTTTAAATCGATGAGTAGGTATCCAAAAGGTCTGCTCACCGCCTCTTCATACTTCTGAAGAAAATATTCGGTTTTTCTTGGGTACATTTGCTTGGCCAATGTGAAAATTTGAAGTTTATCTCTGGGGTTTTTGAATATTACCAAGTAGTGACAATTTAAGCTGATATCCCTGTTTCCTTTGCTCTGATGAAAGAGATTTTGAACCAAGTAGATAACACTAAGGTTGCGATGATGGGAGCCCTGGGTAAACAAGTTGATAACCTGTTTGTCGTTACTGGCGGAACTCATTTGATCATCAATGACGATGAGATTGCGCACATTGACATTAAAATAATCATCGCTTTCGATATTAGAGGGAATTCCTTTCACAAATTCAATTCCAGGTATAGTCTGCATCATTTCCATATAGGCCGGCTGCCATCTTGTATAACACCATATTATTCTCTGGGGCGTTGGGGTAATCATACGGCTTTTATGTTCCAATACATTTTGTACCCAAGTGGTTTTTCCACATCCGGTCATTCCAGAAACCATACAAGTAAAGGGGTGCTTTAAATAGAATGGTTTGCACTCTTTTTCTTTTTGGTTGAAATCTGAATTAATTCCACTTGGTATTATGTGACGATTATGTTTTTCATATTCAATCCATTGCTTGCGAATATCTCCCTCCATGTGATGTACTCCTTTTAAATGACTCCAAAGGTTTGCTTTAGGCTCCTTACAAATAGGACAGTTTCGTTTCATGGTCTCTGACCAAATGACCAAATGGCCCTTCTGAGATCAATTATATATCATTTTAATTGAAGGCCTGGCCACTAAGTAAAACCAATACCTGTAGCCTACTGTAGCGTACACCTGTAACATGCACCTGTAGCATATTGTAGCCTACAAATGTAGTCTACTGTATCCTACACTTGTAGCCTACTGTAGGCTACAACTGTAGCCTACACCTGTAGCCTACTGTAGCCTACAACTGTAGCCTACAACTGTAGCCTACAACTGTAGCCTACACCTGTAGCCTACTGTAGCCTACAACTGTAGCCTACAATTATAACATATTGTAGCCTACAACTGTAGCCTACAACTGTAGCCTACACCTGTAGCCTACTGTAGGCTACAACTGTAGCCTACAACTGTAGCGTACACCTGTAGCGTACACCTGTAGCCTATTGTAGCCTACTGTAGCGTACACCTGTAGCCTACTGTAGCCTACACCTGTAACCTACACCTGTAGCCTATTGTAGCCTACACCTGTAGCCTACTGTAGCCTAGAACTGTAACCTATTGTAGCCTATAGCTTATACTGAAACCGAGTATAACACAGATATATTATAACCTACATTTGAGGTATAGTTAATGTAGCCTGGTAAATATAGCTCTTTGTTAATGATCGAAATGGTATAAATATAACTCTCAACTCAAACTCAGGTCATTCGGTCATCATGTCTCAAGTAGTAAAGAGGAATCGTGGCTATCTTCAACTGTTAGTTTCCTGTCCACATCATCAACGACAATTCTTACTTGATACTGCAACTCCAGAACAGGTCCATGCCATAGTCCAAGCAGCACACAATGTTTGCAAGGGATATGTTCCGCTGAATAATCATGACCTTACAATGTTGACCCCCTACAAAGAATCCATCAAAAGTATTCAAGATCCGAATATTTCTTACAAGAAAAAGAAACAAATTCTTGTTCAAGAGGGTGGCTCATTTATTCCCGATTTGCTAATCCCTTTTCTGACTGGACTTTTAATATAAATTCAGAAGCTCCTTCTTCTAGAAAGTCATTTGTTTTAGTAATTGGTAGGAGTAACTTGTTCAAAATGAAGAGAAAGCGAGAAAATGACGAAGAATATTCAGATTTCGAGGAAGAAGACCCTGATGAATTGAGTGACAATGAAGATGATGATGATGATGAACCTATTATAAAATTGGTTTTACAAGATCTCCCAGGATCAGTTTCTCAACAACATGCATCAGAACTTTTGCACAGTATGGCCACTTCTAGAAACATTTTGTTTTGGACTCCGGGCGATGAGCTTCTGCGAAATCAGCGTCGCATTTCTAGAACCAATATTGTGGATCTTATAGAATATGTGCTTCTCCCCTATAACAAAGAAATTTCAGAGCCTCGCGGTCTCAAGTCATTTGAGGATGGGCTGGCAGAACTCGGAATAAACAAAAAGTGGGTCAAAAATAAAAAGGTTTTGAATGAAGTGCTGAAAAAAGAACAGGAAAAATTTGAAAATGAACAGAATAACGAAAGAATGACTTCCGATGACGAAGAGAGAGCGGAAGAAGAAGAAGGAGAAGAAGATTCCGATGGCGAAGATAATGGAAATCAAGATGGAGGAAATACAAACTTTGAAGAAGAAGAACAAGAAGAAGAAGAAGAAAATGACGAAAAAGAGAAAAAAAATGCTTGTGCTCATTGTGGAGATTACAATATTGATGTTAACAGTATCGTTGGTTGCCCTAGATGTCAGTGGCACGATGCTTCTTTGAGACCTCCTCGTTTAAATCAAGTAGTCAATTGTCCTATTTGTAAGCATCATTTTCCACTTAATCATGATACTGTAAAAAGTATCTTGGTGTCATGCAATGATTGTGGTGGTATTAGTCACCACCCTAATAATCGCTCTAATGATGATGAAGAATAGACATTAATAATCCCACAAACTGTGAAAAAGTCTTCTTTTTTATTAATTATATCATTTCTGAAATTTTCCGCTAAGTATGATCTAAATATCTCTACTTAACCTTACTTCGGAGAGATTTCGGAGGGTAGCGAAGCGCGTACAATTATACTCTTAATTCTATATCCCTCAATATTTGTTAAATCCAAATTGTAAACAGAATTTTTGTTGTTGTTGTTGTTGATCTTATGATTAATAAGTGTAATAAATATTTTTTAAAAACAAAAACAAAAATTGATAGCAACTCATGATCTGCATCAATTACTAATAAGAGGTGACCCTTGGTTTCCCTGTGTGGTTTACTGGGGACTGGTGCCAAGTTTGAATATCAATTAGCTTAAGATAAACAAAGACGGACATGAGCACAAAAAGAAGGATTAACAAACAATAGCAAACATAAGAAAACTCATTATTCATAATTACACGCTTTTCACTTGGATCCTTTTTTCAAGACTTCTTATCAATAACAGTGTGGATTCAAACGACTTCAAATCCTTGAAGATGGAAAAACTATTCTCAAAATGTCCTCACTTTGTGATGAGAAAATAAACAAAACAACTTTTTTCACTTCATAAAAGTATTTTATTGAGAAAACTTAAAGGTAATTACACAACATTGACTTATATATCAGAAAGGATTTACAAGTATTCAATTCTAGTTTCTAAATGAAGATTTAAGTTTTCCTCCGGTTCTAAAACAAGAGATAGCATTCGTAAATAGTTTTTTCTTCGGTGGTTCGTTTATTTCTTCAGGTCTTTTACAGTTTTTTGGTGTACTTTGATTCCTTGGTAGATTTGGTTGTTCATTTTCAATCGCTGACAATAATTCTTCGTCATCTCCTGGTTGTGTGGTCATTGAACAAGTATCAATCATAACATCCAACATTTCGGTTAAATCGTCCATCACTTTTTTCAGTTCCTCAAACTCCTCGATCGATAGTGCAATTCCAAATTTCGTAGGAATGTTTTTTCTTTCTTCGATATCAATATATTTTCGGATATGCACTCTAATCTTTCCTTGGAATTCTTTGACGGTAGCATGATAACCTCTCTCACCTAGCTTGAATAAACTTGCCATTTTCTCTGCAGTAGTAACTTCGTTTGAGCTTAAATAAATATTTCTTGAAGAGTAATAATAATTTCAAAACTCCCGCGCTATATATCTATTCTGTGGAACAAAAGAACTGTTCAGACTTGCCCGCTTGTGTTATTGGGTTACCATGACGATTGAATAAATTAATTCACCAATTCACTCAATGTTTGACGTCAAACCATTGAATAAATTAAGTCACTTGAATAAACTAAGTCAGACACTCAAGTTAATTTATGTGGTCACTCACAATTCGCTCCAATTCGCTCCTAGTCGCTCGAAAAAAGGGGTCGAATCATCCAAACAAAACTACTTTTGTCAAATAGTGGTGCTAGATAACGTGAAACTGGACTATTAGTGCCGGATTGTAGAGAGAGAAAGAGAGGGGCCTGAAACATTTACGTTGGTAAAAGTAAAAGCTGGAAGAACACCATTAGCCCGTAAACCCTCGAAAACGTGGACTGACTCATGCGTCTTCAGAAGCCGGAGCTACGTATACTGTGCATGAGGCATTGTGAAGTTTTGGCAAAAAGTAATTAAATTAGCTATAGGCTAGTGCTTACTACTTCCCAAGTCATTAAGAAAACACTATAACGGTAGGACTATTAGTGTAACTATGGCTAATTATGTTTACGATATATATCGCTTCCTTTGGTTTTATTAGATTAAACACTTCATTAATCTGTGATGAAGTTTGGCTTCGTTTGAAATTAAAGGAAGTGGGCATTCTATACTTGAGGAAAATGGCCTCGGGCATTTTGGAAGATTGTAAATGGAGTTTATGGTCATTTAATTTTGGGCATTCGTTTATGCCTTTTTGTATTTACTAACTTACACTCATTCGTAGAACAAAAACTAACGCAAGTAGGTTTGTGATCATTTTATTCTCGACGTTTCGACGCTATCTAGCGTCATTTTCAAGAGAAAATTCATTCATTTATTCGGTTTTTTTTTAATTTCAGCCATTCATTCATTCATGTCTGAATTCATTTACATATCCTTCCAGTCACGGAGTGCCTTTATCCATTCTTTATTTCATTTATTTATTCATATCTATCCATTCAGTCATCAGTAGACTCATTTTATTCAATTTAAGACGATGCGCCTATTCATTCAATCCATTCGCCCTTTCATGTATTCACGATACAGATAATTTCATCCATCCATCCATTCAATCATTTACTTCAGTTGTCATCAGTCCGTTCATTTATGCTATCCCATTTATCTCAGTGTCCATCCATTCAATCATTTATTTCAGTTGTCATCAGTCCATTCATTTATGCTATCTCATTTATCTCAGTGTCCATTCATTCAACCATTTATTTCAGTACTGATTAATTCGTTCATCTATCCCATGCATCAACTTTATCTATTTATCTCAATGACATCTTTATTTTTTAATTCCATCCATAATCTTCTAGTCATTGACAGCCGTGCATTGTTAAAATCAACACTGACCGTTCAATTGACCCTGAAATTGTCTATTCTCATTGTTTGAGGTCTAGACACTATTTTGGATCCATGTAATTGATATTTTATAAACAAAGCCAACAAGCCAAAACAGTTATTCTAAGCCAAATATTTCATTTAATATATTTATATTACTATTACTTTTGTTTTGATGAGTCTTAGTGGGTTATTCTTTTGTTAGGGTTCGATCGCTTTCTAAGTTAATAAAAATACAATAATTACATAGAATACTATTTCCTTTGATTGTTTGAAAACACTGCCAGCAAAGTAAACAATGATACGCATTTATTAAAAACGAAAACTTAGTTTTAGTTGTCATTAAAAACAAGGTTTCATTAAAAGAAAGTTAAGATGTTTTTCCCTTTTTCTTATGATATTTTGTTGGTGCTGATTTTTTTTAAACTATTGAGAACATTCGAGACAGCAATAGAAGTCATTCAAAAGAAAACATATTATTATTTTTTATTTTATTTTATTAATATTTTTATTTCAATAATAAAAACAGTACAGCATTAATTACAATTAAAGAATACAGTACTAAGTACTGTATCCTAGATTTTTTTATAGGTATTATTTACAATTAATAGATACTGTTGTTTTTTTTCTTATAAATATTTTCTTACAGATAATTTTTTAATATATTGATATAAACAAATAAATAATAAGGATGCAATATTATTTTTGTAGGAAAAAAAAAATACTTTTTTAAATAAACGTCATTATTAGATACTTTTTATTTGCTTTTATTATGTTTATGTAATTTTTGTTTTCAATTTTTTCAATTTCTTTAATATTTTCAATTTAAAAATATACATTGATTTATTAATTCATATTTTAGCTATATGTATTTTATTCCTTTCTATTATTCATATATTTATTTATTTCACATTCCATTCATTCGTTAGTTTATTTTAGATTATTCATCTATTTGGTTTTAATCGCTCATATATTCATCTATAGGTAATATAATGAAATTTGTAACACCGTAAAAAATGTTGATTTAACTTTACTGACGTTTCGAGCTTTTTTAAATGTTGACTTAACTTCCTCACGTTTCGAGCTTTTTTTCAAAAGTCACCATTTTTTTCGGTGTTATAAATTTCATTATATTACCTATCATTTATATCAAACACCGACGCAGCCTATACTAGTTTACTCGCTAGTTTCCATTTATCCATTTATCGATTTTCCAAAAAATTATCATATCAAATTAAAATTATATATAAATTTAACGTTTACACTGGACGCTAGTTACTGCTTGCTTTGAGTGGAGTTTTGGTCGAGACGAGACGGACGAGTGGGGAATTGGGCAAGAGGTAGCCGATATACACCTATTTTAAAATCGTTGTAGCGGCAGAAACTACAGCCAACACTCCAGTGACTGCAATGAATGCCGGTAATACGAATAATTTGTTGATTTATTACTTGTATTAACTAAAATATCCTCTGCAGACTTCCGAGAGTGAACTGCATGCAACTTTTTTTGAAATAAAGGGGTAAGTGATAGTCGACAAAATCCTCACCACCCTCCCTCTCTAAGTACCTAATCTAGCGGCCATTTATAATTCGTCATTCTGATCAACGACTTTGTATATTTGTCGATAAAAATAACAAACAATATACTTCCTTACAACAAGCTTCTCAAATAAATTAAAAGTTTAAATTTAAAAGCATTAATATGTTGGCTCTACACAATAGCCTCGACTTTTATTGCAATTAACCTACTGGACTAGTTTATATAAAACGCAAATATTTTACTTTAGTTAAATTCGTCGCTTCCCACTTCAGTTCTGGAGTGCATGAAAGTTGATTTAGTGATTTGCGTTGAGTGCATTGAAGAGAGCTGACGGTGATAAAACGGAAAGTTTTAATTTCCATTGAATAAAAGAAAAGTCAACAAATACTCAACAACTTTGTATGAAGATTTTGATTATTTTTGGTGTATTATCTTCAAGTAAATATATTTGTTGGTTTAAAATATCTGATAATAAGTTAATCAAAATCGAATCAACTGATGTTTATTAGTGGCCTATAAGCATTAAGCAAATTATCTTTTTTTTCATCAAATTAATCTTCAAATTGAACAAGTTCAAAACTAGCTAACAATTTTTTCAAGAAATATAATTTTCTTTTTGTGCATTTACCCCAAAGAAATATCTACATATATATATATCATATACTTTGTCGCCCTTAAACCTAAAGTGATTCGAGTTTTTTTAAATTTAATTACTCTAATGTGTTTGATGCGTATTGATTTTGATCACTCGTAATTTTCTATCAGTTATAATGCTGCGACGGGCAACCTTTGCAGATTGAGATTTAAATGAAATTGCAATATTTCTTGCATTTTTACTTGTATTTTGCTCTTTTTCGTTTTCAGTTTCATCTTTATTCATTTATTGTTCAAATTTTGAACGAAACAGTGGTATAAAAATCTACTGAAAACATGAATAAAATAGAGAAACAGGAAGACGTCTAAGAAGGTAGATCGAAGGAAAGGACAAACCCTCGTAGTTCCTTATTTCAAACGCGCCCGCAATAATTAAACTTTTTCATAAAACCTCAAACTTATTACAAGACATATCCTGGGGTAAAATTAATCTAAAATTAAATATGACTTTTAGTTTGAAGTTCAAGTACCATTAATAAAAGCTAACGGCCAGTTTCCTTGCAAAAATCACTAAAAAGGATGCCCGTAATAAACCATAAGTTTACTCAAGAAACCCGTCCAATAGATAATATACTCCTATTTCCGTCGTTAATTTGCTAATTTGTGGTGTGCGTACAGCCTAAATGAATGCTCGGTCACAAGTAAAATTGTTCGAACAGTAAAGTAGTTGAGAATCCGGCCTTCATTTCATCACTTAAAGCAATTAATCGACGTCAATTACTAGTGGCTTCATAAAAAGTTTTGACAACAAAGGTCCCTTTGATATTAGTTATTGTAATGGCAGGGCTAATTGTCGTCGATAGGATTGTCGACAGATCTTTTAGTATTTTGTACTTGACTGTGAATATAACCTGAAGTGGATATCATGGCTTAATGAGTAGGTAAATATCTCAAGGAAATGGTCAGGTAATAAGCTAGATGAATGAGTGTTTCGACGGTAAATTAGGCTGATTTTATTAGACAGTTCTTAAAGTAATGAGTATTTCTCATTTCAATAGGTTTTTGCTCTATTTTTGGCATATTAAAACAGAAGGCCAGTAGTTTAGCTAAACGTTTTTAAAACTATGAATGAAACTAAAGACAAAAGTGAGTTTATTATCGGTCTAAAACGGACAATATTAAAAGCTCGTTCATGTTTTTAACGAACCTGATGCTCCTTTATGGAACTGGTTAAAATAAACTTACTAGCTTACTTATGTACTTACTTATGAGAGTTTAATAGAGTGTTTTTACAAAGAACGAACAGTAATTTTACTTTATACTTGTACAAATTGATTTTCAAAAAGAAATGTCAATAAATGTGTTTGAATAAAACAATAGTAATTTTATAATCGGTATGAAAAGAAAAAGTGAAATAAAAATGTTTTTGAAACTGTGTACTTTAATATATTCTTTGCAGCGGAAACTTATATATACATTGAACAACTTTCGAAAGATATTTCTATGTAATACTAACAAAAGAGGCGAATTTTTTATATTAAAAAAATCACAACGACCACAAATGTTTAATCTATTTAAAAGTAGGGAATCCTCTCTAATTGGGTAGAGGTTTCAAAATCAAAAAAGGTAAAAAAAAGAAAAAAGGGTTAAAACTAGATGTCATTAGTTAAGTTTGGTGACATATTTTAATAGTACATTATATACAACTTAAAAAGACCAATCAACGGGGATTCCATAGTTATGTGTGCTCACTGCATGAAATCTAATTCCTCGATCGTTTTCCCGCCAGTGATCGTACTGATAGAATACAGTAAAACCCCGCGTATAAGAACCTAGATTTTTCCAAGTCAGCCTGAACAGGTTCTTATATAAATGGTGCTTAACTTGAAATCAGGCTATCTAGGTTCTATTAGCATCACTCACTTCATCATTACAACACCTTTCTTCCTATTTTATTCACATACAGGTCAATGCTTTTGCACATGGCTCTTCTTTTTTTTTTTTTTACAAAAAAAACAACAAATGAAAATTTCAGCTTGACAAGTACTTAAATTTTAGGTTCTTATACGCGGGTCTTTACTGTACTGGTAATCAAGCAATCTATCGAGATCTCGTTTTGTAAATAGCGGTATATGTGTAGTACACGTAAACGAACCAAAGACCTTTGTCGGTCATTTGCACAACAGCTAAATTATCGATTAGATAAACGACCGACAAACACCATATAAAGATAAGAAAGCCTAACACGGTTGACTTTGAACATGAAGAAGGTTTTACACCTGTTTTCATAAAAGTTTCCAAAATACAGCCGAAAATAGGAAAGCGATGTTAAGGCACTGTTATAAACTGTGCAATTTTCTCAGCAAAATGTCTGGCAATGATTGATAGTGTACGTTGCAAGTTGCTAAGTTCTGTTACGAAAAGTAGAGCTGATCTATTTTTGTGCAATGCCGTCTGTCAACAGCAACAAATAGTACCCTTCACAGTTCCCTGCGCCATCTTAAAAAGTAGCAAGACCTTTGCTTGGACGGCGAGACGAACGTTGAGCTTGCAATGATAGAGACCTTTTAGCACCTTCAAGGACAATTATTGAAGCGTCTCAAGCTCAAGGTTCGTCTCGCTTCAATGTAAAGGCACGGCTACCTTTCAATATGGCGATGGGAACTGTGAAGGAGACTATTGCGAGATATGCAGCATCTGTTACACTGCATGTGCAATTCTTCTGCAACTTGCAAATTGGCATTTGGGGACAAGTTGCTCCAAAAAACGCACACTGCAACTGCGCTTTTAGGCATTCTATTATAATAAAAGCAAAATATTGGTATGATAAACAACAATCATTTATATCTAAATATCTTAGGTTGATCTTCTCAATAGACTTTTAGCTGCAATAAGTATGGCTGACGTGCATTTTAAGCGCTAGCTACAATACACTGTTCATTTATTATTTGTTCTTTGCAAGATAATCACCATTCCACCGATTATCTACATATTTACATATTATTACATATTTATATCACATATCTTATATAGACAATGTTTGTGAACAACACGAATGCTGCGTGCCTCAGTGAATTTTTTCATTTTTCTTTATCTATAAATCAAATCAAAGATAATTAGTGTATGGAGAAGAATGATAAGGTGTACTAATAAAATTATAATGCGTGAAATCATCAATCTATTACGTCGCCTCTCATTTATTATTTGTGAAAATTCTGGTGAAAAGAAGGTAAAAAGGATCTGCATACATATCTATATAGTAAAAATTGGCCTGATATATATTTTTGATTTTATACATATATTTGTTTATTTCAATATCAACTAAGAAGATCGGTGATTAACAACTTGTAAAAATTGCAGTAACACTAAAGAAGCTGAATAGAAATCAGCATTTCTGATGATATTTCATTTCTTTTTTGCATTTGTCCAATACTTATTTAATACTGTATATTAAGAAAAGGAGAGTTCCAGCATTTGAATACAAATCAGCTGAAACTCTGATGATAATTTTTCTATTTTCTAGTCCCATACGTATAGCTGAGAAAAGAAGAGATCCAGAAATAGTTTAATAAAATTTTCAAAACCACAGTCAGATTCAAAGTTGTTGTTACACTTACGCAATGGCCATTTTGAACAATGATTATATAGTACGCTTTGGACACACACCATTTTTTGTTTATTTGTTATTTTTTCTTCTTCTCTTTTTTAATAAATAAAAGCCCTATATAGTATGAAAACGCACGACAAACATAAATAGACAACATTATGCAGGAGGGCATGGAGGAGTGAAGTGAACGAGGATATTATCTACCATATCCTGCTACAACAGCCTACGTTACAAACGTCCTTCCATGGATTTGAGCGAACACGAACAACATATTACGTCTGCAACGAATTCTACTCCTACAGAGCGTGCAGTGTATTATATTTCAACTAATTTGGCGTCGATTGAATACATTTGAGAATTATCGTGATTACCAAAGAGATATGCTCAATGATGTCTCTTTGTCATGTACCTGTGGCTGCGCTTTGATTTTTGACCACATTTTCAAAACATGGAAACCAAGCCCTTTCGCATCAAAATGGCCAAAAGATTGTTAGCAATTTCGTGACAATTCGGGAGCCAACCTCGCTATAAACTAATATACACCAAAGCATATAGCAGAACATACACTGATACAGCAGCAATGTTAGAATATTTTATCTTCACGGCACACCCATTTAGCAGAATAACATTAAAAAAATATTATTGTATATTTGGCGACAAAAAGTGGTATGACTGTTTTATATCAAGCAAACCTTAATTCACTTTTGACAAATGCGAAGTCCTTCAACGAAAGTAAAATCATAAGACTGATCGAGTATATTGTCACCACTTAATGAAATACATGCTAAAGAATACATTCCTTTATCTTACAAACCGTCCAAGTGTTTGACTTTGATAACTCAGTTGTGAGAGCAAGAAAGCAACGAACCGACAAATTATTGGCAATTTTATTTGACAACTTCTTTTTCGGAGGGAGCATGAGAGAGCCCCCTGAGAGTGGACTGAGTCTCTTTTTACAATCTCTACGACTGTCTTAGAAGAGTGTCTACTGAAAAAGTATTCCGAGAGAGAAACAATGTTGAGTTTTTTGCAGATTGCTTCTGTTTCCTACTCCAATTTATGTAGTGAATTTCTAAAAAATATTTAATATATCACAAGGTACGTAAAAAATTGATTATCCTTTTTTACAAAACCAATAATAGCAAAAAAATATACGAACATCCAAATATCTAAATCTATCTATATCCCCCCAAAACAGCGAAAACAGTGTTCACTTTATGACAAAATGCCTATTTTTCTAGAAAATTAAAAATCCGGCCAAACGTCGTAATCCAACAATTCCAGAGCTACCTATATGAAAAACCATTTCCGTTTCATGATCAACATATAAATAAACTAAAATAATCTAAACAAGTAACAATCTCACTGAGGTATAATATGAGTAAAATTAATGACATATAAAATATGAAAAATTCAGTATGTCTGGAATTGAGACGTCCCCCAAATTGACCAAAATTTGAAAATGACGATCAAGGCCCATTTGAGGTTTTTAAGCAGATCATTTCAGAGTGTACACAATGATTTTTTGATCAACGCAGCTCAGACTTTGTGTCGGCAATGGTAATTGCTATAAGTTTAAAGTAAAACATGACTCTAGTTCTTTGGATTGATAACTGAAGAGTAACTATTTAGTAAATGCATATAATTTAGGAATAAAAATCGCAATGTCATGAGGAATTAATTGAAAATAATTTTTTAATGTTGCAGTGACTTTTTAAGACAAATTCTTTTTTCCATTAGCTGAAATTCAAAATGAAAAATGATTTCGTATCTTTACTATATTGGTAAACGCACGGAATGCCATTTTAGTGTTTCGATTGCTGAATAAATATAAAAAAATACAATATTAAAATAATTCCATCCATACATTTTAAAATTTAAACCTGCAATTTTTAATTTGACAATCTAGAAATCAGTACACTTTTATCAGTAACATCAAACTGAATTTCACAACTATAATTCAAATATCTTTATTAACTTTTGAAAGGGGTATTGACGAATTTTCTGGGAAACTTAAAACATTTCCCACGAAAGTTTGATCGTAACCATGTAGAAGACAATTTGGATACTAACTTTCTGAATCGAAATTCGCCTAGGTCGAAATTCTAAGAAACTTCTAGATATATTAGAATTCTAGAAAAGAAAACTAATAAACTAAAAGGGCGTGGTAAAAATAAATATTTTAGCGACCAAAATAGTACATTGTGCATAGCACATGCAAGAACAAAGCAGAGGACAGGTCAGACGGAATGGAGCCCGAGTAACTTACCCATATAATGTTATAGCACTCCAACGTTTGCGTGTTCATAGCGACCCTAAGATTACAACTACAGCAAGCTGAACGTGAATTCCCTATATATAACCCTTGTATTCCGGGATGACAGATTGCCTTGTACAAGCCTAAATTAAAACAAAATCAAATCAAGGGAATCAAGTTTAGATCGAGTTATCTTAGATCGCCAAACTGATGAAATTTGTTGGTGCTAATAGATCGAAAAGAGGTTTAATTTCGTCTTAATCACATCGGTGAAGACGCTAGTTGAATAAGTCAAATATGATGAATCAAATTGACCTAACTGCTGGGTGCTATATCGGTAATTATCCTCCCAAAATAACATTATCAGTGTAATTTGTACCATTTTTGATAACGGACGCAATATAAATCCATCTTATTCGACAATTTTAAACTATTTTTTTAATTTTTTTAAACAAAACTGAACAAAATTGGTCTGTGCCTTGGTAAATCGATGTGTAAAAAGACCTTTAGAATCAACACCTAAGTGCCACATCTATCTTCATATTTCTAGTAAATCAATCAGTGGATATCAGCAAACTAGAATTAAAGTCTTGAAACGTTTTTAAGTTAACTTGAATTCCGATCCTTAGTTAAGAGCAAAATAGAGGATAAATAGATAAAATTCATAGAATAAAAAGACATGATTATTTTATTTATTTGTCTCATAAAATATGAACCCAATATATGGTGCTTGTTCAAAAATTAGATTTTTTTTATTTTATACTTTGTTTTGATTTGAAAAGCATAGTAATATCAACCAAAAAAAAAAGAGACGTTGCAATTATGGTTAACAATAAAATATAATGATATGAATAGTAATTAATTAGAAATATACGTGTATTAATTTATCCTTGATTGATAAAAATAACCAGTGCATACCCACAAAATAATAATAATAATTTATATTTGTACCTTCAAAACAATTAAATGATAATAACAAATATTGGTTAAGGTGATTCCTCTGTTATAAATTCTACTTAAAATCTACGTAAAAATCGCTCAAAATTTTGTAGGTTTTGAGTTGTTTATCTCTATACAAGAAAAAAAGAGGGGCTACCGAACTTGTTTAGTAAATATTTGGCTTCAAAGAAAAGGTAAATTTTAGCGATTCCGCGCGAATGTTAGACGCGAGCTTAGAAAAAGGCTTCTGAGATAAAAGTTAGCAAAATTTATTATAATCAGATAAAGTACTAAAATACCTTGCAAGTAACAAGACTTGATGAAGTACGTTTTTAAAACTGGAAAATTAAGACTCGAAAGCCTTAACTACTTTGGTCACCATTTGTTTATTATCATATATTTTGTAAATCTGTAATTAGTGAATTATTGTAAATCACAATAATGTAAATATGAATTAAAAAAAAGTTCAAAGAGCAAATTTTTAGAAACGGATCGGACAAATATAAGTTCAAGTTTAAAGTTCTATTAAACTACTTCCAACGATAAATTCTACCTTTTCTTTATAAACTGTCATATATATTTAAGTTCACAAGACTTTTATTAATCTTCATTTAAGTTCAGTTTTTTTTTTTTCAGTTTTTAGAATTACATTTCAGAAATTTATGGTTGTATTTTAAGGCTTATTTAGAACAGGTTACCGGCAGTCATTAACTAAAGTAGTACTATTCTTGATGGTTTCTAACTTTAGCTAACACGCATGTCAATTTGTTTTTACCGACTAAAACGGTTGATTAGGGAGTGTCATTTGTAAATGCTCATTATTTGAATTGCTTCTTTCACCAAAGTACAGTCAATATTTCATGTTTAAAGTTTTGTTTTTTGAAGGAAAAAAGAACAAAGAAAATTGATGAATAATAACAACAATTAGGGAATTAATAGAGAAAGAAAGAAAGGAAGAGAAAACAAAAAAGAGGAACTTGTCATGAAACACAGAAAACGAAAGATCAGAAAAGAAACGAAACGACAAAATATACTGAATAACTAAAAGATAAAATGTCCCTAATGCGTAAATATTTGCTGTATTTTTTTATTTAATCTAATTGCAGTTGATTGCATGGCGCTAACAGGTCGAGCTAATCAGAGCAAAGTGAAATACCTTCATTTTAAACCTGGAGAAATTGTTTGGTATATACAATTTCTTTCACAAATAAGCAGAACTGCATTAATTCTAACAAATTTTAAGAAAATAAAGGGTTTGTTGGGAATGTTTTTAGCAATAAAAAAGAAAATTATTTTTCGCGATTTGTAAGATATTGGAAGTTTATAATTATAGGCATTATTTCTTCAAAACGTAATTAGCGAGAGCTATTATTTGAGTTTATACTCTCAAGGCAAAGAAAATTATGAATATTATTCCACAAAAAAATGTTTAAACAATAGGTATGAGTTTTAGAAAATCTTTCATTTAATTCTAAAGACTTAGAAGAATTATTACCTTAAAGGGTAATTATACTATGTTATTATTTGAGTTTAAACTCTTCACACATCATTTTCAGTTATAAAGATTGGATATTAGTTGAAAACAAATATAGTTTTAGGAAACATTCATTGTGAAGTTTAACATCATAAAGCATTTCTTTTGTGTTGCCTTTCTTTAATAACATAATATTTTCTAAACAATCTATTCTTTCAAAGAAATATTCAATAAAAAGTAACACTTTTGCAAGTATATTCTTATATGAGATTTTGTGACAATTTTGTTTTTATACAATCAATTGACTTGAAATACAGTTTTCCGTTTTCGTTCTTCTTGATCTCTAACACTAAAATATTGTGATTATTTTTGAAATCAAAATCTTAAGAAATCACTAAAAATTAAATACTTTGCCAGAAATATCTCTATAATCAAGTATTTTTTTAAAGAAAAACTGTTCAAATAGACACAAAATTATTTTTGATAAATTTAATTATGTTTTCTAAAAACAATTTTCAAAAAGAAAAATCAATAAAAACAAAATGTTTTTGATGGAGGTTTTGTGAAAGTCGACCTCTTTAAAAAAATATTGCTCACAACTTTTTGATGAGAGGCCTAACCTTTGTGGAATATATCAATAGCTTGATTAATATTCATGCCGATTGTTTGAAGTGCCCTTAAGTTCTCTTTTACATTGATAATTTAATTTTTCTCATTTACACTCATCGACCCAAAATTTTCGAGACATTTTCCTTCGGCGGCGAGTTGTATAACTTATAGATGTGACATAAAAAGCCTCAAATCAAATAAGCCAAAAAAAGGAAGTAAAGCGGGAAAATTGGTGCACGCGCGCGTCAAAGAAGTGTGGCTTTTGGCGCGAAAACAGTTCTGTACTTTTCAGCCGAATTTGAAGAGACTTGGCCGGCGTGTGCACGACAATGGAAGGCTTTTGTAAGTATTTTTTATTGTTCATTCATAAGATAAGATCCCCCTTGAATAACTATCATTTTAGTACAAATTACTTCGAAGATCATTTTACCATTCAATAAAAGTAAAAAACGCGAGTTTGAAAACAAAAAAATATCAAATGTTTGGACGAACACTTTATCTGAAGATCGACACATTTGTGTTCGTTTTGCTAAAAGATTACTTGAGTACTCTCATTTGAACTAAAGTATTTCACACGATAACTTAGAAGCAATTTAGGTCGCAAAAGAAACAGTTACAATCTAGTTTGTAAACATAAAATAATTTTTCGATGGGTTGAATGAAGAGGCTGACATAAACGAAATGCGGCATCTTTAAAGGTTAAAAGATTGCAGGTGAAAATGGTCACGTTCCTTTTTCGGCAAAAAATACTATTTTCAAAAAGTTGGCGTTAAAGAAAATATGTTTTGAAGAAGCTATTCGTAAATACCCCGCTGTCATCATGTTTTTGATAATGATTTAAATTGAACAAATACTACCATTTTTATCAGCAAAAAAATTACTGTCATTTTGCTTCTTTCAAAGCCCCCCACAAGAATTTCACAATTAAAGCCTTATTTTTATCTTAAAAACGAAATTAACCGATTTAAATTTGTTTATTGCCACTAAGAATGGATTATTTTTTTCCAAAGGGAAGTTTAGAGGTAGCGAGTGTAGGAATTTCGATTACAGGGATAGTTGTAACTTAAGGTTATAAATAATAATTGAGATGAAACCGCGACAGAAAACTTGGGTTTCCTATTTTTCAAATACCACCTTCTGAGCTATACCATTTTATTCATATTTAATCGTTTACATTCTGTGTATTTTGTAGCATTTAGAAAGTGAATTGGTCACAAATGGACTTATAATTCTTTCAGAACACAATGCACTTATTTAATTGGGCTTCTTGATTCGGGTCATAAAGAAAATCATCTACTTTCCACTTTATTGAAAAATAAGAAGATATTCTTCGGCATGCATTTTGACCGGTTTTGTTTTTTCAATAAAAATAATTTAGCTTCATAATGGGAGAGAATTATTTTTCTTCTTTTCTTCTATTTTTATGGGAGGGACAATATAAACATAAAATTGCAATAACTGGTGCTTGCATTGTGTACTCTTATTAATTTAAAATATATTTTTGTTCTTCAGAAGTCAATTTAGCCACATTTTTAGTTTCAAGGGGAGAAGTAAGATGTTTTAGCGTGAGTTAAAAAAGTATAAAATTCCAACGCCGTATGATCGCATGGTTCACTCCTGATAACTCTAAAAGATATGTTTTCATTCGGAAGCCAATTTAGCCACATTTTTTGTTCCAAGGGGAGATGTAACATGTTTTAGCGTGAGTTATAAAAGTATAAAATTCCAACGCCGTATGATCGCATGGTTTACTCCTGATTAGTCTAAAAGATATGTTTTCATTCGGAAGCCAATTTAGCCACATTTTTAGTTTCAAGGGGAGAGTTGATAACTTTGTGTTTTAATACGTATCTTGATCTCTGGGAAATTGAAAGCAAGTATTGAGATAAAAAATCCAAATAATGTATTTTTCACCACGTTCATCATCACCTGCCATGGTTTTTAACGAACTGACGATCCACTGAGCGTATTTCGAAAATTAAAAAATACCATCTTCAACCACAAACAGATGGCCAAAAACATTTATTTACATTTTGACTAGCATCCTATCTCCAGTTAAAAAAGTAAAAACACTTCGTGCTAAGGATTCGCTCAAGAGTGGGCAACTAAGATGTCAATCGATTTCTTATGCAAGTCTTGTGTCAGCTTATAGAAAGTCAAAATGGTTTTCTTTCAAAAGACAAAAGCTTTTAATCGAATCACGGTGATGTAACATGTAAGAATAAGTCGCATCATTTGAGGGATTTCCCTTGCTGTGCTAGTGGTCGAAACGTTTTGTAATATACACAGTATAATAAAACGAAAGATAATTTACGGTTAAAAACTACAATCAACTCTTAGAAAATAACTATGTTTTCGCCCCAACCCTATCACGGCACCCAATACTAGTACGATCGTGTAACACTTATCAATCTAAATCACTTTAAAAAGAGATTTTCGGGAACACCAAGCAATAGTTTCTTAAAGAATTTAGAGGGATTTTTAAGGATAGAGTGAATTTTTCTGAGATAGTGCCTTCTTGAATAAATTAGACATAAAAACAGACGCAAACACCTGCATACGCCTAGATAACTATCGTGCTGAGAGTACCCCCATTCTTTGTTGTATGATCTTTATTTTTGTTGGGATTTTTCAACCAAAAAGATGTCCTCTAAGATGTCTGCAACAATCAATTATTACTTTTTTAAGCGAAGATTCTCATTGTAATAAGATTTTAATAGTTCTCTATTAAATTGGAAGAATCCAGTACGATTTGTATCCGTCGTTTTATAGTTTCCTTTTAAAGTGAGTTTACAATTGATCCAGACAGTACGGCTTGTGATATACAATGTTAACAGAGATATAGACCAAAAGCAATTGAGCTGCTATTGTCGGTGGGACTTGTTTCAATCTTCATATAGATATTTCTAAGCTGGGCGTTACAGAGTACGACGTTGGACTTGTAACGATTGATGGTTCCGAGCACTAGTCATATAAACCACTTCAAATTCTCAGAGTCAAAGACTCAAGGAAATAAAAGGTCTATTATGGCTCATTCTTAGCGTGACTTCTAGAGATAAATGCAACAGATTTGAAGTATGTTCTAGTCGTGAGGAGCAATGTGGCTCCACAAGGCTCATGTCGCCTTGAAAAACTATCGTCTGCATGGCAGGTGATGGTGGAATGAATGCGATAACGTGTTGCAATGTAGCAAATTCCTCCTCGTTTCAAGCAGTTGATCCATTTACAGATATTCTTCCAATTATTCCTTAGCTCAACCATGTGATTTAAGACAAATGATAAAGAAAGATAACTTCAATAAACCACCACGTTTTGCTGTTGTTATTGAGTAAGATTCCTCTTTGAACTTTCTTGAAAGTATGAGTCGACACAATTTTTTGCGATTTAAAACAAACTTTTCATGCAATTTTACGTCGCATTACAGATTGATAATTCCAAGAAGTTACCACGTTCTGCTTGCTCGTTGAGTGTAATACTTCGTTGGACTTTGATAAAGGTCTGATTTTGGGCTTCAAATCAAGGCCGATCGTCCCTGTAATGTATATTCAAACTTTAGCGCTTTTGTAAAAAGTACAAAAAACGTTTTTGCCTTGCTTTCACACAGTTCTTGTTAGATCAATGAACGCAAGTTTCAACTCATTCCAGAGTGTTTTGCGTTCGACAATCAAGAGAGTCAGTACTCCTAAACTATATTTATACCTATATATTAATATTTGACATGACAACTGAGAGCTAACACAATTTGAGGTAAAATACACTCGTAGATGTTATGAGAAAATTAGAAGAAGAATAAAATGCATCCGATGTCTGCAAGTGGAGATCATTTAAATTCATTTAGAGATAGTTTAGGCCATTTTAGCCGTCTAATGGGGGTTTGTTTTAGAGATTGTACTAATAGACATCATGCAGAATGGCTGTAGATCACTTTTGACCAGCTATTCTTCGGCTCGTTAAATGCTTTTTCATGCGAATAAAAACGACCGAGCCCCCAACAGTCTTAGGAAATGAAAAATTCTCGCTTAGGACTATGAGTTGCATGTCCCTCTGATTTTTACATTAGAACACTAACTGTACGACTCAAATAAGAGCGAATATACAGTTTAGAAATACTGTGAATTGAATTAAGGTCACTTAATTTCAATAAAACGTTATTGCCCTAACTGAAGACAAGAACAATTTACACTTTAAAAAAATTAAATTAAGAAAGAAATTCCGTTGGAAATAATCGAAAAGATTTCTGTGAGATTCAAATAACGGCTTTTCTCTTATTATTTTCGGAAAGACGCATAGCGGACATCACAATAAAAAGAATTTGAAAAATGCTATTTAGTGAAACCGAAAATTATCAAATTTTCCAAAAACCACTAAAAGTGGCATTTTCCAACCATAAGTGAATTTTATCTCATTTTTCACTTCACTGTAAAGAGTTAGCACATTTAAAATACTTAGTTATTGGAATTGATTTCACAAAAGATTTACTCATAATTTGCGGCTGCATATTTGGTATGGTAAAAAGTTATTGATAATACGATGTATTGATTAAGCGCCTACACTCGTTCGAGTTAACTTCAATACTATTTCTTAAAGGAAATCTTGCTGAGATAAGGCTACATTCCTACAGAGAAATCTCTAGAAGTTGACTCTTTATTCAATGATTCACCTTGCGTTTTATCGGCAGGTTTTATCTCCTATAAAGGAATTGTCTGTGTGTATATCTTATCTGACTGTCGGTCGGTTGGCGCATTAAGAACATTTGCTACAGAAATTTGAATAAGACTCATAAAGTCGCCCTTGGCTAATTATATTTTAAGTGTGTACAGTTTATTTGATCTAGCTAGGGTTGTTTATCCCGCTTTGGCTGAATCTGAGGGAGGATTAAAAATCACGGAGAACGATCGAAACATCCCAGTTATTTAACACATTTAAATGCCGCCAAGGCACGCGCCACGAACTTAGTCAACACACCAAAAGCCACTTTTTGCTTTTATTCAGTTAATTATGTATAAATGAAAATCATTTTCAGTGCTAAACACTTAGAAAATACAATTCTATGAAAGCACAATGACAACACGTTTTCAAAAGGTGACATTAAAGGCCCTCTATGGCGCCTGTGTATATGCAGAGTTCTTATAGATTGGCCGATGTATAGACTTAAGGACGGATTGCCCTTGGACGTCATCATCGTTTACATTAAGGAAGCCATCATAAACATCTTCACATATCGTATTGTTTTCACTACTTTTGAGTCAATAAAAGATTCTGGGTTTATTTGCGAAGTCGAAGATATGATTCAGAGTCAACACAATGAAGTCGGAAGTACTCACTCCATTTACTAAATACAAGTGAAAAAATATAACACACACTCGACGAATGACTAGCAAATAAAGGGCGCTTTGATTCTTTAAGCTTTGTACAATAGTATTTTATCTCAATTAAGTCAATTGGACTCGGCAGTACCGACCTTTGGAAATCAGTCGGACTCAATCTTTATGGTATATTTGAAAATCGTTAGACTTGTGCTAATGATTTAAAAACCTACAATTACTACACGAGTTTGACATGTAGGGGCTTCAGTGGAACAGCATGGGATACATACAGAGTCTTTGATATGTTTATTAAAGTTGTCCGCAGCACGCGGTAATATTATCGTCATTGTAAAAGAAGATAATCGTCATTTATAAATTTAGAAATAATCAATTATTAATTGTTCGAGCAGCTACACGTATGTGAGTTAATGAGAAGCCTTACGAGTCAATAAGAGCGGCCATAACACCTCGAGGCAAACGCATACTTAAAAATGACGGTCTTACTCATAATTAAAACTTGAGTCTAATTAAGGAGTTACACGAGAAAGGAAGAGACTTGATTGTGCAAGTATATATCACTAGGTAGTGCTTGGGCGCTTAAAAATACTGACAGAAAGGTTATGTTATTACCTTGTAATAATCACAATCCAGATTTCCCTCAAGCCAAACCCGCCCTCAAAAGTTTGTGGTATATTTTTAAAAATTGCCTCTTAAAACATGCAATTAGAGAGCCTAGTGGTTAGAGCTCTTTGGGATCTATTACGATGTCGTGAAGTTGGCTAAAAACAATATGTGTTAGTAACAAAGTTAGTTTTCTTTGCAAAATATAAGCATCAATGTTCAATTTGCTTCTCCTTTTGTACTTTACTAATTCGTTGGCGTTATTTATCGAAATAAATCATCATAAAGAATGGAAAGAGTAAATTAGTTTTTCCAAAGATTCATTTAATAAATTAAGAAAGAAAAATCAGTTTTTTCTCTTTTTCAAAGAAACAATAAGTCACGTTTTTGTACTCTCGATGAAACACAACAAAAACGGTCCAAAAGACTAAATAAACATCCACCGATGTTTACCGATTCGGGGTTCATGTACAAAATATAAGTACCAGTGAACTTTTAATAGTACAATTTAGACAATTTTATTAATTTGAAACTAATCATGATTCGTGGCCAACCGCAGATTCCCCAGGAAGACTAAAAATCTCCTATTTTATAAATTTACAGCAAATACAAGGCATAGTGTGTTTGTAAAAAAAAGTTTCTTGAAGTATAAACATATTACTTTTTTAGTCGGGAATTTTGAATCTCCATTCTTCGAATTTGTGTAGCTTTTCTCCATTGAAGTTTTCAAATATTTTATTGTAGAACTTTATTGTGAAACGTTTTTTCTCACTATAAAAAAGTTTTGTGGTTTACAGAAACGTTTATAGGCAATTTACAGAAGAGGTAATTTTTGCTTAATGCTAGTAAAATTTTAAGATTGAAATTTTAAAACTTGGTTCTTCTTTTGTAACTTTTCTCCATTGATGTTTTCAAATATTTTATCGCAGAATTAAATTGTGAATAGTTTCATCTCGTTAAAAAGTTTTTTTGGTTTACAGAAACGTTTATAAGCAATCTTCAGAAGAATGCTACAAAAAATTCAAAATTGAAATTTAACTTTTCTTCATTTATGCCTTCAAATATTTTATCGTAGAACTTTATTGTGAAACTTTTCGTCTGGCTATAATAGAAAAATCTTGTGGTTTATAGAAAAGTTTATAGGCAATTTACAGAAGACAGAATTTCTGCTTAAGGCTAGTAAAGAAGATGAGTGATGGATAGTTTCGTTTGTTGATATTTAACAATCAAAAACCACAGTTTTTAGAGTCTCATGCATACTTGAAAAAGCCCATAATTGTGTGGTAAGGGATCCTTTAGTTTGAGCTGAGAAGCCCGATCATATCTTTTGTCTTGTGCTCATCTGACTTTTGTACGTTTCTATTGAGCTACACGACAAGCGATGAAAGGAATCAATCAAAGTCACCGTCGCGAAAAGAAAAATATAGAAGCACAATCTACGATAGAATTGTCACAGTAATTATTTTAAGACCAAATGAAAATGTTAGTTTTCAGAGGGGACAATAGAATAAGATTAAGCTTTTTTGGGCAATTAGGCAAGTTAGGACAATGGAATGAGTCTCTAGGAGCTATAGTCACATTCATTCTGTGTTCTAGCTCATTGCCCACACGAGAGTCTGTTCTATGGGCCACTCAAAACATTGTATTGTCCACACAAAGGCCATCGCGTGCCTCCCCACTTCCACTGAGGAGGACGATTCTCTTGCTAAATGGGGAAGTTTTCGGTTTCCCAGCAATCAAGAAAGTCTTAATTTTTTGTTTACAGAGTATAGTATTTGTACAAGAAAGTGTTATTAATGCGTCGCCGGTTTGGCGACTTTGAGCACTGTACTTGCACCCGGCTTAGCCTCGTATTGGTGTCAAAAAGTGCTATCGATTTAATAGGTAATTAATATTTTATTAATCATGCTAATGAAGATTCAGTTTGGTTTAATCATGGCCTATTTGACCAATTATTTGGAAGCCAAAATACTTCATCACAAACAAATGCTTATTAATTAACAAGAATTACAGTTAGTACAACACGGGTTCACCTGATAGGGGAAGAAATGAGAGGTGTGCGGTACATTTAAGAACCAGTCGGGAGTAATCAGCTGAATATCTTTGCATTCCCCTCCGTTTGGACTTCTTCACGGAGGGACCCAAAGTATATGAAAAGCACATGATCTGCAGTGCTCTCATGTTCAATTAGACCAATTAAATATTAATACAGAGTGATTTGCTTACATGCTTTTTGATCCGGCATTGACACCTGACATAATTTTATTAGAAAATAGCACCAAGTCGTGCGCTGATTGGTTAGGACGCCCTATAGATATTAAATCCGGAGTAATAAGCACTTCTACAAAGAAAGACCGAAATAGTGACTGGATCAGAAGATTAGTTATGGAGCTCTCGAACAGTACACACGGCTCTGGAAGAGCTGCTAACTTAGAATCCCACCAAGATAATACTTCGAATTCCCTTTTAGAGCTTGTTCCAAGTTTGGAACACTCGATCGTTGGGATTCTAAACCACAATGGAGAGCTTACTGATCACAACCATGGTAATATCTTGTTAAAGTAACAACTCGCAAATTGAAAACATTTTTACCCTGATCAGTCACATTAACTTCGAGTTAGAAAATAAATTTTCTAATGATTTAGGTGAGTATGAGTTCTAATTGAGATTTATTCTTCTTATGCTTAAGATAATTCCAAACCTGTCAGCATTGATGGGAAGAAGTCCCCAACAGAGCTCAAGAAGTCTAGTTTAGTGGATACACATGATTTAGAAGAAGATCGTAAATCTACTGACAGCCAGACAGCAAAGCAGAAGAGACATCGGACGAGATTTACTCCCGCACAACTAAATGAGCTTGAAAGATGTTTCGCTAGGACTCACTACCCTGATGTGTTTATGAGAGAGGAACTAGCAGCGAGAATAGGCTTGACAGAATCACGAGTACAGGTATGACACACTACTCCACATTGATTCATCCAGACACATAAAATTCACAAATGAGAAAAAAATTACCTAAAGTATCAAGATGTTTTAATTAGATTGATGTAACGGTTCGATGCTGAGCAACGATTTTCAAGTCCGCCTCGAAAAACCTCGTTTGACTCTCTGAAACTTTTACTCGCCTTTACTTCAGCTGGTGTACTGTAACTCTTTGTCGACCGATGACAAGGGTTATACTTCAGTATCTGATTTTGTTGTAAATGATAAAATCGTGAATACCGTCATTGCTTTTCCGGTTATAATAGTGTATTTGTATACATTTCTCTCTAATCGCTTCACACCACAGAAAAGAAATTTGTACATATGCTCTGCTGTTAAATTGTCTTTATTTGGTTATTAGAGAACTGTCTTTAAAGGCAAACCACTTAAGAAAACTTAAACTGAGTAGGGTTGGACAATTTATTATTTTATCTGCAATACACAACAAGAGTCAACCTTTGTCGAATTAATTTGGTCTTTGTTTTGAATTGCGATTTTGCCGGCAGTCTAAAGAAAGGACGCCAAACGACTTCTATTTTATGTTCAAAGTTGTTCAATCATTCATGAATTAGCTTCTTTTTCTCTACACTAAAAGACAATACAATCATCCTTTTTAGATTAAAAAGTTACTTTATGAATCGATTGTATATAGCCGAGTCACGATCTCCATAAACCGTTGTCTCATATTTTTTGTGTATGTACACAATGGGCCGGCTTATTAAAAACATATTCAATGAAATCGCCGAAATGCGGCCGATTGGAAATTCTAATGAGGGTGCTCGCCAATAGGCTACAGTTCTTGACCCAAGCGCTCTAGTAAAAAGGGTTTTATCATTAAGTGGTCGTCGATCAGAGAAGACCTGATAACCACTGTTCTCAAGTAGCTATTTTAGATTAAATTGAGTGACTACAATCTCTGGTAAATTGTTTACTACTAACAAGGAATAATTAGGATTGTGATCCCTCAGTAAAAATAATAAAACTCGGCCTCGGCGCAGAATGTCGCTAATTGTTGGCGAAATTGGCTATGATTCCGAGTCACTATTAGATCAATCCTGTCAAAACTATGATATCACAAGGGCTCCGAGATGTAGCCGTCAAATTCAACTCGATTTAGGTTCTCAGCACCTGCCTTAGTAGACTTTGAATTTCCTGGTTTCCAGCTGTAGTAGCAGTTCCTATACGCGGGCTTCATAATAACCACAATCGGTTTTTATAATCAGACTTATATGAGGAACACGGGAGAAAGAAAAATCCCAAAGCAACGCACAAGACAGAGAGAGAAAAAACATGACAAAATCCAGACGTTTCTGGATTGATATTTTCATTAGTTTTTATCATCTTTTATTATTATTTTCAGTGAAAGGAGTTTGGCGTTCATGCCTGAAATGTTTACATGTTTCGTGTTACAAGTCGCATGTCGACTACAAAAATATTCTTGTTCTTAATGAAAAGAAAAGAGTTGTTCAATTTATATTCGTTTCACTAGCCTCACCTGACAACTACGGAGAAAGTCACCCAAAACAAGGTTCATTTGTTGTTTATTCTATTGTTTTTCCAAAGACGACTATTTCTCAATCAGAGCTATCAAAACATACCTGTAGAGATATCGTTCAGAAAACTGGATTGCGTTTGCAGACTTCAAAAACAAAAGCCTGTACCGGTGTTTGGTAGGTAATTAGACATTGTCAATTGGACTCCTGAGGCTTTTGTATAATTACATTTTTCATATTGTCGCTCACCCTCTCGGGTTCTTCATAAACCTCTGTGGCTTCAAAACCCAAGATGACAGGGAAACCGCTCTACACTAAAGCTACCCGCGTTCCGCCTGTTTACACAGAGGGAATATTTCGGATAACTCAAAATCCCTAATTTCTTGCTGTTCGCCAATTTTGTACACCCCATAGCGAGTTCCCTAAACTTAACTCTGTTACTTGTAACTCAGTCTCGTGCAAAGCCTAAATTGCCATTACCACGCAATCATAAAGAGGCATATCTCTTAACGGTAATTAGTATAATTTATCCGAATCGAAAAGGCGATGGATTTGAAGATACTTTTATTGTTTGAGAAATAGATGTGATTATCCTGGACAATACAATTTGCTAGAGCTACGAACAAAGTAGTCATATATTTAGACCAAAAAAACAAAAATAAGGAGGGCGGCTATAGACCCTGTTAACCCCTGTGGCTTTTCTACGATCTTCTGCTTTAGGTACAAACTCGGGAAATTAAAAAAAATCGAGGAAGAAATTAAGTCAAAAATTGAAGGTGCGAACTAGCTGTTTTGTGCGGGCGATATTGGATAAGAAAAGCAGACTATCAAATAAATTGATTTGTCATTGTTGTCACAATAAACCAAATATGTTACGAATTCTCTGTTGGTATACTCATTCAGCTTTCAAATAAATGTATCTCCAATCGATTCAAATGTTAAATAAATAGTACACTTTTCAAGTGACTCGAGCGCTTTTGTGAATCTGAAAGTAGTTGTTTCTAAACGAACAAGAACTCAAACAAAACAATTTGGAGCAATTCAGCTCTTGAATAGCTACAAAAGACTAA
This sequence comes from Metridium senile, assembly GCA_949775045.1. Lineage (NCBI taxonomy): Eukaryota > Metazoa > Cnidaria > Anthozoa > Actiniaria > Metridiidae > Metridium > Metridium senile. The sequence goes on from OX459109.1 coordinate 10,844,921, forward strand.
TGGTATACAAGGGGATATTTCCACTTCAACGACAAACATACCAAACGCCGAAAGCAATGTATAAACAATATAGAAAAAGTGTTTCATATTAAACTTAAATTAGATTTAAATTTCGGGGAAATTTGACCGTATCACTTAGTAATTCGTTCGTTTAAACTTTGACATATTAACATCACATGAAAGAGATCTTGAGAAATTGATTGAGGTTTGTTTGCAAAGGATCGTCCTCAATGAACTCGATGTTTCATTACTTTTGGCGTCACTCGTACGAAAGGATCTCAATGTTTTTATATCTTTTTTTAGTAGAGTCTTCACTTGTAACTATTGTTATTTCTACCCTGCGGTTGTTGTTTTTCGTATTTAATTCCTGTTTCGCTGATAATGCATTAAAGCTGTGACGAGGTAAATAGCGCGAACGATTAGGACACTATTGCTGTTATTTTGTAGCCTAATATCTGAGCCACTTAGAACTACTAGCATAGACTTCTTGAATGTTTTGATAAGAAGCCATCAGTCTTTTAGTAAACACAGGGACAAACATCTTGTTTCACGTCAAACTATCTTTTATGACTCAAAACGTTTATTTTGAAATGTCTAAATTTTCCAATCAGACACTTTAAACCCCCTTTTTCATTGATGTACAATATAAATGTATTGGTATATCAAAAAATGTATATCGCAGACTGTAATCCACGTTTTACTATTTTGATATAATATATTTACAGAAATTGAATCAGTTTGTTACAATGTCGGTTCGTACAAACTAAGTCAAGTACTAAGGTCATTGTTGTCAACTGACGTCAAGAGTAAGAAGATTTTTGATAATGAATTACAACTCCATACTTTATCGAATTCGAAGGAATGGAACACATGATCGAAGGAATGGAATTTCGGTTTATGAGTACGAATTAGTTTAATCTTTTGATTAGAAGAAAAATGATTTGTACATAAGATCAATTGGTGCTCATGAATACTAATTAGTGTGTATCATCATCAGATATCCAGATAGGAAAAAGATAACAAAAAATGAACCAGTAAATCTTATCCTTTGGGTGAAAATCTCAAAACGATGCAACAGAGCCTAAAACAAACACACAAAGCGGAATAAATCCACCCATCTGGCTTTCCCTTAAGAACATTACACTAAGATACATGCATCGTCTAAACAATTCTACTCGTTTTGAAAAAGTCTCAGCAGATTCTATCAAAGGGGATATTCTCGTCGTTTAAACTGCTAGTTTAAAGTTGTACATCCTTGAAAAGAATCTCACAGCGGGAAACAGGGATAAGAAAAAGGGTGACCCTATGATGTCCCTCCTTTTAGGGCTTGCTTGCGTAGTAGCTTTTGCTTTCGGCCTTTAAGAACTGGATGAATTTTACAGATAGGTAATGGAGTAAGCCGACCATCTGGACGTCTATTGAAATTATGTGAGAGTATTCCCTAAACTATCGAAGGTGATCATATTATCTATAAAGCTTAGTTAAAAGATACAAATATACGGGTACCCGTGATCTAGCACCCCGTAGCGTTATAATATTCAAAGGTGCCCAAAAGGTATGATTCAGTATTTTTACCCAGCAAGATACAACGAGGAAATTGACTCAATTTCCTATCCTTTGAACACAAGAATCTGAGTATCCGGATCGATTTAGAAGTAAAAAACAACTCAAACATATTATGTTTAAACTCTAAGATACCAGGGACGACCAGCAGTGAACAAGTTAAGATGCCATTCTTCCTGTTAATAAGCGCTTTCCTACGCCAGCTGCCAAACCTTGCGAATATAACGCACCATAAAATCGGATTTTTCCGGATCTTTCAGACTAGTATAATTGCTCCTTTCTTCGTTATTTATGAGCTAATTAAACGCTCTGATTTCGTATGATTTACGGTTCTGGAAGCCCCCAAAGAAAAGGTGTAATGACAAGAATATCATCTGATTAACGAGTTTGTGGGGTGTATATTGTCTAAAAAAAGATTGTGAAATGGAACAATTTGGGTCTTTAGAAATGAGCCAAACGATTGTTACTCAGAGTAGTATATCAAATCAGCACAATTTTATTTGCAAATTAAATTAAGCCATTCAAAGTGAATATATAGTAAGCGATATTTTGTTGTCTAATTTAAAGGAGAATAACCATGGGTTTGTTGTGCGTGTTTATGTGCTTGATTACGGGCTGTTCGCCCTCACTGGCACGAATCTGCCATCGCGTCCCAAGCACTGTGCATACAATGTACTTAATAGGTGCACTTCAAACTCGTTACGGCGTTAGAATCCAGTCAAAGGGTCATTGGCTCATTTCATTTCCAATTTCAGAAAAAAATCACTATGGTTTAAATAATCCTTTTAAAACGTAATAATTATTCTTCCGACACTTTTGTCAAGAAGATTAATTAAAAACTCTAGTTTAGTGTTTGTACAGCTTCGTAGCTATAGTTTGTCAACTGCCTGTTTCCTCCCGTAACAAAATATTAACCCAAAGCCCTCTTGTTTCTATTCTTCGGCCGAGGAACTTAGCAAAATTAAAAAGGTTTTAAAATCTAATATTGAGATTTGTATCGCGGTTTTTCGTTGGTTGTGTTTACTTTGTCAAATTAATTGAAGTGTTTAAATGTTGAGAAGTTTTGTTCGGGATATTTTGAGTCTATTCTAGGCATGCTTTAATGAAGATTATACAATAAGACTCTACTTTGCTATAAGAACGAAAGAAAATATTGACGTTGGTTTTTGTTTTCAAGGAGGCTAATTTAACCACATCCTGGGCGCACGGCTTTCTCTCTATATTGACAAAGAATAGTGTATCGAAAAAAAGAAAATTGAGCGGAATAAAAAATATCGGGCAAAAATAAACTACGGTTTGTTGAATGGATTGGCTTTGATTTCTATTGTCTTCTTAATTAATGTTTTCATATGTTTTACAATCATCATTTTCAATTTATTCTGTTTTTTCAATACTCTACTTATAAAGTCGAATTCCCCACTTCAAGTTCAATTTTGACTAAGTGGTCATTCTTTATCTTGTATAATTTATCATTGAAAATCTAGAGCTTCATGAGCCTTTTTCATCACAACACTTAACGTTAAAAACTGAAGACCATTGAAAAATGAGTTGAGACAAATCACTATATAAGACAGTATATACGTGAGGTATAGTTTCAAGCTATAATTACTAAAATTAAATAAGTAATCAGTTACTTTTTGATTAGAAGTATTTAAAAAGTAACAACCATAAGTATATGCACTTCTTTTAACGAATATTTCATCTAAGCCGAACAATATCATGCGAGGATTATCGCCATTGTAGTAAAACTAGCTGGAACGAAATTTATAATGAACCAATTAACCTAAATCGTTAAATTTTGCTGGGAGGGAACTCGAAATATATCGCTATCGTCAATTTGAAGACTAACAAATTGTGGGTCTTTTGTTTTTCAAGAGATTATTTTGCAAATATGATATAGACCATTATTTGAATTATTTAGTAACAGAGTTAAACGTTTTATTCAAAAGCATGGTTCTAGACCTCTACAATTATTCAATAAGTTTTTTTTTATTCAATAATCTCTTTTTTTTTTTCAAGGGATTATTTTGCAAATATGATATAGACATGTATTTGATTTTTTTAGTAACAGAGTTAAACGTTTTATTTCAGTAAAAGCATGGTTCTAGATCTCTACAATTATTTATTTTCTCATGTAAGACATCAAAATAATTCACTGATAAAATATAATATATAAATCCAAAAAATGTTTTTAAAGTAAAAAGAAATATAAAAAAAAAAACACCAAATAAAAATGAAAATAATAAAGACAACATAATGAAAACTAATAAAAAACGTTGTTTAAGGCAATAAGCTTTAGGATCCCTATAAGCTGCCAGACAATTTTGCTTTAAAAATAACAAAAAAATATTTGATGACATTACCATTTAATTAAAAGACTGATAAAACAACACAAAACTGTGTTTTTAACATCAAAAAAAACTATATGCTAAAAATCAAAATTTATTGCGGACGAAAAATAGTTTTTCTGTAAAACCGCCTTCAATACAAAAAATTATTATATACAAAATATTACCTAGCTTAAAGACTTTGATCACACAATTATTCTAAAGCATGGCTGTCCAAGAGATAATTGTAAAATTAACATTCTAAAGAATATACATGAATATATTGTCGACACCTTTATAGTCGCCTTTTATTTGGTATTGTTTTTTGTTGGCACAGAGGACAAATCTGGACGCTTGACTTCCAAATTAATTGACAAAATCTTATCCTTTAGGACGGATGTGTGTCTGAGATTATATTGCCGATCGAATTATCATAGTGTATCTGTGTTTGTACAAGTATTTGTAACTTTTTGTTTGTTTTGTTTTACTTTCCACTCAATTGGGCTGGTTAGTTTTGCCGCGAAAATGATAGTTGCGAATCAAAAAAAACAACCGCTTCTTTAGAGCTGTAGTATTTTTTTTCTATAGATTTTTAACAATTTCTACAATTTCATTGGTACACATTTGATTTGCTTGCAAAAAAGAGCGCATAGTTCTTTTTCCCTATAATTTCTTTTTTGTCTTTTTAACAATATCAACGTTATGGGTTGCGCTTGACGGCGATTTCCACGCGAAAAACAGTCACAATTGAGCAATATCAGTAATTCATTTATATCCTTTGGACTTTTGAAAATCTTTCACAATTTCAAAGCTATCGAACTACGTTGCAAATTAATACAATTATCAGCTTATAGTGATCTAATACGCTGCGATTTTTTTATGTCTAAAAAAAACTCAATGTAATTTAGTTGCGCTTGAAAGTTCTCGTAAAGCAAAAAAGGCACGATGCAATTGCAAATGAAAATATAAAAAAGAAGAAAAATACTACATAATTCTCTTAATAGTATTCACTTGATATATTTGCCATGATGCGTTCCGAATTACAACAATAAATAGTAAGAAATATTTAACGTTGAAATGAAAAAAAGCATTCGATAAAAATATGCAAAAAGCATTATATAATAAAGCTTTCGAGTGTATAACACAAAATTGTTAAATTTTAATATAAACGGAAAAAGTTATTTAAGCTATATATAAAAGCATTCGAATGTGCAAAAATAGTACTTAGCGTGGTACTATGAAAGAGTAAGATGGCTTTAATGGTGCAGTATGCATTATAATTATTGTGTCAAAATAGGAAAACAATCAAAGCGCATGATTTGGCCATGTATTTATTTAAAGGTATTATAATATCTCTTTGGCGGGAACTGTGGCTTACAAAACTAAATATGTGAAGATGAAAACCAAATAGTCGGCACACGCTAGTAAAGGTGTTTGAAATATAGGACAAATACAGAGAAAATGGATACAATAATAACACTATTTGTTATTTTGCACATTTAAACTCCTTTGTATAAAGGACTTTAACTTGTATTGCAACTTTATAAGTTGCATATTACTGAGAAATGAAACACATTTAATTCAATTTAATCAGTCGGTTCTAAAACCCTATTCTTATTTGCCAGAGATGATTTTTTTGTATTAAATACAGCCTGTATAATTCATCAAAAAGCTTGTTTTCATCATTTTGGCATTTTTACTCACGCATACACACCATTTTGTAATCCTTACTGATCCATGGTGATTTTGATTTCACTTTATAAACGCAAGTTATAATTCATGAAGAATAGTATAACTCTTTCTTACTCAATAACATTTTCAAATTCTAAGCTTAGTTTTTTGCTAATTAATGTTAGGATTGCAATTTCTTTAAAACACTATCAGTAGCAATGCTTAAAATTATATTAAACCCATTTTATAGCCATTCGTTTTTTGCACATTTTCACTCTTTTTTACTCAAAAACATTTATAAATTCTAAGCTTAGTTTCGGTAAGGATTAAACAGTAATCAATGTCGATAATCAAGTAAAACCCATTTTAATCCTTCTTTTTTTCAAATTTGCACGGTTTTACCCTTTACTCATTAGTATTTTGTCAACCAGAGCTTGAATTGTCGCTAATATAGGAACTCTAATTCGTCCAAATAGTCCCAGTAATGTTCATAGTCAAGCTATAAGCATATAGATCATTCGGTACTTTAATTGTCAAAATATTGTCAAAGCTAAGACTTGGGCAAATAAGCGGGTTTTGACTCAAGCTCATGTCAACAGTCCTTCAAAGTTGCCGCTTTGTGCTAGTAGCCGCACATTTCGTTTGTAAATTTTGATTAGAAATAAACTGTTTTGTTTTTATTTTAATTTGTTGTGTTTTTGTTTCTTGCTTTGCATTGTTTTGTTAGATTTTCAGTTGTAGAACGAACAAAAAAAAAAAACATTAAAAAAAACAACATATAATCTTCCAAATGAAGCAACTTGCTGATCTTAAAAGATGTTCAAATTCATTTATACTTTCCATTGCAATATTACATGCATGGTCTTTGTCATTTTCACCCTAAAATATAAGTTTTTATGTGTTTTTTATGTGCTTTCTAGCGATAATCCATTGAGTAGGTTTTGTAAACAAAATGACACCATTATTGAGATCAAAATATAATCCCAAAATCGTTTTTCTTTACAATACAAAATCCGCAATTATTATAGCAACTTATTAATAAAATTTTTAGAATATCACGATATGGGATTAAATTTAAGAGGCATACTATCCAAGAAGTATAAGTTCCCTCCTTATTCCAGGACCTTTTTCATAATGGCCGCCGACTAATTATAATAATATTTAGAGTTGTAGATATAAGGAAGAGAAAGCCATCATATGATAGACATTCACCGTAACGAGAACCTGAGAAAGTTTGAGAAAAAGAGGCTCAATTTTTAACAAGCTATTAAAAAATAGAACACCAAAACGAGGCCACAAAGCCTTCAACAGAAAATTACATACAAATTTTTATATATGTTAAATTTAGTATAACTTCGTTGGCATTTTGCACATAGCAGCGAAACGTTTCAAGAATGTCTATTTGTAATAGTTCATATGACAGTGCTAAAATTAAGATCAAAATATCTGTTTAATGCTGGTTATTCTATATAATTGTTTTGATAGCAATTTATGGACAAAATGTGAGCTTTTATCATCCGCTTTATTTGTGCCACCATCTCAATTTTATTGAATTGTTCAATTAAAACAATTATCGACTTTAACGGAGTCGATGCTTACTTTAGTTGAGTTCATGTTCGTCTTCTTGACAAATTTTGAAATCGACTGATTTGATACAGCAAAACCCCGCGTATAAGAACCTAGATTTTTCCAAGTCAGCCTGAACAGGTTCTTATATAAATGGTGCTTAACTTGAAATCAGGCTATCTAGGTTCTATTAGCATCACTCACTTCATCATTACAACACCTTTCTTCCTATTTTATTTACATACAGGTCAATGCTTTTGCACATGGCTTTTTGTTTTTACAAAAAAAACAAGTGAAAATTTCAGCCTGACAGGTTCTTAAATTTTAGGTTCTTATACTCGGGGTTTTACTGTATGCGTAACTTAATTAAAAATCTCATTTGAGAAATTAAGTAACAATTCAAACTTTAATCGACCTTTCTCCCGAGGTAGCTAATAGTATGCCTTTGTCCGGTAAGCCTCGCTCTGACTCATGGAGTTTTTTTTATTAAGTCAAAGTGAGGCATGTGGGACATTTGCATGTTTAGCTGCTTCGAGAAAAAAACTCGTTTTTTAGATTCTCGTTTGAAAAGAAATTGGGAAAGTGGAGAGAGTTCAAGACTCGATTCAAACCGAATCTGAACGTCTGATTTTTGCTTTTTTGTTTACAATTTTTATAACTAATTGTGAGTAAACTATATGACACAAAAATGGAAACTAGCGAGTAAACTAGTATAGGCTGCGTCGGTGTTTGATATAAACGATAGGTTATAATAGAATGAAATTTGTAACACCGTAAAAGATGTTGACTTAACTTTACTGACGCTTCGAGCTTTAGCCCTTCGTCGGAGTAAAACACAATTAGTTTTTTTTTAAATGTCTCTTCTGTGCTCTTTTTATATAATTTTAAACAAATAAATAATTGTAAGTGAACTATAAAACAAAAAGAAATTCGGTTTTAAATTTCATTTCAAAAAAGCATGAAGACACTGAGGACTTATCTAAAATCATCGTTTAAAATGTGTCCTTTTTTATTGATAAAAAGTGATAACTGATTGAAAATAAACTCTTTAAGAAGAAGATTCAGTTATAATCCACCCTAAAATCTCATTTGCGTAAATGCATTAAGTGAAAGATAGTGTGGCCGGACCACATTACTTAGTGTGAGCACTAAAAACATTAGGAAACCTTAAAAGATATATCGTTTCACCCTACATTTATTCTTTCTTGAAAAACACTTCACATTTTTAAAGAAAAGTAATCATTTTGACAAAATAACTTTGAATCTGACCACAACAAAAAGTACAATTTGGTATTTAGAATATCCTTTTTGTCAACCTGAATTTTAGGTAAAAGATAATCCCACTAATAAACTGCCGATAGTTGGAAAGTGGGATTTAATGATACTTATATTGATTAAGTATTGAAAGCAATAAAACCATGGCTTTTTTGTAACTCCTAAATATTCATACACAAAGAAAAATAGTATTTTCAATAATGATCAGATTCAGCCGGATATATAGGATTATAAGTCCAATGCAGCAGAAAAATGTTCAAATTTATAATAAGCACATAAATATATCTCAGTCAGCGTGGAAATAAATACAACATGGAGAAAACCAGCAATAAAATAAATAAAATAATGATATTTGAAAATTAGATCTAGTTCAAACGTCGCATCTCACATGTGCCGAATCTAATACAAATGAATTCAAACAATACGTACGTTTTGACTTTTTGCAAGTCCCACTCACTTATTGCGTCACTGAATAAATTAAACGTACACAACTAATACGAAGACAGAAAAAGCCCCTGAGGTCTTTGAATCGAGGTGGCTCCTAATTTGTCAAACTATCAACTTCAAGTGCGAACCGACATAAAAATATGTCAAATCAAATCATAGTTTAGTAATTTTGGAAGGAAAACATTTTGAAGGAAAATTTACGTAGATACATATTATGATATTTTTTATCTTGATGGTATTTATTAGAGCCAGTTATTTTTAGCAATCGGGTGTCTTAAAAAATAATAATGTTTTTATATAGTAACGTTCCTGTGATACGATATAAGCTATATTACAAAAACGGCGATCTAGTGCATGAAAACTGAATACAGTGTAGTACTAAAAAGCGCATTGCAAATCCGAACTGCATTGTGGATCTTGATAAATGCTCTTTTGTAGCTACACAAGCTCACGTGGACTCCACAATAAAAAAAAAAACATAACAACCACAATGCATTTCGAACTTGGAGTTTATTTTTTTTATTCAGTATTCAACGATTTTATTAATAGTTGTATATACAAATACCGGCCTTGTTGTCGCTCGCTGATACGCGCTTGTTTGTCTGATTGCCTTTACTTGTTGATAGTAGTAATAGCTGCTTTATCTAAAGTAACACCTCCAAGGAAATGAGTTTCTAGTGTAATATATTAGGCGCCAATCCAGAAATAATCAAAAGGGTTGTTTGGCAATTAAAATATTTAAACTTACCCAAGGGTATTTGGGCTTTACTGTATAGGGTTAAAATCAACTTATATTTCAAACCTTTAGGCATTATTGATTTTATCAGTAGCACATTTGACTGACTTTATTGGAATTTTCTGATAAATTATCTTATTAAATTTATGAATCATTGAACAAGCGAGAAAAAAAAAATGTACTAATAGAAGTGAAATAGCTAACGAATAACAAATGAATGAATTTATGGATGAATGCCGGAGAAAATGAAGCTTTAAGAATAATAAAAATGAATGATAGATGAAGATATATTTTTTAATGTACATTATTTCATTATTTTTAATTAAAATTGTTACTAATTTGAGCTGTTGTCTTACCAGGTATGGTTTCAAAATCGCCGTGCCAAATGGAAAAAGCGCAAGAAGACAGCATCAATTCTTCGCCCTCCAGCACCAATCCTCCCGTCCCACATGGCTCAAAGCTACAACCCAGGCTCCTTAGGTGACTCGTTATGTTCTTTTCATAACGATCACCGCTGGCCATCAGCAGCGACTGCAGCAATGCCAACCATGGCCCAGGGCCCTTCTCCGACGCTTTCTTTATCTCCTCAACACCATCCTTTCTCTCAGTCACATGATGTCTTGCCTCAGTCGTATCCACTCCAGTCTCCTCTGCAGCGTTCACATATAGGGATGGCAATACAACAACAGAATAGTCCACAGAGTCAACCAAGTTATCAACAAGCGTACGTAACTCGTGAAATGACCATCTCCTCGTCGCCGACACTGCAAGATATACAGTGCAACATCAATGGGGGTGAGCAATGGCGCGGCACTAGTCTAGCAAGCTTGCGCAGAAAAGCTTTGGATTACCAGGCTGCGATTGTGTTTAGATAGATATTACTTTTGTTAACTTTTACTGGAAACAATCCTTCATTTCACTTTTTTAGAGAACATGCAGATCCATCACTTTACAAGTATCGACTTTGTATTATTGCTCTGGATTAACGCTCCAGTCGCTGTTGTTCAAAGCCTTATTAAACTAACTTGTGTTGATCGAGGATGAATTGCACCGACAATAGTAGCCGAAGAATGGCACAGTGCAACAGAGGCTGTCTCGCAATCTTTTTTTCTTGCAGACAGCACTGCAGTTCTACTTTTCGTAACATAACTTAGCAACTTGCAAAAGCCATTGCATGCACGCAGTGTATCATTCCTAGCCTCCAATTTGTGCCGCATGCAACGGCATTGCAAGAAATGTTGCTGAGTACTAAATTGCAGTGTAACCGAGCCTTAAAGCTAATCGAGCCTTAAAATATCCAGTTAAAAACAATTAGATCTTTGTATCCTTATAAAGTTGATACGGAAAGAGTGATGGAACCGCAAGTGCTAATTATACATACGTACTTTTACGCAGACACGGGGTTTACGTAAGTCAATTGCAGTTAAATCTTTCTAGCTCGCAACGTAGACAAGGTTACATTTTTATACTTCTAAACATGCATGCTATAGTAAACAGCTTGAAACACATTATTTTTATCAACCTAAACAAAAGAGGACTCATATTTTAATACAATAAGCAAATACTAAAAAAGTAATTTAACTTTATTTATGCCACATATTTTGTTTCTTTAATATTATTGCTGTTTGATAAGACTCTTTCAAAGACAGAACATACTCACATATACCATTGTTTCTTTTTCATAAATCATCGCCAAAATATTTTCACGATAGAGATTTCATTAAAATTATGTCGAATTTCTCATTCATTGATGCATACGCTGGCAATGCAACACTTCCATATTTGGTTTGAGAAAAAGCGTGCAATAATCCACCACGGTCGAATCTTTGGGTGACAAAACTTATGAAAAGAAAAAATGAAGCACACAGTGAAACCCCTATAGGTCTATAAATAACATGACCGGTTTATCGAGGGTTCCGATTTATTGAGAATTTATTTGCAACTTTATAAAAGGTATAAAGAGAATACCGCTTTTTCGATGTCCCGCTATAGAGGTGCCTTACTATAAAAACTTCTTTCAGAATCCCAAATGACATTACCCAATATCCCTCGCGGTCACGTTGCATTAAGCGCTTTTCGATGACAATGTTTTTAAACCGACTGTAGTGGAATTTTTCATTTTGAATTCCTTTTGTGTTTGTCCATAGGTGTATCCTCCAGAGGACTATGGGCTCGGTTCTAACGCTGACCAACAACACAAGCTATGGAATATCTGAGTATGTTCTTATATATATTTGAGCTTATCAAACAGCGTCGACGATGATTGCGCAAACACTATATCCATGAAATAAAATCAAATTAGCTACTACCTAATAATTTTTATAAAGTGGCTATTAAATCTTTACCACAAAAAATTAAAGTTGTAACGAGGTAGAAACCATAAACATGAAATAAAACTAAACTAATCACTAAATCTCTATCATAGAGAGTTACAGCGTCTTTCAATATTTGATTAGAAAAGGCTCTGTACAGTTTTAACAGCGCAAACAACATATCCATCTAATATAAAGTAAAATGGTAATATCAGTCCACTAAAACAGTCTAAGATACAGATATAAAACAAACAATACCTTGTTCCAACTATTTTCTTATCTGTGGTAAATTTGAGGATAGAGTAACCACCACCCCTCCCCCTGTTAGTTGTTTAATAGCCACCAAAAACATTCCATAGTCACAATTTGATTTTAATTCATGGAATTTCTCGTTGGCGCTCTATAATTCCATATGATATTTGGTCCATCTAAGAGTAACCCAGAACATTGCGCACGTGCAATTAAAAGCACAGTTAAGACCTCGAAAGTTTCCAAGAGATCAAACAAATTAAAATAAAGAAAATCATTTGCATGAGTATTTCTTGAATATTGTGGATTTAGACTACAATAAAGCTGTAAAATATTAAAGACACAAATTTTGATATTCAAGAGGCTATAGAAACAAAGAAAAGTCACAAAAATATACCCAACAATGCATGTGCTCTTGTAAAGAAATGGTCTTAACTCCTCGCTTTAGTGTGCGCACTCGATTACAAAGACGTGCGCATGCGCGACTCTTAATGGTCCACAAAGAAATTTTCGAAGGCAGCACTGTCATAAGACAGTAAAAGAAACAAAATATTATGCATATATATACTTTAGATGTGAACTTTTTAAAAGGTCCGAAAAATGTCAAAAAAAAATGACTCTCATAAAATTCATATATTTATTTAATTTCTTTGGAATAGAGTACAAACACTAAAAGTGTGCAATACTTTGTACTATTTACCACTAAATAGTGTTGATTAAACAATAGAGAACAAAAGAATTTGCATAATTTAGCAGTATTTAGTGGTATTTATGTTGCACACTTTTAGTGTTTGTACTCTATCAAAGTTAAACATCATATAGATGAATTGCTAGTATTTAGTGGAATTCAAATGTTATTTTATTCTGAAGCATATTTGTTTTAAAGTTGTACGCATATACTCATCAATTTTAAGCTTTAATTACTTAGATGTCAATTAGAGATTATTTAGTTTGTGTAGCATTTGAGTCAAAGTGAATGCTAGAATGTCAAAACAAATGTGTAAAATAGTAAATAACTTTCGTACATCTGAATACATTTTGAAACAAGTGCCTGAAAACAAATTTCCACACACAAAAAAGCGCACTTCAAAATCGAAAAGCGCACTGAATCATGGTCATTATAGTTTTCTGCTTCTTGCTCGACACTTTTCACAATAACAGAGCTAAAAACTACTCTTAAACTTGCAAGAGCCACAATGCACTTTTCTAGTTTCTTGCATTACGCTTTTAAGTTCTGTTTCCATTATTCAATTGCAACGTATTTGAACTAGCTGCACACGCCTAAAACGCGAAGAACGAAATGATCGTATGTTTATACAGTTTTTGAAATGTTTAAAAAAGTATTGACAAAAGACAAGAGTTGTTTGTTGAATTGTTTCATCAAAAAACAAGTATGCTTTAGAAATATTTATTTAAAGTTAGTTATTTAAATTTAGTTTTATTTTCTCTTATACTCTTACAACCGTCAGTTTTTAAATATGAATCCATTTTGTATAATAGCTATATATGTCGACATATCGAGTAGTATTTAAGTATTTGAATTACACAATCTGTATTATCTTCATATTGTAGAATTTAAAGCAATGAATTAAAACTATTATGTATGTACTTGGCAGTGTTTTTGTATTGTTTTCATTATTCAAAACCACCATCAACACCAGAAACATCATAGATTTTCTTCATCAACAACACCATTACTACGAACACCACCATCATCATCACACGAGCAAGCTCCATTGTCATCTTCAGCATCAACACCATCACCACAGACATCAACATCACCATCACTACATAACGGAACAAACATCATTATCATCGATATCATCATCACATGAGCAAAACCCATTGTCATATTCAGCATCAACACCATCACCACAGACATCATCATCAACACATGGCGGATCCGACAAACATCAATATCATCGATATCATCATATCAGTAATAAGCACCATCACCAAATGAAAAACATCATCATCATCATCATCATCATCATCATCATCATCATCATCATCATCATCATCATCATCATCAATAACAAAATCCCCGCAAACATCATCAACGCCACACATATAATCATCATCAACAACACCATAACAATTTTTAAAACAAGCATCATCATCATCACAAGGCATTTTCATCAACATCACCACAAACATCATCATCATCAACATAAAAAAATCGCCATCCGGCGTCGCCATCATCGATATCATACTACATTATCATCATTCAAAGTATTCGTCATCGTTATCTATAAATATCATTATCACCATCATCATCTCATTATTATCATTGCCATCACATAATCATCATCATCATCATTATTTTTGCCCCTGTATTTAAAATTGTCATTCCTATTTTTATCATAATCTCATTATAAAATTTGTTATTGTTTGTTAATATTTCTGGATCTATTTCTTGTTTATTGGGCATATTTACCGCTTCTTGCCCTTCTACAGCTTGCAAGATTCAACAAGCCCATGTCATGATCACGAGGTAAGTATGACAACATAACTACCTCTTCAAAATAATGACTGTGGTTTATGGGTCATCGCTTTGATGGGAAAATATAATTATTATTTATATTAATAGCATATGAGGAATACAATCAGGCAAAAGACATGTAATAAATTAAATGGAATATTAAGAACTTTCGAGAATTGAAAAAGATCTTGAAAAGAAACGTTCAGGGCGCGGTTAACTTTTAAAACCTATAGAGTTAATTTTGGATTAACTCTTAATAAAACATATATTTTGTGATAAGCAATTCAAAGTACGATAAAATTCGACAGTAATAAAATATACAGGAAAGCATTGAAGTGAAGCATAACGTTATCTACATCCGTTCATGTTTTGGTTTTGTGTATACTTGTTTCAATTAATTAGTCCCTAAGTTAGTTGGTCGCCTAAAAGCTATAGAGATGTGATGGTCTTGGTTCGATTCCCGGCACGGGCGATTACGTTGTATCCGTGGGTGAGATGGTTCATACTCTCAGTGCCTCGTCTTCTAGGCCTCGTCTGTCTACACTCTAATCCTATATATATATAACTGGTGGATGTTAAAGATATAGAAGACATATAAGGTTATAATAAAGATATATAAAGAGGTTAAAGACCCGGGGGGGAGGGGGTTGTCTCCTGGTACAACAGTCAGGTCTCGGAAGCATTCACTAACCACACTCATGATTGTAAACTGCTGGTTTACAGTAGTCCGATAAGTTCTCCGCATATTCCTAACTGTAGATTAATAAAGCGCTATAAGGTTTGTAATAGCGCTATACAAATGAGGCATATTACAATTTTTATTATTAGGATTATGGGTATATACACGTATATGTTTTCACAAATCTCAATAACCATCATGATGAATCACAGTTTTACAAGGTTTTTTTTACACGCATTTTTCGAAATGCGTTTTTGAGAAAAAGGTAGGTTTTAGTCAATATATCGAGTACATTTTACTCAGTGGTACATCTACATTTACGTTTATGATGAGTTAGGTTTACTCACTGTAAATTGTCATCCTGAATGCAACGATTTACTAAATATTACGAGTTGTAGCTACTCAGCCGTTTTTGCAGTGCATGAGTATGATTTGCAAGCTTAAATTTGTGTCAAATGGCTTAAATTTTCTATTATAAAGCATTTGTCTTGATCCTCCGCGGTCTCATGATCAGCTTTGTAATTTTTTGGCGACTAATTTTATTGAAATAAATATATACATATTATAACTCTAAACATTATCACATCACAAAACCTATCAGGGTTTTTAGTTTTGATCTAGGTAAACGATCATGATATGCAATTAGTATGATCACTGTGAGCCGTTTAATGGTTATTCAAACCCAACAAAATAGTTAACTTAATCCCGAAGAGAATGAAGAAAAGATTTCAAGGGTCATTAAAGACTTCGCATTCTTCTCAAATCATTCTGAAAACCACTTAAAGAAAGGAGGCCCTTTCTTAATTGGCAATTAGTCTTAGTTGTCAAGCACGACAACTAACTATTCAGTATGCATAAGAGATTCTAGAACGGCTAGTGTCAAAATTTACTCAAGCTTTCCAAATCCTTTGAAATGTCCTTGAAATGGGTTGATTTATTGTCCGAACATGAGGTTGTCTACAATTAACTAAATAGTTGCGGTCGCAATCTATGGATATTAAACGACAACCAAGTGGAACAGAGACACTGGTCTCCTTAATCACGTACTGAGTTCTGTGCATAACGAACTGTTACAACCCATCAAAAAATAAAAAATAAATTGTAGAATAACATTTGATTTTTTCAACAATTTGTTCCGGAACACAAACATTTTGTGATCATGTCCGTTCTCAGTTTTGGATGCTCACTGCATACTGCGAATGGCTTGAGAAAAAACACGTAAAAATCTTGACATAAAAACAATAAAGTCTACTGATTTCTACAGGAACTAAATCAACTTCAATGGAAGCGACATGAACTAGTGCTACACAAGCACCAGCGAAGTCTTGTTAATTACTTTTTAAGAGCTTCATAAACTTACAGATAATATTAAGCAGCATTTGTGGAAGTTGCGTGAATATAGTCAAGCTTTGTCAAGGTATTGACAAAAGTGTTCATTACTGTTGTTACTTTAATGTCATAGTTTGGCATCTTTTCTTTTCATCAGATAAGCCCAAATTTTTTAATAATCGTCTCAATTGATGGAGTAATTACAGTTGATTGAATGACTAATTTACCCTTGTGGCTTCTAATTTACTACTTTCGAGATCGCGTCGAATCACCATAAATATGTCGCGCTAACACACTTATTAAACGTAAACCAACATCAAAACTACACTCCGGCCAAAAAATGTTATCGCAAATTTCAAATACTTTGAATTCTTGGTGGAGATTTTTTAGTTAATTTTCCTCAAAAAATGCATCCAACATTCCTTCAAAGATATGAGTTTGCTTGTAAAACCTAAAAGGAAAAGAGAGGTCTACAACTAGTTAGAGTGGTCGGTAATTATATTATTAAGTGACAATCAATTAATCATATTTATTAAATAAGATAAATCGACAAGTCGATATTGGATTGCTGAAGACCCATATGTATCACACATCAAACACATAGTGTATTCAATAGTAAACTTATATACGCGATGCCCGTGCATCTGGCAACGCTCGCAGTGTTTAAAGAATTTGGTGGCTGGCTTTGTATTTCCACTCAGAAAACCACGTTGCATTATGAAGGCTTTACAAAACTATCGTGACATACTAAACACGTTTGACAAGAGCTTCACATTGCCACTTGAAGTAGTTTGAAGGTCATGGGCAAATTGGCACAAGCTATATCATGGTAGTTTAGTCGCCGTGCTTATATAAACGTATTTATGTAAGAACTTATTTCAATCAGGTTCGTCATCAATAACCTACAAAGTTGAGATCGCAGAGGATCATGGCAAATACAAATAAAACTTTCTGACAAAATGTTTGACTTCTGGATCACATGAGTTGAAACATGTCACTAATAACATATGCAATTTTTATTGAAATATGCCGAAGCCTGTAAAATGTATCTACCCATAATCCTTGTCGGTTTTAGATAAAGCAACGCCCGCACCTCAACATAAATAACGTTTTGACTATGTTTCTATCTATAAAATTAATAGGGGAACCATTGCATGACAGGTACCTTTTTACGTTCTGAAACAATTGCTCTCGAGAACGCACGGAAGGCTCATATATGTATAAATGTTAAAACATATTCAGCTGTTCGGTAAAAAAGCTAGTAAGTGGTCTTTCTGTTTTAGGAACCCGCCCTTAATTGATTAACAATACGAGGGGAGGGGAGGAGTCAATTTGTCTATTATGATATCGACAGTCATCAAAAAAAGGACATCCCATCGTATCGCAAATGTAAAACTATTAGCGATTTAATACGGTTTCTAATGGAAAGTAAGTACCTTTTAGGACCGGGTCTTTCAAAATCTTTCAAACTCACAAACACATTGTTGGTAACAGTGTTGAAATTTCAAGATAGATGACCACTTCTTTTCATATATCAAGAGTGTTGTCTGAAACCCTTTTTTGTTTCTTAGGGACGCACCATTTGATATTTGCAATTGATGGTGGGTGAGCTAAACCCTAAAATAGACATCAAGCAAGGTCTTGATCCTGAAAAAAATATCGTACTACATCAAATATCAAATGATCAGTCCTTTAGTTGTAAACGAGAGATGTCATTGTGTTCGTGAGGGAAATCACGTCGACAAGGTAGTTCCCTCGAAACAATGCAATCACCCAGCAACTGCATGGTAAAACGGCAGGCGGCGCTTTCTGCCTCCTTCCAGCTACGCCAGCAACCCAATTCCGTCCCTTTCTCTTTTCGAGGTTCTTCTCCAGGTCGGACGTTGGCCGTCTTCTATGAGTTATACGGTTATTTTGCCGTGTTTTAGCTAGAGATGAACAAGCATGTGTGCACGAGTCCACTACAAAGTCATACAATACCCTCATGCAGGCAATCCTTGTTCTTGGCAACAATCGTAATACAAACTTACCAACAAGGACCTTAGACACTCAAAGAACGATTAATCAAAAAGAGGCTTTTCAAGAAACAATAGACAATGGAACATTTCTGGCAGTAATATATTAAATTATTGCAGTATACAGTCAAATGATGGTGTACAGTTGTCGGAAAACAGAATTTAAAGCATTTTGTTGCAAAAACGTGACTCAACGACAAAGGTGCTTTAACTTGCAGTATATAATCGAAACAACTGTCTCGAGTGCTTCTTGATATTCGGTTTGGACTGTCACTATAATGGGGCTCAGCATTTGACGTATGTGTAGGCCTTTTTATGTTTGTTTATAATTAAGAAAACTGTATTTAGATCAATAAAAGTCAAAACGCAACACTTTAATACAACGCGTATAAATTGTATGATTGTGTTAAATTTGGTCTTTCACAGCAATTCAATATGATGGTAGTTACGACTAGCACGCCCTGGATTTTGCTTCAGTCTCTTTTTTATATGCCTAGTACACTCAACTTCAAGCATTAATTGGAAATCTGTATAAAGATTGTTCTCTTCCTGATACCTGATATCTACAGGTGAAAAAAGGCTTTTTCTGAGAATATGGGAACCATTTTTTTTATTTGATCCAGTTTTGTGTTATCTAGCACCGCTGTACTGTTTGTACAAAAGGCGCATTTGTGCAGGGGTAACCTAGGCCTCGATTCAGCGAACTGATTCAAATGTGAATCAGTTCTATTGTTAAGCGATAGCATTTTTCCGTGCTTTTCTTGGAATTTGTGAACATTTTTTTTAAACAAATCGAGGCTTTGTCTGTACAAATCTGCAATTTGTCAGTATCCAGCAGTGCTAAATAACGTGGAACTGGAGTACTAGTATTGTTGATATCACAAAATTATTTGAGAAATAGTGTTAATAGTTATAACATTAATAGTTATAATTTTCTCTTCTTTATATTTATCAATTTATCTAATGTAGATAATTTATATATCCGTATCTAATAGTGTATAGAAATAAAGTGTTAATAGTAATAATAGTAATAATATTAATAGTTATAATTTGCTCTTCTTTATATTTATCAATCTATTTAATGTAGATAATCTTCTATATCTGTATCTAATTTTGAAATGTTTTATTGACTGTCAATGTAAAATATTATAAACCACAAATCAAACATCTATCCTGCCTCGACTAGCCAGTTATGCTATTTGCAGGTTAGGTGCGTATCTTGTAAAATAATTAATCAACGTAAATATATTGAGTTGAATTGAGCAATACAGGTACCCAAGCAATAAGTTATTGCATAGAATATTGACGCTGAGTGGGATACTCTTGAAGTTTATTCTAAAGTTGAATTGCTGTTAGGTAACCAATTGTTGAACAGGTGTCAAAACCAACCAAAATGAAAATTTGAATTCATAGCTTCTCTTTTTACTCTTGCAAAATTCGTAAGCCAGATAAAATACACAGATAAGATTATTAATTTATATATATTTTTTTCCAGAAAGTAAACCAAAAAGGTTTCATCCTCGATGAAAAAAAAAATCGAATCGTATTGGGCCATTTACACGTGTCCTGATCGATTCGGATAAATTTGGGAAAGAAGTTCTTCCCTCAGACGTTTTGTCAATAAAGCATGCGCAAAATCCAAGATTGGTGCATGTCATTTTTGTTATGTTTTCAAAGTGTGAAGTTGTTTTTGACGTCAGTGTATTCAATGTATTTTGAATGTGAACACGATGCCGTATTTGCATGTATTGAAAAAGTTCCATTCTAGAAAGCGTATTCGAGAAGATGCAGATTTATCTACTGTATTCGCCGAATGCGTGTGGACGGGAAGCCAATTCGCATCAAAGAATGTTGCAGATTCGAAAATATCCGTATATACTTGTGGACGGGAACGTAATTGATTAATTGTTGTTGTGTTTCTTTTTAACGCTAACTAAAATAATAAAAAACGACAACTGTTATAGAAGCCCTATAAAGATACAACACCAATAATTTTTTTCCTTAAGGTTATGCAGGATTTGTTTTCGCTTTGTACGATATTTTTTAAGGTTTTTGTTGTTGTGTACGACATTTTTTAAAGCTGTGAACGAATTTGTTTTGGTAATTGCCCAACCCCACTATCAACTTTTAAAATCTAGAGATCTATTTGGTCGATTTGCATGTTCAGTATCGAAAATAATCACTTCAAGACATTTTGCATGAAAAACAATGACACTTATAACTCACAAGAAAACAAGTTCATTAGAAACTTCTAACAATATAACACTTGAAAGATGGACTTGGAAATCACAATTGTGACTGAAACAGTGTACAATAGTCTTAGAGACTTTGAAAGAAAGGCTGTTAGGATGGGAAGGGGACTGGAAAAGCAACTGAACTACTGCATCTCTAACATTTAATTAAGTTATATAGCAGCACGACGATATGTTAAGTAGCAGTTAAACAGAGTGTAGTGTTGGCATTTCTCTGTAAATAATGAGTAGAGCATGACCAAAGTTAGCTGTTTAACTAGTTTGGACTACGTCGGTATTTCTAAGGAAACACTTGTTGTAAAAATGTACTGTAGCGATAAAACTATAGTGGAATTGCGTCGGTCTTCTTAAAGAAACAATTGAAGTACAAAAATGTACTAACGATAACTGGGGGTTAAACTAGTGAAGGCAGTTCGGTGTTTCTAAGGAAGAAAATGAACTAAAAATGTATGATAGCTATGCCAAATAAATTATTGAAAACTGAGTCGGCGGCGTCTAATCCAAATCAGGCTCTCATGGAGAACTCAAAGGAGTCTGCTCAAAACTCGTATTCCTGACGTCGTTTGGTTGCAACAGAACGTAGACAAATCGCGCAACAAATCGCGGAAAGTCGTCTCGTTTACGGCACGCGTTTAAAACTTTTAACGAATTTTGCTGAGGCATAAAGCTGCGCGAAATTGAACCACCTCGGCAAAAATCCACATCAAAATCACGATCTTCTTGATATGTCTGCGCAACAGCTTGTTACGAAATGTCCAATGTAAACGTACCTTAAAAGAGAATAGTATTTTCGTGAAAATAGAGAAAACATGCTTACCAGCACGTTGCCTGACCATCATTCAGCTATTGTAAGGTGGCTTATTCACTTGGTATGGGATATTAATCGAGTTGTTCTTTATCGTAATATAAATAAGGGTCGTTAAACAAAAATCGTTTGCCTTTTATCGAATACCTGCTGATGGCTCATTTTCTTAAATAAACGATTGACTGATTACAGGTAAAAATGTACTATGTGCAAAAAGACTATATTAAAACACCGGTTGTTGAGTCAATCCTGGACTATAAAGCTATGTGCAAAAAAAGTGTAGAGGTATTCCTGGGTTAGTGCTAATCCTGGTTTAACTTTTAATAAAACCTATATAGTTAAACATCGGTTAGTGCTAATCCAGGTTTTACTCTTAATAAAACCTATATAGTTAATCCTGGGTTAGTGCTTATCCTGGTTTAACTTTTAATAAAACCTATATAGTTAACCCTGGGTTAGTGCTAATCATGGTGTAGCTTTTAATAAAACCTATAGAGTTAATCCTGGGATAGTGCTAATCCTCGTTTTACCCCTAAGAAGACTAAGAGTTTCAACTCAAAACCTTGTTTTTAGTTTTTAGTTTAATTATTAATATCAAAACCAAACGAGCAACAAACAACCAGATCCAGGATTAGCTTTATACCAGGATTAACTCGCAAGGTTTTATCAACAGGGTGGGGGAGGTGGGGTATTTTCATGATTTCACGGATCACGGAGTTACGTAAAGCGCTTTCACGATTCACAGTTTTAGAACTCACGATGTTAACTCTGTTGTTTCTACTAGGCAACGTTTTGCACTTGTTGACGGCTAATCAATATTTACAAAGAATAACACTGCTAGCAATGAACGTCTCATTTTACACAACCGTTTATATGAAAAGCTGTCACGTTTTCGCAGATCACCGATTCTGTAATCACGAGTCAAGACAGTGAAAATCTGTAAATCAAGGGTCACGGGCGAAGATGATTTCACGGATCACGGCTTAAAGTTTTTGCTCTTCACAAATCACAGGCCAAATTTAGTGTGAATCACGGATCACGGAAAACCTCTTCCCCACCCTGTATCAAGAGCCACTAGGATTGTCATTATAGGAATAGCTACTGCATAAAATTAATATGTTACTCATTTGAGCGTCCCCGATTTTTATAACAAAATTTGAATGAATAGAACAGTCATTAACACCTCGTTCTCCCATGCTAATTATCTCTTTATGACTAACTAACACACAACGAGATACAAAGTTTTGTACCCACTAAAACAACAAAGCTTTACTTGTATCGTACGGAAAATAAATTTTTATTGTCCTTTTGAGCTTATAGTTAAGAGAGAAATTCACCAAATTGTTCAGTACCTAGACAACATTGAAAAGAGCTATTTATAGTTATTGAAATCATTCTTGGCGTGTGAAACTGTACCTTTTATATTCATATAGATCCATTGCTCTACTTATAATGTAAAATATGCAGTAAACAAGGCTGGAGTCTAGCCAGAATAAAAATCTCACGGTTCACCTAAACTCCAGGTTCCAAAAAAAAAAAAAAAACATTCTTTTGTTAAACAAAATAGTCCACTACACATGTTTCCATGTTCCAAAAACAATAAAAAATGTTTCGCAAACAAAATAAACCTATTCCACAAAAGATCGAAAATTATAATGGGAGGACATTGTGACAGGCGAATGAGCTCTATACCCGGCTCTATATCTGACAAGAGTGTATTGTTCCTTGCTAGCGAGGCTCCCGTTTCCATCGTAGCCGATCTCTGCTAGGAGGGAAATTGTATTGTGGGAAAAATTGGGAAACATGAGGTAATATGAAAAGGTCTATTAGAAAGGAACGGAAAAAATGTCCACCTCATCGTTCCACAAGATAATTGTATTGGGAAAACATTGAAGCAAACGAATGTGGCCTACTTGCATGGTCTCGTTCTCAAGGATAACTGGTTACTATGTATATATTATCTCCTCGATACCAGTGCTAATTTATCATTTACTAGAGACTCCTTGCTACAAATTGACATCCGAAAGGGCGAATTTTTAACGAGTTCATGGCCGGTCTTACTATTGATGTTATTAGCCGCGTGTTTTGACGATTTCTCTCGGTTGCCGTGAATTCACAAGTGTTTAAACAATGAACACACAAGACAATTAATATCTTTTATGGCTGTTCTTTTCATGGTTGTAGAGCCTTTGTTTCATGTAATGTTTGATACCCTGAGGGGTGAAAGAACTCACGAAACATTTTCAACAAGTTTGAGGATTTTCAAGGGACAGAAACGACATAATGAATTTAATCAGCGTTAATACCGTGTTAATTTTCACTTGAATTTATTCTTGATTATATTGATTACAGCAAATTAGACTGAGCAATGTACACTGATTCACGTCTTTAAAAGGAGTATATCGTATATAATAGACTCTTTGATTCTCACCAACTTGATTATTGTCGATTTTTTTCTATTATAATACAATGGCAGTTCTCAATTGATTCATGATACAAATAATACCAACTTGGTTATTCAAGAATATTTTCTGTATTACGACAAAGAAAAACACACGAGTTTAAAACGAGCTAATTTTCTCAGTAAATGAGACAAAATGACAGTCTTTTGTTGAGGCCTTTTGGTTATAACTGCATCATATTTTGGATTTCAAGTAATAACGTAGCAAAGCAAATGCTGTAATGTTTCTTAAATAAACTTCCTTCTTTTATTCCACTGACCTTAAATCTGATCCACCCTAGGGTCTTATTCATTATTGATATTATGCTTTCAAAATTCACTAGATAAGCTTGTTAGCTGTATTACAGAAAATGATATTTACGACGGAATCAAAATTTCAGGAAAAATTCAAACTTCTACTTGAACTAAAACATGATTTTTAAAAGCCAAATAACTATGAAAAGCTCGATTAAATTTTACTTGTAAGTTAATGATATATTTTATAGTGGATATATCTATTGTTCGTTTTCGATGTGTGTCATTTTTCCAAGCAAGCCCCAGGGAAATAACCATTGTCGTCGTTAACAAATTGAGGTCTTTATCGCAAAAACGGAAATGGAAATAATTCATAAATGACTAGAACTGCATTGAAATGTAGTAGGACAAATAAAATAAAGTGGACTACGTTTCTAGAACTAAAAGAAACATGATTTTGAGTCCCGTTCCAGAGTGGCAGTAACTGAACTTTTTGGGGGTTACCAGTTTGAGAAGTTGGCATTGAGAAATGAATCGTTTTATTGTTCAGTTTTGTTTATTTTCTTTCTTTGTTTGCTTTGTTTTGCTCTTGTAGGGTAAGGGTTTATTTCTCTTGTGAGAAATGAAGTGTAAGCTTCCTTTCCTACATAGCATTTTATTATGTATCTTAGCACTAAAACAGTAACGTACCTTGAAATTGAAAAACACTAAGTTTCGTTAATGAAAATTGGCTGTTGAAAATCTATATATACGCAGGCCTGCAGACGAGAATATTCAGTTTAGGTGATCGTCTACAACATTGTTTTTCTATGTATTACAATTATTCATAATGTGACATTAATGAACTGTTTTACAGGTATCGGCTTGTTATCAAATTTTTACAAATTTTTGCCCAAGGCTTTTGTAATAATGGACAAAATGACGCCTCAAAAATCGCCGTAACAATCCAGCCATACAAAGCCATCACATTTTTATGAATTAGTTGAACATTTAACATGATTAGATTAATTACAGTAATGGGGTTTTAAATGGGTTGGCAATGAAGGCGTGAATTGCTAGGGGAGTTTCATGTTTGTATCACGTGAGGCAGTACGATCATAACCTATACCTTTCTTTGGTGTCTTTCTCTTTATATTTTTAATCCATTTTGACAGAGCAGGAAAAAAAGTATCACAAAAGCGCTCTTCCCTGCTAACAGTGGATCCAGAAGTGCGTTGAATGAGGACCTTTTTTTAAACTATTATTTTGCTATTTCTCGCTCCTTGTTCAGTATATTTGTCCTTCTTTTTCATCGATAACCATTAAGATTGATCAAAATATAATATATAATACGAATAATCAAATCATTCATTTTGAGCATTTTACTCTTAAGTCTAGCTCAAAAGCGCCTATTTTTTAATGACACCAAATTGATGATTTAATCTAATTTTTAGTATATTTTATCCATTGTTTTTCCTGTTTTTCTAACAAACACTACTTATTCTAGTTTGATAGTCTGAATTAAATTTTAACTGTACTGATCCCATCATTCATTTACATACGAACCGAGAAAGCACGTCGAAGCTCGACGTCACAGACCTTTTCAGCTAATTTATCAATCAACTGATGATAAACTGATCGGGAATTCCTTGTAAAAGAGTATACTCTAACCCTTCTACATAGCGTAAATATACTTGTTGGCCTATTTCTTCATTATACTTAAGATAATATACAAGCGTTTCAGACGTTTTCTGCCAATTGAGCCATAAACTATAGAGCTTTCTTGTAAATTATTATTTTCTATTATTCTACCGTTATAACCACTTACATTTTGTGAAAATATCTATTCTGATTTTTTTCAATATCAATTAGGTTGCAATAAATGAAGTTTTTAATGAAGAATGTTTCCTATTTGACTTTATAAACAAGACATCAGCTTGGAGGAATAGACATTTTACAAATCAATTATATTTTAAGAAATTTAGTTAACGCTTTTAGTTAGTCACTTTCCAAGCAAATTAGAACTATTATCTTATGGTTTTATTATATTATATTTTAGTAGCTTTTCCTTCATATAGGGCAGCGACACCACAACAGCTTGCACCAAATGCTATAAGCCCTGTGGCTGTCGAAGTTTCTACTATTTCGAAAACCACACACACCTTACTTAATGAATTTCCACTTTTCTAGACGCATAAATGTAAAATACCCATTGTAAATATGTATATAAATATACATTTCCTTGTAAACATCTGTAGTAAAAATTGGTATGTAAATAAAAAAAAAGTCTAAAAAAAAGTCCCTGTAGTAGTGAAATAGATCTGACCACACCACCTTATGCTCTGCTGTCTTAGTCGAATAGTGGTTTGGGTTCTTTTACGTTCATTCTGTACAATGTGGAGAGACGGGACCTCCGGTTTAATAACATCCCAATCTGAAAGGACGTGAAGACACTTCTTCTCAATCACCTTATTTAGTTTCCCTTTTTTGAAAAAAAAAAATTAAAAAAAATAATATTATTTTATATCGGCGTTTAAATTTTTTTTTAAAGAAATTTAAACTTCTTTGTTGAATTATTTTTAGAAGCAATTTAAGACTATTCTGTGATGTTACCTATGCTTAATGATCTTATTTACTCATTCATTAGCTTTTTATAACTTGGGTAAATGAACTGTTAATTTGTGTTTTTCTCAATATAAGTTACCAAAGCAACGTTAATCATCTCCACTTGATTTATAGTCCATGACAACCACATTTAACTGCTATAAGTACACTGTTCTAGTCGATAATCAAATTTAGCAGTTAGTCTTTTTATGGATATTTGATTAGTTATATTAATAATAGCAAGAGTCATATTATATGATTATTCAAAGTGTGTAAAAGGCGACATTTTCGGTTAGTGATATAAAGTGTTAAATAATTAGTATAAATATATGCCTCGCTTAAATTAAATGAACTGAATTTATCAGAGCAAAATAGAGACTTGAATGTTTGATGTGCGTTTTTTAAATGCAATCTAAGGCCATATTGAAATATGTTTGTTTTTGTCTTGTTTACAGGTTCGCTTGTTTGTGTATCTTTGTTTGTTGTCGGGTTTTTTTCTATTATTGATTATAACTTGCATATATCTTTTAATGTTATTCATTATTTTCAATATATTTTTATGGTTGTACAGTTAGTAATGGACTGAATCTTTCCCCATTAGAAATGTTTAATTTCGACAAAACTTATAAAACAATTTTGATATTTTTCTTTGGACTTGAAGGTAGCGTGCGTCCAACATACATTTGAAGGAGCTCAGTTTTTTAATAACAATTTAACAAAGTATTAACCATAAACTTATTAATAAATAATTTGAGTTACAAGATGCTAATAAGTTGATAATTTTGATATATTACAACGACGTAACCGAGGATCGTAAATTAACGTTAATAAATATTACTGATAGATGCTGTTTAACAGTTAAAAATATGGTTAAACAAATCACTAAAATATATCTATATTGCACATATCATACATATTATACATATGTAGTTTATTCGCACCTTGTTTAATCGGTAATATTGTTGTTTCAATAATGTTCAGTTGCTTTAGAGCGCAAGCAAAAAATAAAGATAATATTCAGTCATGCTTATAATTTTTTATTTAGATCAATATACAGAAACCTCCAGTTTAGCAAGGCTAGTTTAAATGGATTCCAATTAATTTACCTTTTTGCATGGATTGATGTAGCAAATTTAAAATGAAGGTAAACCAGACCTACAAATATTTGTTTTAATTAAAAAGAAAATGCTGCTACCTAACAGTTTATTATTTAGTGCCTATCACAGGAAGTTGTAACGAGGAATTGTTTCATTAGTATTTGATGTTTCTAGTTTAGTAGTAACAGTCACTAAATAGTCACTAACAATTATTAGGTATATCAAATTGACTTTTTGGTAGGAATGCTATCGCTCTACAAGTACGGCAGTTGATGGGGTTTCTTACTTTGTACATTTTCGTTCAGATCTGAATAATTATTCTTAAAAGTGTACATATAAATCCATGTGGTATAAACTACAAAAAAGAAAGAAAGACTTGTTATTAAAAAAAAACACGTTGAATTATGAAGAAACAAATATACAACCAAAAAAAAAAGGAAAAGAGGGCTAATACGCGACGTTAAAAGCGCCACAGCTTCATGGTCACAAGCAGAGGTTCAATGTTGCAAGAGCTATGCATGAGTGAGTAAAATAGAAAACAAATTCAACAAAAACTAAGGCCTATTCCACCTGTAGGTACAATGTCGTTAAATCAACATGTGAGGAGTGATGTATGAAAAATCTTTAATGTAGAGGTAGTGAGTGTGAGTGCCAGCAGACGAAGAGCCAGTATGTGGGTCTGCTATGGCAATAATTATTTATTATTGATTCATTTACTTATAAAATAAAAATTTACTCATTTTGTCGAATTATAGTGCGCATTTCTAAAAGCCGTACACTCGGCGCTAGAGGTTTTTTAAGAGTTTCACTTTTTTAAACTTACGAGGAAAGACAAACCCCTCCAAGAATATGAATTAAAAACAAAAATACTACAAAATAGTTGATATCTAGTGACTACTACTCAAAACCAGAAAAACAACAAATTCATCTGGTGAATCACCGGTAATTTTGCAAAAAAAAACTGTTTGTCAATGCACTAACTAACCCATTGGAAACCTCAGTTCAATGTAAATGCAAAATCAGTCGAAGAAAATGCGGTCACACTTTAAAAGTCGACAAGCCCATCACCTTAAATGTTAACATTACTCAAAAATGGTCAAACACTAAAAGACCAAGTCGCTAGTCTTCGGTATAAATGCGAATTCGAGTTCGAAGTAGTGTGCCAAAACATTGAAAATCTTCAACGTATCAACGGTAACTCTGACTCTAGCGTTGGTTGAATTTGTTTGTACCTCAAGCTAGCGTCCAATACACATCTAATAACACACCCCACTGATGTATATTGACTTATCAAATATTTCTCTTTAATTGATTACTTTGTATACCTCAGGATCGAGAAACAGTTGGTCCTAAGTGAGAGAATTAAGCTAGCGGCAAGGCGCATACCGAACTGATAATCCCCTCAATAAAGAACCGCTGGACTCATTAACAAACGAAAAGCACCGCGCATTTTTTACTGATTCAATGGTTATTATATTAGCAGTTGTTGGGTGTGGAATTACTGTTAGTCTGAATAACATACGAACGTAGAATCGTTACTTTTGTAATTTAATTTAAATTTTACCAAAGTTATTTTAATAGTAACTGAGATCTCTCTTATAAATGTTATCGAAATAACGCAGATTTTATTTAAGGGTATCTTGCATACCTTTTTACCGACTGTTGGGCGCTTCCAGAAACCCTTACTTTAATTTTCAAAGCAAGACATACTTTTATTTAGAATCTTAATCCAAAGAAACTTAACAATACACATTTATTTACGATCAATGATAAAGTTATTTTTTCATTCCTTTTTAGCAACAATTATATTCAGATTCTTCATGATCGTATTAAGTCGGTTCAAGGCTTACATCCAAAAAAATAATTAGTTTTATTAATACATCATCTGTATATCTGGTAACCTTTCGCTTTATCCTGAGCACAGCTAATAATAATATTTCTAGGGTTTTCAGTGTATTTACGATAGAATACAATACAATAATTTAAAATTAGCAAAAAACGTTCAGTTGTACGTGTTTGCCACTGGCCTTGGGTGTAAGGCCATCATGGGATCAGTTTGTTTTGTCCTACGCCGACTGTTACACAAAACAAGCCGATAAAATACTACAGTTATTGTAGTTGCCCCACGTGCCGATATGGTGTTTACACTACTTTCACAAATCGACTTTCAATTTGCTTGAAATTTGGAAAACTTGTACTTTGTTGTATAATCTCTTAATCCGGTAATAACATACTTAGGGTACAGACTTAGGTATATATCTGGAACTTTCGTCAACTTGAAACCTTAATAGTTCCAATCTTATAAAGAAAAAGATCGGACCCCTGAGTATACTGGCTAAGCATTTTTATCCTAGATAATATAAACCGCGAATTTCAACTTTTAATTTCAAACCTTAAAAGATGAACATTGCGAACTATTTTAAGAGGTTTGGAGTCATAGTTGTACATAAGTATGAAAATTTGTTGTACGAGTATATTAGAGTTACTAGAAGTCGTCGGCAACATTAAAGAGAACAGACGCAATAAAGGATACAAATTACTCAAGTTAATTATCTGGTTCACTAAATTGAACTCCGAAGTTGGTAAAAACTGCAGTAAATTCAAGTCTTGTGACTTCATATTTCAAGCAGTGAGTCAAGCTATTAAAAAGCCAATGTAGCACTTCATAAAATAGAAATTGTTCGACTCTAGTTCACAGTCCGTGACAGAGTTGATCGTTTCGAGAATTAACCGCGCAAAGAAATTAACAAAGTAGTTATTAACATTATTCCATGAAATCGCCTAGCGGCTTGCTATTAACTTTTGTCGCTTCTTTTGACCGAAGATCATCGTTTAATATCATCAGCAATAAGCACCTTAAAAAATCGCAAAAAATACAAACAAATGATAATTTTTTAGAATTAATAATGAACGAATGAAATGTCGAGACAATTACAAAGCGATCATAATGAAATGCCTTGGGGTTGATGTGGTGAGTTAAGCCATACAGCTCTAGATAAAAAAGATAATATTTCTTTGAATTAGTAGATAGGCTATTGTTTGAGGAAGTACAAGTCAACTTAGTATATTTCAACGTGAAGGGCATCTATTTCCACGTGGCACAAGGGAACTGTTCACGACGTCCTCTTACCACGTGCTCGTTTCCAAGGTTACATAATCATAGTTCTACAATGCTAACTGTATTGTGACAAAGAAAACAAACTACTTTGTATTTAGTCTTAATGGGGTATAATGAATGGAATTAAGACAAAATTGGGTTTAATTTGCTTCTAAACAAGTAGTCGTTACAACCGTTTTAGAGTGGTAATGTAACTTGGGGTTTCTCATTTCGATACAATTTCGTATCATTTGAACTAAATAAATGAAAACATTTGACTCGGACAAAACTTTACAAGGTCCGGTAAAGATTAATAAGAAATTTAATGGTTCGTTTTGAAGGTGATTAAACTGTACGAGCTCTTGTCTCGGTTCACCATGGCTTCGTTTTAACATACGAATGATCAGTTGTTTTTTGGCTTCGTCACGGTAGATACGCTACGTGTAAGGATCTTATAAAACCAAAGTTAACATAACGGCAGAATCTGCTAGAATATTCTTATTACACTCTTATCACATTATTAAGAGTTGTTTATATAAGGAATCATGTAGTTTTGAGGTAGCAGACTGTCAACTTTGCCGTGAAAATTAGTCCAATTATAATTAAAGTATTTAACACTCTTTATTTTATTAGTCCGGATTAGGTATTGTTATTCATGCTGTTGAGAAGGTTTCGAAGGGATGCTTGGATGTTATATGCAGTTCTGTCAATCACTCATCGTTGGTTTTGGAGGGTCTTCGTTCTTTGTTCTGCCAACAATAGCCCATACTTCACTTCTTTCAAGTTATTAATGATTACCTTTTCAGTGACTTGTAATTAGCCTGTCAAGCCTTGACAAACAGCTCTGTAATTTTAATACAATATCGACACATCGGAAGAAAGAAATCCTGTACGCTGATTGGCTGCGATGTTGTTATCTGGATATCTATGCCCGCCTTGATCGTTAATGTGCTATTAACGCTTCTCAGTAAGTATTCTGTTAATAGCCCTCTATTAGATGCCCACTTTCAAGAGAAGGGTCATTTCACACTTCAGTCTAAAGCGGATAGAGCACTAAAATGATCCGACCCATGTCTGAAGAGCGCGACGCTAACAAACCCAGCCAAGAAAAGAAACAAGTTGGGGAAGAAGTTCCACCAAAAATCCACAACCACCACTCCATAGACGCGATTCTAGGAAGAAAACAAGTGAATAGACCCAGCCACAAGCCAGTAATTCCTAAAGATGCTTCAGAAGATGATGAGGATCATATCTCTGATGCTGAACTTAGCTCCAGTGAAGCAAAATCAGGTTTACAATAGAATCATAACATATCAAATTCTATTTTCAAAACAAATTCAACTGACTTCCGAAGTGATAGTTTCTCCAACTTTGGCGTAAGTATTAACGACATATTTCTCGCTTCAGATGATAACAGTGAGAGTCCTTCCAAGAAGAAACTTCGACGCAATCGAACGACCTTCACAACTTACCAGCTCCATGAACTAGAACAAGCTTTCGAAAAGTCTCATTACCCTGATGTTTACACTAGAGAAGAACTCGCTTTGAAAATAAGTCTCCCAGAAGTGCGAGTACAGGTAAGAAGAAGCACATCTATTTATTTATTTACATGTATCGAGTAATTTGACTAATATCCCGCTAATAGGCTTTCATTAGGACGATCTGTTTAATTCAGGTGTACAAAAAATATTTGGCAAACGTAAGAAGGAAGTTTAAACTTTGTACTCTTCGTACAATTGACAGAAAAAAAATCCCACCAAAACTTGACTCAGACAAGTTGTATAAACGCTCTTAATGGAAATATGATTAGCTTCAACTACGTACAGCTTAAATGGATAGATTGTAATATAAGTAAACACAACGTTTTCAATTAAAATATAAATTAAATAAAATAAATATAAATTAAAATATAAATCGGTATAGTGGCATGTTTTCAGCACCCGCTTTAACGATGTATAGAGTTTAACATAACGTAAAAAACAAATACAAGATATATTGTTGGATATTAATTATTCTATTTGCAACGGGAAATTTTCTTCTTCAGCTGGGAATCCAGGAGCGTTTCTTGTCAACGGAAATATTTTGATAGCATAGCACTCTGTAAAGTAATTTTACTAGTGTGTAAATATAGGAATATAAAAAAGCAATTACTTCGACTATACCAGTATTTACCATTCAGATTAGTTACCTTTACAATTACTAGCAACAAATCCTCTATGGATTAGCATTCAGATTGCTCTATTATCACCTGTTTACAATGCCGTCCCAATAGCTGAAAAACTAACACAAACTCCGCCGCATTTCCTACAAATAATGATTTATCGCAATTTGAGTAGAGTACTCCAAAGGCGGGTTATAGTGTCTGTAAGTTTATTCGAACACTAGTCTAAGTGATGTAACAATAGAGGGTTTTAAGAGTACATCAAAATTAGCAGAGCTTAGGAGCGTTCTAATTACTGGCTAGTATACTTTTCAAAGCATCCTTGTATCTTACAATATGCAATTGGAATCATTTCCACAAAGGATTCGAATAAAGTCTTTATTTAATCAAGTACTTTCCTTATGAAAAATGCTCGAATTTCAAAAACCTCTAGCCAGACCAGTACGGCTCTAGAAAACAGTCTTGACTATCTTGTCAACTCAATAAAACTTTCCATCGTTCAAGATCTCCTAATATTTTTCCAATAAGATCTTGCAAATTGGCTAATAAAAATTTAAAGAGATTTTGTTATTTGAATTAAGTAGTTGGCACTTCTCAGAGAATTGATAATCTTCGCCTCGAAACCGCATATCAACACTCTCTTAGAACAGCGCAATTATTTTGACTAGGATGCAAACGCCGCTTCGAGAAAATCATCGCGTTTATAAACCAGTGGTTTCCTAGGCTTTAAAGACCGTTTGAAAGCATTTTACCAGGGTTACGCTTAAAAATTGTCAAACTGCTATAGCAGAAGTGAATAATTAATTAAAAATGACTGTTATTCTCGCTAATTACAAACGTATTTGTGAAGCCCTAATACATATCCTAGTCGGGTATCCATGATAACAGAAAATTTCAAACCTAATTTACTAATAAACCCTATAGGGAACATTTAACGACTTGTTTTCAAGTCAGGAAAATAGTGACGCATCCTTTTTAGCCTTCGGCAAAAACTGCATATTGAAGAAAACTGCATTAGTAAAATGAGGAATTAAGTGCAAGATTTGTTTATATTCATACTTCAAAAAAGCTTTTTTCGATACAATTGAAACGTAATCTAGATGAAATTTTTACAAACTTGGCCTCTCAATTTCTACTTCTGGAAGATTTTGGGCGAAATGTTTTAAACAGTTTTGGCGACAATTCTTAACAAGGGTAATTCGGTCATTAGAAGTATATTATGATATCCAATTTTTCTATTGAAAACACCAAACAAGCGTATTTCAGTCGCGTCTGAAGAGGTAATTAGCAAATAAAAAAAGTGTTTTACAAACTTGTAAATATTTAATAAGTCCTCAATGAGAAATTAGAACGTGAACGGCACTTTTATTGATAACATTAGCACATTTTGTTCACAAAATTACAGTATTAGAGAATCCTAAGAGCCTATTAAGTCAAAGAGAAAGCATTTTTTAAGGGGTTTGACACCCTTGCTCGGAGATATAACTAGGCAAATAATTAACATGGTAAATATTATTATATGAGTGAGGATTAAGCTGTCGACATTTTCGTACTTCTGTTAACGGCCACAAGCAATAAACACATCAAAACAAGTTTCATCATGAAAAAAAGCAGGGTGGATCAGTGACGTTTATTAAGCAACTCAATAACAGAATCATCACGTATCAACCTAACCCTGCATGACTATGAAACGTTGAAATGAAATCTTGGGAAAACTTTTTTTAATAAAAATTGAATAAATGAGTACCAGAATCTTTTAAAAAGGCAAAGTAATCGTCGTTTAGAACAATCTGAAAGTAACTACGTATACGACTGAAAGTAAAAATGGCCGAAATGTTGTAAAAAGGCATAATAATCCTCGATTAATTAAATGTTTTTTATTATCTGAAAAACAACTACATTTTTGCCAAACGTTTCAACATATGAGGCATCATAATCTAATCTATAAAAAAGTGTATTGCATCTGAAAGTAACAATGTGAAAGTTTTAATTTAACATTTTTAACTAACTTCATCATCTATGAAAAACTTTTATTGCATCTGAAATTAACAACGCGGAAGAAAACATTTTTTAGTGTATTCAGTTAGTATTGCTATTATTTTTAAAAATAGATCAGTAAAAAAAAATTCAACGAGACATTATAAACATTAATTCCCCTCTTTTATATGAAAGTAAATTAACAAATATAATGAATCGCAATTCCATTGCATTGTTGATAGCTCGCTGACTAGTAAATAAATAAGCGTAAAGTATATGTACACTTTTGGCTAAGATTAAACTAGCAAATACTTCGCATTAAACTGAAGACATTCTAGAATAATCTACAAAGATCTGGAAAGATCTGTAAGACGTTTTGACGGGTTTTAGAATTGGATATATAATATTTTCAAGTACCTGAAAAGAATCCAAAACTCGTAGAATTATGTGATCAAAGCTTCTATTAACACATAAAATTTTACCATCTCATCCGCACATAAATAATTGTTTTACTATATAAAACGTTTTCTTGAGTATGATCTTTTTTATTTACGTAAAAGCTAGGAAAAATGAAAAACAACCACAACTTCATATTTAGAAAGCAGCGGGGAAAATGCGAATTTTTGTTTCATCACCTCGTCATTTTGAAAACAAAAGATAAAAAACTGAATTCTCAATTCTGATTTTTTTAAATGTTTTTTTTTAAATATCAACAATTCAGAAAAAAGGATTCAAAAATCCCAATTCTCCATTTTGTCAGCTTTGAAGCCAAAACAAAACCTAAGGATATGCTAATAAATATGCTAATAATTAACGTCAAAGGGAATTCTAATCATTTTAATATAATAAGGATAAAATCCATCTAAAGCCGTATTACTTTATTATCATATTAGTTTTTATTTTTCAATAAGTTTGACAAATTGCTTTAACTACTAAACAATTAATGTTCAGATCCCCCGCTGTTTTTCCTTATTTAAATACACCAGTTGGCACACATACTGAGCGAAACTGAACATGCGAAGATTTCAATGAGAAATGTTTCTCAGTTAGAAATATATGAAAAAATGAACTTGCATAAAAAATCCATTCTTCTCTTCTGTTTATCTGCAGTGATGGGCAACCTTTGCGGATTCTCTTTTCTTCTCTTCTCTTCTCTTCTCTTCTCTTCTCTTCTCTTCTCTTCTCTTCTCTTCTCTTTTCTCTTCTCTTCTCTACTCTTCTTTTTTACTGTTGTACCACTTAGTTCTCAAAATTTACACTTGTCAGTGGTTCTATAGTCTCATCTATCAGTTTTCCCACCTTTAGTTCGTTGTCCAAATCTCATATTCTTAACAATTATCTTACACTACTCTACTTAAGAGTTCTCAACCTTTGCGATTACATGTTTAGTCGAATCTCTTTTTCTTTAACAATTATTTCATTCTCCTCTACTTATGAGTCCTCAAGTTTTGCACTTACCGTTCCAGAGACAAATCATTCCAATCCTAGACAAAGTTTAGTGTGTTTTATTGCTGAAAGAATAGTCCCGATATTGAAAGTGTAGTATAAGTGTTCTGGATCACGAAATAATGCCGTGAACATGAAAAGGCCAAAATACGAAACTAATAGTAGTGTTAAAAAGGCTTTTCTTCTCATGCAATTTCTTCTTTTTAATTGTTAGCAGTTCAAGTAAAACCCATTGAAGGCATAACACTTAAAAGACATCAGTTTTCAGCATAAACGTACAAGTTTTAAAACATTTTTCTTAAATCTTAATTCTATAATTATAAGAATAATTATATGTAAATATATATTTGCAGAAATTGATAAAATACTTGATAAACGACAAATTATAACTATTATTGCTTTCGACGCAAAGAGCTTAGTAATTTAATTCGATAATAAACTGAACTGTGCATGCGCGGGACTTGTGGAGCAGCAATACTATACGTTTTAATCAACGTTTTGTTTATAGCTTTTTTTTATTAATTATGTTTCCTGATTAAATTGGCGTTGGTCTGGAGATGGGAGGGATAAGTAAGCTTTGACGCAGTTTTTTTGTCTGTTTAACAAGACTGTATGGCAAAATAAAAAATTGATTGAAAGGAATTGAAAAGAATAAATTTGACGTCAAGCGCGGAAAACACAACACTTCGGGACTTATTAAAAGGGTCTATAGTATACTGACCAGTAAATCGGCGGGAAAACGGTTCGATTCCACATGGTCTTGTTTTCACAACTTATTTTACTAAAACATTATTAACTTCTTTGACAAGCATAGAAATTGTCACCTACAATAAACCGTTTATGTGATGTAAGGTGTTCTGTAGATGTGAACGCACCTAACGACTCAGATATATTAAGTCCTTCGTGTATATCAACACGTTTCACAACTAAATTGTTTTAAAAAAACATATGTATATATTTAATATATTATATATGGAACTGGCCATATTCTGATGGCATTGGTAAATTTCGTAGATCGTTATTATATAATCACATGAATTTGTGTATACAACTACTATTGTAACAAAATTGTAGGTATTATTATGTCAAAACCCTTCAATTTGCAGTACTGAAACTCTCCATCTGTAGTGTATCTACCTCAAAGTTGGGGGGGGGGGGGGGGGGGGTTAGCTTGAAAATGATTATCACAGAGCAACTCATGTAGGCATTTTTTATAGTAACAAGTAACAAAATAGTCGCTTTTCTATGAAGTGCAATCACCGCGCGTAACCATTACTTTTGGCAAGTACTGAGCTTCACTTTTCAAATAAATTTTTAATGGCAATTTGTGCATTACATTGTTTATAGCTTAGGTGTTTTTCAATGAGAAAATGTAAAATGGGCTTAATTATCTGAATTATTAGTTCATTAAAACTGCCGGTATATATACAGGATTAAGTAACTTGGCTTGAAATTAGAAATTTTAAAATCTTATTTATCAATAAGTAAAAAAGAAATTGTTATAACTTTTCATTATGCAAATGTCAATAAAGAAAATAATCTAATACTAGTAAATGTACAACTTTTAAAAAAATGTGCTGCCATAAAGTGGGCGTTTCCAATCTTAGTTAACTACGTAAATTTCAAATAATTGAAATTATTTAACTCATTTCAACGTTTGACTTCCATTTACTGTTTTGCCTTACTAGCTTATAAAAGCAATTTTAAAACAATATCATTGGATGTAATGATGTGACGATATATTAAGTAAGCATTTCATTATTAATATTATGTTTTAAATCTATACATTAACATTTGCTATGTTTTCAGAAAATATTAAACTGAAACAATCGAACACGTCATACATCGTACACAAAATAGAAATAATTTATAGATTTAACTTTGCAAGAAAAAGCTCAGGAAGTAGTTTCATGTTTATCATTAATTACCATTGAATTGTTACTGTAGATCGAATATGTTAATATCTTAATAGAAAACTTATAAATATTAATTAATTGTATTCATTAATACTTACTTATCTGATGAACATTATCTCCTAATCTTGCTCAGACGTCTTTCATATTATAAATCGTATCAGCGTATGAAAGGTATATTTAGACTATAGTCAGGATAATACGTTTATATATATATCCGATAACAGGCAACTATTTCATTCAATACTCAAAAGCGTAGGACTAGACTTCGATTATCTGTAAGAGCGCTTTATGTAAAACCTCTTACATCAGGCCGGACGAAGTGTTTTTGAAATATTAATATGGAACGTTTTCCGACGATTGCTTTTATTACTATGCTTTAGTGTTTTAATTATTTATTTAAATAAAATTAGCTAATAACTTGTTAACATCAAGCTTCAAAAGCTTTATGTAAAACCTTTTACATCAGGCCGGACGAAGGGTTTTTGAAATATCAATATGGATCGTTTTCAGATGATTACTTTTATTACTATGCTTTAGTGGTTTTATTCTTTATTTATAAAATTAGCTAATAACTTGTTAACATCAAGCTTCGAATAGCTTAATAACCTTCTAGAAAACATGATCGTTCGATAAAAACCCAAGTGGTTTGCCCTAGCTCTGTTGAAAGGCGATCAAATACTTGATATGACTTGCATTCAAATGATTTGAAAAAATGTGTTTTCTTTTCTTTCATTTCGTTTTTGCTTTTCTAATTCTTCTTTTCTTTTTGTTCTTTTCTCTTCTTTTCTTTTTATTATTTTCTCTTCTTTTCTTTTTGTTATTTTCTATCCTTTTCTTTTCCTTTCAGTGTCAGTCTTTTTTCGTCTTCTCTGCTTCATATGTTTGTTTGAATTTACTATATATTTTTTTTCAAATTTCAAATTTCTTGGTAATTCGTTATATTCGGTTTTAATTGCTATATCCACATTTTATATTCTCCTTGAATATTTCCTTCTTCGTTTTAGACATATATAAACGGCTATACCAATACCATAAAAATAAATATGCCCCTAAAATGCAGTGAATTATACCGGTAGATATATACACATATATATTACCAACCTCAACCAATAGAATCCTTTTGAAAAATCTACTATGTGTGTTTTCGTATTCTTTTCAACTTACATATCAATGTGTTTTTATTAGGTGTGGTTTCAAAACAGACGTGCAAAATGGCGGAGGCAAGAAAAGATGGAAATGGCAAGTTTGCAGGACCTCCCCTCCCCCTCTCTATCCCGTACAGGGGGTGGGTACGGGAGTTTGTCGTTCTCCGACATGTGGAAAGGATCATTACCGTTCGCTTCCAGTGCGTATGGATCTCTTTATCCCTCTACGGGTACCGGGTCACCAACGGCTATCGGGTATTTTACACCGTATGGCCCGCCTGCTCTAGCTGCTTATTCGTCCTATCTACCACAAATTGGATGCCAGAGTGCACTGTCCGAGCTTACCCTATCTGCAGTTAGCCCGTCGAGTTCTACATCAAGTTCTAGCCCTACAGAAGAAAACCGATCGTCCAGTATTGCAACGCTACGATACAAAGCTAAAGAACATCTAGAGACAATACGAAAAAGCACTAGTTCTTCGGTTGAAATCGCCAATTGAAAAGCTCAAATCAAATCACAGCATCTGACGTCAAACTACGAAATCCCAACAGGATGTAAAATAAGAAAAAAAATGACCTAAGTGGTCTTGAAAAGAATCACTTGAGGCATACAAGGGGTTTAATATTGGAGGCTGTGAAATTTTGTAGAGCTTTTGAATTAATCAACACATGCTACTATGATAAAGATCGGACCAGATCGCGTCGTTATATTACTATCGTTTTGATCTTCTTAATGGCAGTCTGTAGAACCTTGGTGTTGTCTATGACATATTTATTAGTAAGATCGGAACTAGATTAACGAAGTGAACTTATCTGATTTGTAAAAAAAACTCCACGCAGATGACAAAGCAATCGTTTTAAGTTTGAAACTTTTTGACGTTGACACGTTTGCACAATTTTTTAAAGTATATTTGTAGAAGGGTTAAGGGTATTTTTAGTTACAGGGAAGAAAAAAAAAACTGCACTAATTATAAAAGTGTTCAATATCTGTCCAACCTTGGAAGGAAAACACTTTGAACAGATACCACTTATCGATAACTATATCTAATACTATCAATTTAAGAGGCATTAACTAGCCTTAAATACACTCTTCAAGAAAAACGAACTGAAAACAACAATTGAAATGCACGACTGATCAATCTGACTTGTTAAACTAATAAAAACGTTATGAAAAAAGAATAAAAGATCCATCAAACATACTAGGCTTTGATTTAATAAAAATATGTATAAATGCATTGAACTGAAGTATTTGAATATAGTAATGGAATACAGCAATTGCTTATTAACACACAGTATCATCTGAGTCCAAAAAACAGAGATTTTACACGTTTGGTTAGGTTCGTGCCCCTGGGGGAGTGGGGTAGGTGTGTGTGTTTGTGTTGTCGGTGGGGGGGGGGGGGGGGGTTATGATAAAAGTATCGGGGATTTTCTAAAATATTCCTAAAAGATACCGAAATTTCTTTAAAAAAAGGGCGTGGAACGTACGCTTTTTTGCCCCTCTAAGGGTTACCACAAAACAGATAAAACAAAAAAGTGCCAAAAGCGATGGGATTTACTTTTTTGATACCCTAAAAAATACCAAAAAATATCGAAATTTAAATTTAAATTTAAATACCCAAAAAGATAATATTTCAAATCGCTGATTTTTACCCATAGGAGCAAGCATACTTTAACCCTCGAGTCCCTACCCCCCTAGCCCGGGGTTCTTGCACTAAATATAACTCAGGCATTGAGATTCACAACTTGTAAAGAGACACCAAAATTAAAACGAATTAGGAATACTTGATATTACAAGTGACATTTGGAAAAGTCAAATTTTCTATTTTTTCTCAATCTTGTATTAATGAGAATTCCTGAGTATCTGAATCTAGCGTTTAGATATTTGTGTTGGGTTCCCTATGTTGACAATAGACATTGGGAGAGGGAGCCAGGCAGATTTGCCAGAATGGTCAACGACAGAACAGAATCATTGAGAAGGAAATAAATGTGTAAGTCTAGGGAGGGTTGTTAAGTTAAACCAGAATTATATAGTGAAACTTGAAACAGTTTTTTAGCAGAAGCTAGGATATACAACTTCATAAACACATGATAACAACTTCATGAACACAAATAATTGTTATGGTTAGAATATAAATAAATATTTTACAACCATCACTCCCCATCGGGGCTCTTCCGTCAGGTTCACTCACACTCACACTCACTACCACTACCACTACATTCCATATTAACAACACACAACTCTGCTTACATGTTGATTTTTGCAGAGGAAGGAAAACCGGATAACCCGGAGAAAAACCCTTGTGGCAAGAGAGAGAACAACACATCAAACAAACTCTATTCACTTGTCGCCTGAGCCGGGAATCGAACCCAGGCTAACAGTGGTGAAAAGTCAATGCTCTCACCGCTATAGGCTACTCATGCCACTCATCAGATGAGTGGAAGATTGTGTTGTACAATAAAATAATAGCTGAACTAAGAGCTTAGAACAAAACAATACTCTGCAAAAAAACATAATATTTGAAAGGCCAAAAAATTAAAATTAAATATTTTTAACCTTAATTCATCCTTGAACAACCAACAACATATCTTAAAATTAGACTATTAATTCACATATTCAGTACGTACATTACACCAAATCTTCTAAAAAATCAAAATGATTAAATGCATCATATGAGCGCAATATTAAATAGAAAACAATATTTTATTACTAAACATTGCTAGCTATATGGCTGATTAAAAGCTAGCTGATAATTTGTTGCTTTATATCTAAAAAGACACAAATCCCACATAATTCAGAAATTAAATTTTGATTTCTTTTACAAATATGAGTGGATATTTATGCTTTTACTTAATTGTTTAGCGTTGTTCAATACAATTTTTTATTCCACATGGAGGTTAATGTCATATTCAGAGCTGCTCATACATTTATTTTAATTTAAATATTTCCAACTTAGGAATTAGCTATTTGCTTATAGACGTCCTCAAGTGCAAATCAAGGGTTTGGGGGGGGGGGGGGTAGTACCGGATACTTGCTACTGCGCATCCATTTCGCGCATCTCGTTTTCCATCATTTATTTGCTTTTTTTTGAAAATTTATCTAAATAATATTTTAATTTGAATCCTTATCTATAACTTAAGAAAGTATTATGTCATTTCATGCAACTTTGGAGGTAAAATGGGACATTTTTTCGAAACATGCTCAGATTTTCACTACCTGACAAGGTCGCTGTTTTGTCTCAAAACAACAAATTTACAACTTTGTAAAAATGAATAGATAAAATATGATTTTGACGTCTTTAGTCGTAAAACTAATACAAAATAGGTTTTAGGGTTTCTGGAGATGACAAGGATAATTTGACAAGTTTCAAGCAGATGTTTAAAGTACTAGAACCCAGTCCCGCGCGGACCGTTGCCGTGTTTTTTTTTAACAAAAAAATGGATTTGGTCGCTTATAACTCGCCTATTAGTACGGGGACCCCCATTTTTTTCTTTTTATTCAAGACTGCATTTACTACTCTTACGATTTAGAATAAAAAATAAAATATTCATTGATTGGATTTTCTGAAATTTTACAAATGGTACAACTCTATACACATGTAGTGTGCGTAATTGGTGTATAATTGTGCTTCTATGGCTCACTTATACCCATATTTGGAAATGATTCAATGATTTTTATGACAGGAAATGTTAGATAACCCTTAGATCTATCGTTTGATATAATATTTTGCTTTTCCTAGCAGAATATGTTTGCATTCTCTTGACTACTTTGAATACCGGTAGGTACTTTTGAGCAAATCACCGCAAATTATTGCAAAAGCCTACTTTTACTATATCTTATAACTCTATAACCAATACAGTGACCCCAATTTTTTTTCACGTTTTTTGACTTGCCTAACAATGATCTATAAATGACAGGATTTATAAAAAAAATCATTGAAGAAATCCAAGTATCCGGTACTACCTTATATGACAAACAAATAATAAAAATGTAACATTGGGCTTGTAAATTTCAAAAGTCATTGTCACAATCAAAGCTATAGTCCACACTGTGAAGCCTGCAACAGGATGTCGGTATTTATTCTCTTGTTGTCAATAATTGCATATAATTTTTGGTTGTACTAGTCTGTGTTATATATGACCATAACAAGTTGTTACAGTGGTAGATATGAAACAAATATTTCTTTAAAATACAT
This sequence comes from Metridium senile, assembly GCA_949775045.1. Lineage (NCBI taxonomy): Eukaryota > Metazoa > Cnidaria > Anthozoa > Actiniaria > Metridiidae > Metridium > Metridium senile. Next base: position 10,888,938 of record OX459109.1, read on the forward strand.
GCAATAAAACTGCATGCTTCAGAGTGTGGATTATAGATTCAGCTGCGACAAAGATTTTTGACATTTATAAGATTGAGCTGATGGGCTTCCTGTGGACCAAAGAACCACAGGATCCCCAAAACAAAAATAATAGAAATCAGTAATTAAAAATTATTCATTACCTTATATGGCTTTTGTATAATGCCTTTTGTAACATTCATCTATAACTACACAAATTAAATAAAAAAATGCATTATTAATTTTTTATGGTCACTGATAATCATCATCATCATCATCATCATCCTTATCAACATCACCACATTAACATTGTTTTAAATCATCATGATTATAGTAACTAATTATAATAAGCAAATCAATCATCATTATCACCATCATTGATATTGATTGTCAAATCATCATAACCATTGTTCTAAAAAATATTATCATTCATGATCAACATCATTAAGATTATCTAATTGCCCTATTTCATTATGACGTCACAATGTGTTTAGAGTGGGGAATAGAATCGCCGAAAACAATGGCAATTTCAACTAAATCTTCCTTCTCTTTGAAAATTGAGCTTCATATTATCTAGTTTTTATGTATGTTATGTGTCTATTTTTATACTTTCATATTTATGGCATTTTGTTGGCATTTCTTTCCTCTCGGTCTTGTAAATGCAATTTTATTGTGTATTCTCTTAGAGTACAAACACTAAAAGTGTGCAATACTTTGCACTATTTACCACTAAATAGTGTTGATTAAACAATAGAGAACAATAGAATTAGCATAATTTAGCAGTATTTAGTGGTATTTATGTTGCACACTTTTAATGTTTGTAGTCTATTGTTGTTTAAATATGAATCTGTCCACCACTGGCATCCATGATCCTTAGTGTTAAGACAATAGAAAGTTTTGATGTGATGTCATAGTGAAATATAGCCTGCGTGGCCGGCTCTTAGGGAATTGGGGACGAGGAGGGGAGGGGGTGGAGGAGAAAGGAAAGGGAAAGGAGAGCCTGCTAGCAAACCCCACTTTTTCGTGTACCTGCGGCCGCCAAAGGCCGCACACTCCTATTGGTCAAAATGAAGCATGACGCTGTCAATCATAGTATTTGTAATTCGACGCAATGTTACTAACTTAGCGTCTTCGCGTGCTTGTTCAACTAAGACTTCTTCGGAGACAAAAAAAAAGCTGCTGACGATTTACTCGAAGGTAAAGATGTTTTGGCTTTGTTTCCCACTACAGTCATGGTAATGAAAGTCGTATGTATTTTTATTTTAAAAGTATTCCAAGCTTTTTCAAAGGTCAAAGATCAAGAAGAAAATTGAGCTGTTGTTTTGGTTGCCGCAAAAGCATTGTGAAAGATCCATGCGATAGAATGAGTTCAGATAGTTTCTAACACAACGTAAACTGCAGGGTTTGAGGCATTGTATAACATAGTTTTATTTCAAATGATATAGGTATTAAATAATAAAAGATTTGATAATATGAAGTCGCTGGCTCTTGTTTACAAACTCAACGGTCGACACGTAAAAGTGACAACTTCCAGATCACTGCCTGTAAACTCTGTTGTATGCTCTGATTGGCTGAATAATTTGATGTTTTGAAGTGTCTTGAAGTAGGCGGGTACACGAAAAAGTGGGGTTTGCTAGCAGGCTCTCCTTTCCTTTTCCTTCCACCCCCCCCCCCCCCCCCCCCCCACCCCCTCCCCTTCCCTCCTCGTCCCCAATTCCCCAAGAGCCGGCCACGCAGGCTAAGTGAAATAGGGCAATTACAATCGTGACTATCATCATCATAATCTTATCATTGCTATCATATATGATTATCATTAGAAATATCACCATAATCATTATAATTATGACTTCATTTCATTATTGTAATCATTTTGACATATATCATCATCAACAATCATTTGTACTCTTCTTTTCAGTATTGCTACATAATTTTTATATCTATATGAGTGTACTCATTTTGATATAATAAATAACATAATTATAAATGTCAGTCGCCGACAGAAAAACATATAAGCATAGACAATATTACTGGATAAATTGCAAAATTATTTAGTCATTTGCACCTAGCATTGCCACAAAATGTATTATAACTACTTACCAAAGAATATTTGCCTTGTAAATGTAGAAGCAATTCGGTTGTGCAGCTAGTTCAAAGTTCGTGGTAACACAAAGTGAATGACACCGGCCGGGATGACAACAACAACAAGCACGATTTCTTGTGTTTGGAAAGACCAACTTGCATTTATCTCGTACTTAAACATCTTTGATACTTTCTTTTAAATTCTGAAGCGGTATCTGTGCTTCCAAAGATGAAAATAATAATAAGAAAGTTTGGACAAAGTAAACGCCATCTTTGCCCTGTCAAAGTACATGGCCTGTGAGACAGGACCTTCCCGCGCTTAGTTCGAAAAGTAAAGAGAATTTGCAGCTTGGTCAAACATATCATTATAAATAAAAGAATTTTACATATTTAACTGATCTAAAAATCTTGATACGAAATTCAAGGATTTCAACAAATTAATAAATGGCTAAGAAGATTTTAAAAGAAAGAAAAGCACCGTTATACGAGAAAGTTTTGATGTGATCCTAGTTTCTCATAACAGGGAATATACACGCGCGCGCGCAAAGTCAAAAGCTAAACTCTCCATTGCAAGCGTGGAAGCGAAGTTCTGACCAAGCTCACACAAACTCTCTTTTAAACTGACTTTAATATGCTGCAAGTAAAAACTCAAAAGCAACAGAATGGTGAGTTATTTTTAAAGGTATTTTACGAATTCTGTTTAGCCTTGGAGATAAACAACGGTAGTAGAGTACAAACACTAAAAGTGTGCAATACTTTAATGCACTATTTACCACTAAATAGTGTTGATTAAACAATAGAGAACAATAGAATTAGCATAATTTAGCAGTATTTAGTGGTATTTATGTTGCACACTTTTAATGTTTGTACTCTAATATACCTAACTTAGCGAGTATGTAAGTAAAGGTTCAAGGAAAAGCTATTGTTTGATAGCATGTCCACAGTTTTAACTTGCCATATTCAGCTTTAGAATTTATTTTATTACAAAGAATAAGAGAATGGCAAATTATGATAGAATTTCTGCAGTGCGTGGGTAAATATAAATCTCAATCCGAAGTGGGCCTCCTGTGTTAGCGGCTTGGGATTCCTTTGTTCACAAATGTGTGAATGTAAAAATCTCTTGCGAGAAATATGGATGCGACATTTACTAGTAAGGAGTTATAAAATTTGGATCACTTTAAGTTTATTCTTGGACTGACAAAAAGCTGAACAAGTAGGAATCTCAGCTCGGTCATTATTGGATTTCTTGGATAATAATTCCGGAGGGAATTTTTACACAAAAATTTTTTTTTGGTTAAGTTTTATCCTCATCGCCAATATGTTGAGTATTGCACAACATAGATTACAAACATGCGATGGCCATCTTAGTTTATTACAAGACAACTTACACAGGGAACCCAACAATACATGTACATTACATGACACAGGTAACCCGGCCAATATACATCAGAATTAATTTGATCTCTTTTAGATATTAGACTTGGATGAAAGTTTTGAACAATGTTCTAAAATTGCTTTTACCTAACAATGATAAGCAAATTTTTGTTATAACTATTTTTCTCTAAATATTGTTCAAATTTGGGTTTACCGCTAAAAGTGAACAGATGCTTGAGTTAATTATAACCTACATTAAAGTGTTGCACACTAAATGAGAAAGTTATCTGTTCATTTTTTAAAAATATGAAATAAATCACCAAAACCTATGTTTTTTCATGTTTTGGTGATATATATATATATGTTGTTCAATGCTGGCATGACCGAGTTCTACTCGGACTCAATAACAATGACCCAGGGGGGAGAGGTAGGTATACTTAGAAATAAGCCCAAAATTTGTGTATAAACAATTGCAAAGGAATTTCATCTAAAAGTGTCAATAAAATATCACCACAATATATAAATTTCTAAATGAAAAAAAGATGAATCAATAAACAAAAGAATGGATGAATCTCTAACCAGAAGAACTTTGCCAATACAATTTAATAAGAAAACTAGCGAAAAGAAATTACAACGTTTCGTTGTCATCGCGACAACACAACTATCATCATTCACTTGATAATGTTGTCTCGATGACAAATGAAACGTTGTAATTTCTTTTCGCTAGTTTTCTTATTAAAATGGATGAGTCAATTAATAAATACAAGTATGGATAGTTTGGTGGATGTCGGACGAATGAGTGAATCAAAAAATAATAGTCAATTATTTTGATAAGTTTGTTTATATATACAAATGAATATACATTTTATTTGAGCATTACAATTAATATGTCACATAAAAATGTCACATAAAATATAATATTCAAAATGATGAATTTCTTTGAAATATTATTTACAAGCATTCACATAAGAATAGTGTCAGTGAAAGATAAAGCCTGAGACAAAATGGATAGAGGAGTTACAAATATCACCTTCAAGAGTGAAGTAATTGTATGTTTTCCGATTCTTATAACTCAGTTGACTCAGTGTTTGTATAATAATAATAATATGCCTCAATTATAAAGGGCTATTTCAAAGCTCGTAGCTCTTTGTACAGCTCTGAATATGCAGAGGACATTTTCGGACTGCTGTAAACCAGCAGCTTACATTCATGAAAGTTGTTTAGGTCAGTGGGCAGGGCTTGGTTCATTATATTAAATATCAGTCAGTGAGTGGTCGGTGTGTTTGCTATTTGGATGATTGTAGCTAGTTGGTTAGTAAGAGAACTGTGACAAGTCGGTCAGTTTTGAAAATGTAGGTTTGTTTTAAAAAAATTTGCTGTTGACTTGGGAATTCATTTCCCTTATAATTATTCAAATATCTTGTATGTTGGCTTTTTATTTCCTCTTTTTGCCAAAATTCTTAGAGGGCTGCATATTTCCGTGTTTCAAAAGGCCACAATGATACTTTGTTTTAAGACAAATTCTTAAAATTTCATATATTATTCTCCAAAATAACCACCTTTGTTATTTTTTCAGATGAACTTGTGTCTAAGCAGATTACTGTGTGAAAAATATATATACCAAACACTTATACATTTTTTCAGTCTTTCTTTAAGTCACCTTTATAGAGAAGCAACTCACTATAAGTGTAAATTTGATAAAATTTGATAAACTCTTTTTGCACTTTTGCAAAAAAAATATATAGGTTTTCACTTATTTTTGTAGTTAACACAATTATTTATATAAGTACTATTTATATAAGTTCATAGTTATTTTGCTGGAATAGGATCCTCCTTCTTCGGCGATGTCACCATGGTTGCAGAATGTCTCCTAGCTTTATGTCGAAGGTCTTCTATACTTGTCTTCCTAATATCATGTCCCTCATAGGGGCTTAGAGGTGACTTCTCATAGGGGACCATAGCTGGATGAAAATACGGATGTCTTAGCATAGCTGCAGGATAGAAGCCTGGAGAGGTTGGTGACAGCGGTGATCCATAATAAGGTCCCATGGGACTAAACATTGGTGTAGCTGCTGCGTACGGGGACACTAAGCTAAGAGCAGGTACATGAGGGCCCCATCTTTCTGCAACTGCAGCAGGGGACATACCCGCAAATGGCCCAGATAGCTGCGGTACATCGATCATTTCACGTCTGTATTCTGGTTGTGAGGGGTACAAGTAGTTAGGACTTTCACGTCCCATCGCTTTTTCCTTCTTTCTCCATTTAGCTCTCCTATTTTGGAACCAAACCTGCAAATAACAAAATTGAATTAAAATTAACTCAGTGAATGGTTTGTGGATTTTGGTGTCTGACCACCTAGGCGACATGACCACCTGGGCAATCGACTTCAGAATAACTGAAGAAACTAAAACAATTTGATTTGTAATTTACAAAATAATGAACTCGCCTTTAAGTTAATTGAAAATGTATAATTATTAATAAAACTATGATTAAAATCTGATTAATTAATATCTTAAATGAACAAATATCAATGATTCTTATTATATCGTAGAAGAGCAAGTGAAAAATGAACGATTTATGACTGTATAAAGTCATTAGTCATAAGATATTCAGAGTTAAACTTATAATTAGAAGCAGTCTGGTTTCAGTGCTAAAATTGCGTTTTTGAGGCTAGCTATAAGCTTATTTATAAGATACTTTAGAGCTAATTCCTATTCCTTATTTATTAATCTCACTAAAGTACATTAAAAAGGGGTCTGCACATTGATGTGGTAATGAATATAATTGCTAATTCTTCTTAATCTTTCCAAAACAAACCTTTCTACATCTGCACTAAATATTTTTCATACGTCAATCCTCGTGTGTTAATCTTAACTATTAGGGAGGAGAAAACCCGGAGAAAACCCTAGTGGTACTATGGACAACAACACATCAAACAAAATCAATCCGCATATGATCTACTGAACATGGAATCCTGTGTGGCATACTGATCATGAGACCTGAGTCTTGAACTCGGACCACATCTTTGAAAGGCCGGTGCTCTAACCATTCTGTCAACCACGCGACCTATTTTTTTTTTTTTTTTTTTTTTAATCCACGTTTATAGGCCTTTTGTCACAAGAAAGGTTCCCAGTTTAAATGAAAATCGATTTTTCTATTGGCATCATTTACTAAATCCACCCATTTTTATGTTTTTGTATGTGATAAGAAATACAGATTCCCAGTAGCAAATAAGATTTTTCTCGTGTTTTCGAGCGGTATTGTTTCCTCCCGACACGTGTTGGCTAGAAAAAAACCTTTTGCGTCAAACACAAGCTCTTATTTCTAATTTAACTAATGAATACCTTATTAAGACTCTTTTATCAAAGTTGTATTCATTTCAAACACCTATTTGGAGTTAATTACAAGATTTTAGTGCCTTTATTGTGTCGTTTTAAGTTCGTTTATTATGTGTCATGTGTTCACTGTCTGTCGAGTCACACTTTGTCAACTAAACCTACTTGTCATGATAAAAAAATTGTGGTTATACAACAATTGTGTTTAAATGAATAGAATACGTCAGAGATACTTAACGTAAGAGGTTTTGAATGATCGACATGATAAGCGTGAAATATCTACTACTTATTACTACTTATTAAATCATTCTTATAATCGTTTCCTGTCTTTAAGATCGACCTTTTTTAAATCCATGTGCAGTACACCTGCCTGGAGTCGCTTTCTAATACGACAAAAGTACAAAATAAAATCATGTTTTGACCGAATTCTCAAGACGTATTTCGCCTGGAGGCTTAAATAGGTCTTTCGATTAAGGTTCAATCATCCGAACATAACAAAAAGAATAAAAAAAAAAGCTTATTATAAAACTGGACTTTTGAATAATGTTGTGAAAGCAAATACTATAGAGCTAATTTGCCCAAGGTTATTGAAAATAAACAAATAATTTATACTTAATTATCTGTGTTTTATTGTGGCTTTGAGAGCTGTATAATAACCTTTTGTTTGCTATTCAAATAATATCACGTTCGTAGACCCCATCATTGACAACTCCTCCTAATGAAGCACTATATGAATACAGATCTTATCAGACCCTTGCTCTGTACTACAAAACGAGTTTTTGAATTCAATATATTAGCACTAATAGGCTAGAGTAAAGTAAAAAAGCTGATTGAGCTTTTAAAAACAGAAAAGTGAGACACAGGGTTTGTTTGATTTTCTCAACATGACACCATTATGTTCTTTGACTGAATGAAAATCTTATCAAACAATTACAATTACCTATTAGACTAAACTAAATGGAAATCAGTCTAGTCTATTCTTTTCACATATTTAATGATAAAATATCTGTTGTCTTAGGATTCTTTTGATTTTTTTCGATCTAGTTGATAACGTGTACTAACTTATTATTTCGCTAGCCCCTCCGGCTCTCGTATATAATATAATAATAATGATAATATAATATTGGTTCTTTGTCTGCTGGCACTCACGCTCACTATACGTACCTCTACATTAAATATTTTAATATGTTCTCGATTTTTTCGTTAATGTAAAATTAATTTCAATGTAATATTAATACTTCATTTGGTATTGGTATACTATGTTTGATATACTATTTTTGGTATACTATGATTGAACAAGTGAAAAATAATGAAAAAATATTTCGCTTTCTCTAGGAAGGAATCGAGCCACCTTGTCCTTTTGTTTATTAATGTAAAATACCAATAAAAATGAAATATCCTTCCACCTTACACTGCAACACTGTAGTGCTTTCCACAGATGGTAACGAGTGTTGCAGACAGCACAATAGCTTTTTCATTATTTTTACGTGATATTGTTGCGGAGACCTTAACTGTGTAAGGCTATGATTGATATATAAATATTGAAATACAAATATTGATATATTCTGCATAAATGCGCACTACTTGAGCTGTTTTATATAAGAAATAATATTTATCACTTTAATAAAACATGAAATCTATCTTTATAGCTATTGGAATATATTTAACACAGTATTACGATTCATATCTTTAAGTAAAAAAAGTATTTAGTGTAAACCTTATCAGATGAAATACACAAGGGCACTATTTTTTTAGAAAAAAGTTATAGAAATAATTAAATTGTGTTTTTTTCTCGAGTTGGATCAAATTGATAAAATATATCAATTTCTTTGGAATCTTTGGCTCATAATTAGTATTATCTTCGTATAAATCTACTCTTTAATTAGGTCTTTTTCATTGTAGCAACTTTAAAAACAAGAAAGGAATAAATTAAGCAAGAAAAAAAACTGCAATATAAAAGTGAAAACACAATAAATCAGTTGCGAAAAAATGTTTGAAATAGAAAATATTTACCCTGAATTGAGGCTATCCCTGTGTAAATGCGCCTAACTTTTGTCAAATAGTACAGCGCTGCTCACAAGAAACTGGTCTACTAGTTGTACTTTCGACCATATAAATTAATTTTGATGACCATTTCTACAAGATACATTAAATTTCCCTGCAACGCTATAGAATCAGTTAAAATCAGTTTAAAAGTATTGACTCCAAAAATATTAAATTACAATCAACACATTTAAAATTGTTGCTTATCTTCAATATTTTAAGAAAAAATCTTTAAATCTTTCTTAAAATCTATCTTTTTAATTTATTTTTCGTTTTATGTTATATTTTGCACGAATATTTCAAAGTAGGCTCTATTTGAACAGCTATAATTCCCTTTATTTTCAGAATATATTATTTTCAGAACTTGATTATTTTCAAAAGTATTGACTCCAAAAAAAACATTAAATTACAATCAACACATTTTGAATTTTTGTTTATCTTCGATCTAAATTATTATCTCTATTTTTATTTTATTTTTCTCTACTATTATATATTGTTTTACTTATATTTAAAGTGGGCTCTATTTAAACAGCTACATTTCCCTTTAGCTTGTTTTCAGTATTATTATTTTCAGGCCTAAGTTAATTGGCGTTAAATAATTGTTATAATATCAAAAACGCCTTACTTCCATATTGTGGCACCAAGAAACACAATACACACCAAATCATCTTGATATTTATACCAGGACAGTTTAATCAAGAGAGAATTAATACAATTTCTTCAGTTGAAACGTGACTGCCCGAAAAACCAACTCATCTCTTAATTAGCGATTATTGAAGAGGAAATAATTCAAAGACAAGATACTTATTCTATTACATAAACGTTTCGCGAATTGTCGTGTTTGAACGAGTTATCAGAGGGCCTGCGGAGTGTTAATTATATAGTCAATCCAAATCTATTAAATTCTCATTTAATAGGTCGTCAAAGTTTCAATTTCGATGATATCGTTGTCACCTATTATGATAATAGTTTCAAGAAAAAACATCACCGTCACAAAATGAACATATTAATTGTTGAATTTCTGGGAAAGCAGACTATAAGAAAATAGTATATACTGGGAATAAGAAATCATGGTTAGGAAAAACAGTATAATTAATATGTCCTATGTGTCCGAACAGTTAGAGCCGTAAGAAACTCGGTTGTTCCAAAATGAGCAATATTTTGTTGTCTATTTTTTTAGAATAGACAAAAAAATTACAACGTATTAAAACATTTCTCAGTGTGGTTGTTTTTAAAATTTATATTTTTGTCGGTGCTTTTTGACATCACGTTTTCCTGGTACCTCTTCGTCAGAATGTACGTCCAAAGAAGACTCTCCTATCAGGGTAATTAACGTCATCAGCGACCGCTTATCGTCAGATATGTAAATTAGACATTTATTATTTTACTTCTAAAGAAAAGTTTACACTTTCAACTTGACGAACAAGTAGCTTTTGCCACGCTTTTGCAGAATAGTTCGAGAGAAATATTTACAAAACATGGTCATGTTGCGTGAAGAAACTCAAAGATATCTATAAATATAGATTTCATTATGAATTGTTTTAAAACATGATCACATATAAAAATTAACTTATAAATTTAGTTTATTCTACTCGTGGCCGGAACTGTATAATAAATTATTTCACTTAGATTAACAAATAATTTCAAACTTTAATTTTAATAAATTTTAATTAGCTTATTGTAGCTAAATTGTTCAGCAAAGATATCATTAAACAACAGACTCAAATGTAAATTTTTATATAAAACTCGGCTATTCCTAATTTCACCAAAATCGACTAAGAACATCAAGAAAATGTAAACTAATTTATAATAAGATAATTGCAAAACCTATTTTCAAAACAGAGAACTAATTAAACAAAAGTAAAGTCATAAAGAGATAGATTACCGAGTTTATTTACACTCATTAGAGTGATATAATCACTTAAAGTTACGCTTTCAGGTAGTCCTTTAAGGCAAGTTATCAATAATACTGGGCCAAAATGTCACAAGGTACCAAGAATAAACCAACACGCACGGAACAGTGGAACGGTTAGTTACACAATGTATTTTGACCGTCACTGTAACAAAGAAAACAAGGCGACATATGGTTGTTTTCTCGAACAAATAAACATAGTATTAAACTTTATTTACCTGTACTCTCGCCTCGCTTAAATCAAGTCTTAATGCCAGTTCTTCACGGGTGAAAACGTCGGGATACTGTGTTTTTTCGAACGATCGCTCAAGCTGATGAAGTTGGTATGTTGTAAATGTGGTTCTACTTCTTCGCATCTTTCTTGATTTACACTCTTCGCTAGAGCATTCCGACTCTGCACCACACGAGTCGTCTTTCCCGATAGGACTGTGAACATCATCTATGTTTAAAAGTTTGAATAATTTAGTTTGTCAAAGAGATAATACCAATTAGATATTCACCTGTAAACGTGTAGCTAGTTTTGAAAACCAGAACTAAGATACACAACTACATAAAAGACAATATATCATATATATATATATATATATATATATATATATATATATATATATATATATATATATATATATATATATATATATATATATATATATATATATATATATATACATTTGAATAACTGTTTCACAGACAATTGACAAAATGTTAAATAGTTTGTAAATTATAATTTGCTTTGTGGCATGAAGAAAGCTGCTGTACACCAAAACGCTTTGCATGGATATTAAAACCAGAATAGAAACTGAATGTTGGTATTTTAATGAATATGGGATTTTTTTTATCTTTTAGTTTTGCCCCGCTGTGCTAACATAACAAAATTGATCGACAAACATCGACACTTAGAGTAGAGTACTTAACTATTAATAAGATTAAAGTCCTTTAGTTATAAACGAGTGTTGCGCTTTTCCAAGTCAAAGCTAGTTACGTACCGTGTTCGCCTTGTTCCGTATCAGCTGGGTAGCTAAACGAGTCCTTTTTAGATTGTTGGTGGGCACCTTGAGTTTTCTCGTGGCTGCCTAGTATCATATCGATGGTGTAACCTTTACTTGAGGCTTGTATCAATGCTGATTCAATAGAGTGGTGTTTGTGTAGCTCGTCCGTTGTGTTATCTCGACTACGGTCCATAGTTATAACGCTTTCTCGGCTCGTAGTGCTCATAACTCACTGTTCTTGGTCTCCTTACCGTACCTGATGTTTGAACTACGACGAACCAACTCGTGCTGCCGCTAAGAGTACCTGTTCAAGCGAGTTCAAGATACTAATGAATGCAAATTTTGTGTTTGCATATAATCTATGTCTTTTGTTCAGTAATAAAAATGAGCGTATGTCATTCTCTTAATTAGTGTTTAGCCATGAAAACAAAGGCAAATGAATAAATAACTTATTCTAATCATCCAATCAGAGCTCGAGTGGCCAATTAAACTCTGATTTGTTAAATAGTGCTTCACGGTCAATACGCCCCCGAGATGTTCTGCGCATTGCCGTCATCGTTTTCGATGTCCTTGTCAACACCTACTTAACCTATTTACATATGAAATTGTTAATATAACATTTATCAAGTGTTTAATACTAGATATCCCATCCATGTATCGATCAACACAACGCGGCTATACCAAGACTACGAACTCACCCATGCAAAGTTGACTGAATTTAATATAGTTTGTTTTCGAGTGCATGAGTGTTCGATGGACTCGCCACTAGAATGATTAACACGAATTCAAGCTAATTAAAATCTATATGTCTCCATAGTAGTAGTAACAGAGGTGTTTATCCAAGAAAATTAACTTGTTATTTTAATTTGTAATTTTTGCAAGAGTTAAACATCACTGAACTGAGAACCAACACCAGGTCGCCTATACGATGTTGATGCATTATTATCGATTCCTGTTATTTTTTTCAACTAATTTTGAGTCACAGTAGCACAGCTGGATGGACATGCAAGCAACTAGCCTCATTACCCACAAAAGTCGGATTTTCGTTGTTGTTTAGTTACCCATAGAGGGGGCACAATACCCCGAGGCTTATTCTGGCTAATGGACTCGCCAGGGAGCGCTCCAAGTAGTTGTAGTGTTGTTTACAAAACCGTGTGGTTCGTCTAATAATTGCACCACATTTTAATTAACGGACAATCCCTTATAGTAGCTACACAAAGGCTTTGTAAATTAAATGAATGCTTGAACAATAAACCTTTGATTCTAGTAAGGATAACTATTTAATTATAGCTAGAGGGTTTAGTGACTGCTATTTGCGTCACAGCCACTTTTGTTCAACATATCTAGCGATTATCTAGCACTATACAACAACTGGATAAACAACTTGTTAACCCTATGAAAAATGTATACAAATTGTTTACTCTGTATAAGCTTGATAGGAAAAATCTAAACACAGTTTATTATTAAACTATACAATTATATAACTTCGCACCCCAAGTGGAAATAAAGCATGGAATTAAGTCAAGAAGTTTTAATTCAATGGAATCTGCCAGGCACAATACAGTACTAGAACGCTATTGTGAGCTGGCTTAGGCTGATTTGTAAAGCGTAGCTCAATATGCTTTTAGCATCAATAGATGACTCATTCACCGTGTCAAGATTACTTAATTAGTATGCTTATATAACGTTTTTGATACTCCAGCCCTTGCTTGGTTCGTAACAAGAACTATACCGACTAGTCTATAGAAAACAGCAAGTTCGAGGTATAATTATTGAATCGTTTTGAATGAAATTTTACGGTGTTAAATTCAAAGCATTTCACACCCTTTTCAAGAGCATTCATAACTGCAATTATAGAGTAAATTGATGGTCAGTATTAAAACACCGTAAAAAGGGCTATTATCTACAAGGTTTATCTCACAAATCTAAAGTAAAGCGAAATTACTGTATTTACTATTAAGTTAAATTCACTTAGGGGGTTTATATAATGTTTTGGTGTATCTTATTGTTGATCTGATTAGTGGTTAGTCAAGCGAGAGTAATCAACTACTGAAAAGACTCGACAGTATTAATCATCTTACTTTGTTTATCAATTTGTTTAATTAACTTGTAAACGATTTGAACGCAATTGATATATCTAGCTTACAAATTTGATTTAATAAACTTTTTCTTACTAAAAGTCGTTCAGATACTGGGTGCCAAGCGTTGTACAAATATTTTGGTCAATTAGTTCACAGCTGTATTATGTTTACAACCTTAAAAGGATTACTCCAGGGGCTGTTCCAGCTGTTCTGTCAATTCGCATTACTGTTCAGTAATGAATAAAATAGAGGTTATCTCGCGATTTACCAAGATTTCAAATATTCAGTTGTTATTACGGTGAGAACACTCGAACCGTGAACACTTTGAGATTTTTGTTACTTTTTTTAACCCACATCCCATGAGCGAATCGATTAGAAATAAGATTTATTATAAACACTTAGTTTGAACTCACTGCTTCATTTTGAAGCAGTAGAAGGTTCAGGAAATAATAACATGAAAAATATCAAGTGTTCACGGTCCAAGTATCCTCACTGTAATGTGCTGTAACATGCCCCAAAGGATTACTCGATAGACTTGGCTATTACCTCTTATCAATCTGACAGTGTAGCGATTATAAATGGTCTGGCTAATATATTACTATTTTCTAAATATTTTTTAGTTGTATTTTGAAAATGAAACCATAGTTACTCAGTAATGTGATTAACGGATAGTCATTTAAACGTGACTGAAGTCGGTGTGATTTGCTAAATTAACAAAAACGGTATGTCGTGGGTTCGTATTGTTTTGAACTAGACCCTAAAACGCATTCAGTTTACGAATTAATTACCATTTATATTTTAACTCATAAATTTGAGTAGCCACTACTTAGTCGTTTTTTTTAAGTGTGTAACTGTGGATGCATCGATCTTGCTTTAACGGTTGATGCATCGATTTACTCAGTTATATGAGCAACTACTACTCAGTCGTTTTTGCAGTGAGTAACTAGATATATGCATCGATTTGCTCAGTTATTTGAGCAACTACTACTCAGTCGTTTTTGCAGTGAGTAACTGTGGATGCGTCGATTTACTCAGTTATTTGATTAACTACCACTCAGTCGTTTTTGCAGTGAGTAACTGTGGATGCGTCGATTTACTCAGTTATTTGATTAACTACCACTCAGTCGTTTTTGCAGTGAGTAACTGTGGATGCGTCGATTTACTCAGTTATTTGATTAACTACCACTCAGTCGTTTTTGCAGTGAGTAACTGTGGATGCGTCGATTTACTCAGTTATATGAGCAACTACTACTCAGTCGTATTTGCAGTGAGTAACTGTGGATGCATCGATTTACTCAGTTATATGAGCAACTACTACTCAGTCGTTTTTGCACTGAGTAACTGTGGATGCGTCGATTTACTCAGTTATATGAGCAACTACTACTCAGTCGTTTTTGCAGTTAGTAACTATAAATGCATTGATTTACTCAGTTATTTGAGTAACTACAACTCAGTCGTTTCAGTCTTCAGTGTATATATCACATATCTGCTTGTGTTTGCCGTAATTCTAATCTACAACCAAGTTATTAGGTTGTATATTAGGTATGTTAGTTACGTGTAAAGTAATTGTTTCTTTTGTGCAATCAATGACCGTTGTGTTTGATCACTGGACTGGTACATACCATCTAGATACTTCACATTTCTTGCACGTGTATAATATAGGGCGTGAACAGTTGGTGCGGTTATTATTAATCAATGAATAATCATTGCTAAAACCACAAAACGTTATTAATTAACTTAATATGATAAAAAACTCTTGTTTAGTAAGAATGTCAATGAAATGCTGCGGAAAGCAACTTGATATTGAGAGTGAGTCGATATTGTATACTCTCTATACAAATGCCTTCTGTTTGTTTTCCTGCTACTCAGTTTGCATACTTCTCAAATATTTTCTGTAGTGAGTCAGTATATGAGAGACCATGCATAGTTCCTCCATATAGAAACTATCATTGTAACCACGATTAAGGCCGGTACAGTACTAGGCAACATGTTGCTGCAACTTGTCCAAGTGACAGGTAGCTTTTCTGGCTGAGACCGTACGCACGAATTTAGATTGAATTTATACCACTTGTTGCTGAAAAAAACATTTTGTTGCGGGGACAACGATTTCCACGTGTCACACGAAGAGATACATCGCTGCAACCTGTTGCTGTGACAAGTTGCAGCAACACCGGTCGCTTAGTGTGTACTGGCCTTTAGGCTTTCATTGTGCAAACATTCTAGAGGATTGCTTGTCAATGCGGGTGGATGGTACTGAATATTATTTGGCAAGGACATGCACATTGCGCTCATCAACATAGTATGAGTTGAACAGTTTACTGAGTATCGGGAATCTAAAATACTATTAAGAAAGGATAAAATAAATAAAATAAATAAATCACTTTTTTAAAGTCTCAATCTTCTAGCTGGACACAGTGTGCCCTACTAATCGGGGAGACTCACTCACACTCACTACCTCTACGTTAAATATTTTGCACACAACTCTGCTCACATGTTCATTTTTGCGATATTTGGATCACTGTCACTTTCCAAGCTATTCATTATTTACAGTATACAGCTAATTGAGGACATAATTAAAATAATTTCTAAGTATATATAGTAATATGTATGAAAACATAAAACCCTATAAGATCTATATATATATGTATATTTATGAAAAAGAAATCTAAAATAATCCGTTCGTTATCGAACTCGTGCTATACTAAGTAAGCTATTCAAGCATGTCTGCGGGGCGTCCAATTTTGAGACAATTACATGCTGCAGTGTTATCTTTTGTGATGTTGTATATCAATTGTTCCTCTTGGTTCCTCCGTGGAATCCTGGTGTGTTTAATGAGTTTTATTAAAATACGAATGGACAGTCGCAGGTGGACGCCTAGACTGTTGTTGTCAATAACGAAAACATTTGGGATCAAGGGGTAACGCGTGATTTAGGCTAAAATAAGTGCGTGAATCGTGAAAATAACGAACAATTTAGTTGTTATACGTGAATACTATGTTAAACGTGACATAAATTTGTACGTGATGTGTTAATATCATAAATATCGATTCGTGAAACGTGATGATGACCATCCCCCCCCCCCCCCCCCCCCCCCTCCCCTTTGGCCACCCTCCTATACCATCCACATAACTGAAAGAATAATAACAACTGTATTTGCACTCGTGGATTTACATGATTGATTCAAATATAAAATAATGTCTAGATATTTTGAGCATAGCTACTTATAATAGCTTGGAAAGAAGTAGCTTGGGTCAGTCAACGAGATATGTTTTTAAAACATATTATACATATATTATATAGCAAAGATATAACGCACTATCTCATTGGTCAATAAGCGGGCCGTACTTTTTCCGTACGGACCGGAAAAGCGAAAAGTTTATTTTACTAGTTCTTTCGCAATATTTTTGCCTTTTTATTTTCTTATTTGACGGATTATTTTTTGATGACAATGAGAAAACTACGTTCGCATGAAAATACGGAGAAGAACAGGTCGTAATATTATGTTTCCTATTTATTCTTTATTATAAATTTTTTCCCCAAAATTGCTATATAATTGCTGCCGCAGCGGAGCGAGCCTGGAGCGAGCGAAGCAAGGCAGCGACTCTAATCTTGAAGTAGGGCAAAAAATCTCGATTTTAACCCATAATGCACCAGGTTTTTGTTTACCACAATGCTTTGCACGTGTATATAAAGACATAACTTTCCCGGATGTTCTTCCTCTCGTGGTTTCCATCTTCGTTGCATCGGTAAGTAGAACAATCAAATTAATATTTCTGTTAGAATTTAGCTATTTCTTTACGTTTTTACCAACAATATTTGTTTCACATCTTAACATACAACACGTTATTTTCTAAAGTTTTTTGGTCGAGGTTCATAATATTTTCGGTTTATTTTTTAATTGACAACTTCTTGATCGATCAACTATTGTTTGATAACAACTTGAAACCCAAATGAAGTCTTTTAACGTGTTTCTTATTGTTTTATGATCGCCTATCTATTGTTGTATGACAACATGTTGTAAGCACATTTTAAAAAAACACTTTACGAAGCGGGTCTCGAGAGTTCTTACCGGGGTTCTCGTCTATTAATCTTCAACTCGCTTTCTGCGGGTTTCTGGCACTTTTCCGCTGATACTGGTCCATCAATTATAATTTTAAATGCAATCTTTTCTTCGTTCTTTAATACTAGTAGCTATTAATTTGGAAATGGTTTTTATTGTGATTATTATTTGTTGATAATTTTTCATTTTGATTTTCAGTTATACGCTTCTTTCGACCTCGTGCTTCCTGACCTCGTGCTTCCTGACCTCGTGCTTCCTCGACCTATTCCTCGACCTCGACTCTTACTTCCAAAGAAAAGCTCGGTAACTATTAATTTGGAAATGGTTTTATTTTTATTTGTTGATATTATTTTTCATTTTGATTTATTTTCAAGTTATACGCTTGTTTTAGATCTCGTGCTTCCTCGACCACGATTCCTAATTCCAACTTGAAGAATTTCTCGGTAAGTATTTAATGTAATTCAAATTATTAATGAAGTATGCTCAACATTTTTACTATTTTATGCTCTACATGTTTGGTCCTTATTTATTCCGTTGATACTATAATGGAGCTATTCTTTTTATTCCTCGAAGTAGAGTAGCGAACAAGAGCAACAGTTTGCCCAAATCCATTGGTTGTGAATTGATAATAAATAAGTATTTCATTGGCCAGATTAATTATTGGGTTTCTGATTCTCTTTAATAGTCTTACGAGGCACCAGAAAAAATTTAGTATGGAGTTTCTTTTTGCTTGTTCTGAATTTGTTGATGTTGCAGTATTATATTTCCAGCCAATATTGTCTTTGGTGTGTTAATGCACACTTTGTTGTTTGGTGTGTTGATTACACGCCTCGTTGTTCTCGTTGTTTGTGCAGAGATGCACTTCTGTTTTTAGTGTTGTTTTGTGTGTTAGACTTGTTGAATTAATTCAAACATTTTTTGTTTTAGAATAACAAAACGTCACAGCAGTTTGGTGAGTAACATTGAAGTAAATCACTTAATCCATTATGTGTTCGCTTAGTTCTCATTTTTCATTTACTCCAATAGCTGTTAACTCCCAGAAGTTTTTATGCACTAAAACCAATCTTCCATTAATAATTGAGCATGGATTGAGAGAAACTAAAATTCTTGGTCCGCCGTTAAAAAAGTATAGTATCATAGGTGATGGAAATTGTTTATTTCGTGCATTATCATATGTTATAACTGGAAGACAAATGTACCACAACATTATTAGGTCCAAAGTAATAGAGCACATGAAAGCAATAGAACATTTTTGAGACCTCATTTAAATTGCTCTCTAGATGACTATTTAGAAAACAGTCAGATGAGAATTCCTGGTACTTGGGGCACTGATATTGAGATTTTTGCTGCTGCATCTTTTCTAAGTACAGATATATATGTGTATACTAATACTAACAATGCATATCGATGGCACCTTTTCTCAGTTAAAATGTTAAATGGCTCTCATCCAGACAATGATTGTGCAATTTATATTGAGCATGTTAATAGAGTTCACTATGATGTTGTAATTGATGTTGCAAATCCAACTGTGCAAAGGTTAGCTCAAACTCATTATGAAGATAAAAACAATGCACATTTTAGTTTAAATAAATCTGTTGGTACCATTTATTCTTTTGTCCCTATTACCATGTATTCTCAAGAATTTTTATGCACTAAAGCTAATCTTCCATTAGTGATTAACCATCATTCAAGACAAACTAAAATTCTTGGTCCACTGTTAGAAAAGTATAGTATCATATGTGATGGAAATTGTTTATTTCGTGCATTATCATATGTTATAACTGGAAGACAAATGTACCACAACAATATTAGGTCCAAAGTAATAGAGCACATGAAAGCAATAGAACATTATTTGAGACCTCATTTAAATTGCTCTCTAGATGACTATTTAGAAAACAGTCAGATGAGAATTCCTGGTACTTGGGGCACTGATATTGAGATTTTTGCTGCTGCATCTTTTCTAAGTACAGATATATATGTGTATACTAATACTAACAATGCATATCGATGGCACCTTTTCTCAGTTAGAATGTTAAATGGCTCTCATCCAGACAATGATTGTGCAATTTATATTGAGCATGTTAATAGAGTTCACTATGATGTTGTAATTGATGTTGGTGTTGTCAAAAGTGCAACCCCTAGAAAATGTAATACATTGAAACGTAATCACTGTGTTGATAAAGCCGAACCTGAACTTCGTAGTGTAAAAACAGCAAAAGTTAAGGAGTCCTCAAAGGGAAATAATGATTTGTTAGGTAATAAAGTACCACTAATGTGGGCTGTCCCAACTAAAGGCGAGATGTTCAACTAGACTTTTTGTAAAAGCAAAATTTTCAACAAGCAATAGTCAATCAGTGGATTTGATTATATTCCATGACAAACTAAAGCTGATTCATGAAATGAACATTAATGAAAAATCTTTTGAACTCTTAAATGAAGATGAAATTGAAGATCTTCTTTTAGAGGGAGAGGGAGCCCTCATTTGCAACAACAAAAACAATGTTATCTCTATTGCTAAGATAGTGAAGTAAACATACTTGTGCACATATCACGCATTTCATTTGACAAACTTTTGAAATATGTAATAGCCATTCCTTTAAGAGTAGGTAATTAGATATATTGTTACAGTTAGGTTTTATAGCATAATTTTAAAGTTTTTGGGAAAATATTGATACATACTAAGTATCATTTCCATGTTGAAAATTGTTAAAGTTTTAAGCTATTGGCATGTCCAATATCGCTTGGTCTAGCTTTGGTACAAACATAAAGAGTTAATCTTATTGTAATTGATTCATTGTTAATTGAATCAATAGTGGTTTTAATGTTTGAGTATATCAATCAACCATATGTTTTGTTTTGAGTTGGCATCCTATTACAAAGTTACTGCTTCTAAAACCTTCAATTATTTCATTTTTCCTAACTGGTTTTGTACAAAAAGAAAAAGGTTGAAGAAACAGTAACTTTCTCATATTTTTTATAAAATCTTAATATGTTTGTGCCACAGGTAAACCACACAAATTGCAAAATTCAAACAAAAAAATTGTTTGATGTTTATATCATTAACAATTATTATGTATTGCAAGTTATTTTCACTTAAGACTTATATAGGTCCTTAAAGTGTAGCACACATTTTGTAACTGAACGCTATTTGATATAATTCCATTATCGTTGCCGTTATTAGAAATTGTTATGAATGGACATATCCATTACTAGTTAATCTACAAACAAAGTTTACGAAACCAAATCTTGTGGCATTTGTGATGAAGTTATAATGTTAATTGTAAGATTTGAAATTGTTTATTATTTTAATAAATGAGTTTGAATTATTGAAAATGCTTGAAGTTTTTTTTTGCCATAATCCAATTTGTGCGTGTATATAACAGAACTACCATGGATCATCTTTCCATCTCCTTATTTTCTCTGACTTGGTCTCTGAAATTATTTTTATAATATGCTTTTCAAAAAGTTTTTACTAAAAAAACCAATTACTCTAGAAACCGTGACAGACACAACAAGGAGAGTAAAAGAGCATCCTCTCAGTTCTACACTTGCCACAGCTCGACTGCTTACACTAAAGAATGCTGTTTATTTAAATTGCAAATAAGTCGCAAGTCTAGTTTTCAAAATGTTGTAATACCATGTTATACAAGTATAACATTCAGGTCAAGGTTGTTCACGTATGCATTATACAAATATTCTCATCTGAGCTGCTTCATCACAGCATTTTAATAATAACGTAATATTATAATAAAAATTACAAAAATGACAACTGGTCTTCTCGTAATTCTATTTCTCAATATTATAGTCATTTTAAAGATATTTTAAGTATGATTTTTTTTGAATATTTG
This sequence comes from Metridium senile, assembly GCA_949775045.1. Taxonomy (NCBI): domain Eukaryota; kingdom Metazoa; phylum Cnidaria; class Anthozoa; order Actiniaria; family Metridiidae; genus Metridium; species Metridium senile. The sequence goes on from OX459109.1 coordinate 10,910,657, forward strand.
ATGTTTGCTTCCAGCAACCCATATACTATCACTAAGACATTAATCTTCACCCTACCAGGCAGCACTTTACTACCTATTAGGTAGACTAGTAAATATCTTATTACCTCGCTTGCTCGGTCCGTACTGGAAGTTATGGAACCTCGCCACGCACTCTGGCCATAAGACAGTGGAAAAAAACTCGGTCCATAACTTCCCGTACGGCCCTCGCCGTTAATAAGATATTAATATTTAATAATAAATGGTGAAAATCAAAAGGTTTTCCCCCATCAGTTGCAAATAAAATACCTCAGTTATACCGTCATTTTCATTTTCATTTCCTTTAAGTTTATAGGATTTGTTGAAATACTTGATCAAGGTAGAGCCAGACAAAGTTGCCAGATCGCGAATCCGGCCACAGCTTAAAAATCAACCTACCCTCATATTGGTACTGCAGGTAGGTATGTAAAAATCCGACAAAAACTGTAATACCGCAAAAAAAACAACTCGACAAAAACTGTAATACCTGAAAAGTTCAACAACGAAAAGACTACAAAATGATAAATTTATTTGGAAATACCGCTATATTGTAATTAAGAAATCTTGCATTTCGCCAAATCTGACCGAAGCCCAAAACGGCGGAAAACTGCGTACCGCAGATACGTGAAATTATCGAAAAACGTTTAGTATATGATCGGAGCCACACAGATCCCTAACACCATTCTTTTCATAACTTCCATAAAATGAACACGAGCAAGAGTTGTTTTCCGACATGTAACCAGGTGATCTTGCTTCGCAGCGCGCAAAGGATTGTTTGTTAAAACGAACAGTTCTAAAATGGCGCCTCGAGACGACAACGATTTCGGTTACTTTTAGGCATTTGCGTTTTATTTTTATGCTTTTTTATTGCTGATAGAGCAGCAGAGAGAAGTCTTTGTCCAAGTTACATAGATTGTTTTAATGTAAAATTATGTTAAGGACGTATTTATAGAGGGTTAATCGGCATAGGAAACGACTCTCGAACTACGCCTTTTACATCTACTGTTGGCGATGCGACAAAACTGCTTCTGATTGGCTTATCTAGCTTGTTGTCGTGCATTGCTTAACGTCGAAGTTAAAGTGTTTTAATCCAATCCACCTACGCATACATGTACCAGATATCGTACAACGTCTTTATAACCAAATGTTCGGTAGATTGTAATGTATTTGCCTGTTTGATTAATCGCTCTACCTATATACAGTCATTTGAAAAAACGTTGTCGCCGACCGGCCTCGCGACTACGCGACTAGACCAAAAAGGAGTATGGGTAGAAATAACTGAAGCAGTTAGCTGCATATATTATCAACATCTTGAGCTATCAGTGCCTTGCTTCTTTTATTTTTTAATACGCTGGCGATTGATTTGGATGACACAAATCCTCTGCATGAAAACTGAAGAAGTAGCTATTTGTCGAGATCTCCACGCTCTATACAACGGTTTATTTCTTTGCACAGAACGCGAAGGCACATATTCATTCATGTACTCGCTACATATTTCAGCATATTCTTTAGCGCGTGCTAAAAAAATAATGCTTCAGTGATTTTTACCCATACTCCCGCTTGGGCTAGTCGCGTAGTCGGTGGGCGACAACCTTTTTTCAAACGACTGTATATATCATGGATCCGGCGATGATGCCGCACAGCCGAGGTACTAGTGAATGTTACCCTGCTAGCAGAGGATGTTTGTCTCGCTATTCTACGAAGGAGTAAACTGCCACTACAAGAAGACGGTTATGTTTGGTGTTGAGCATGCGCGTGAAAACCATGACATTGATTGGTGTCGTTTCAGAAATCGTCGACGTCATTTCCGCGAACCATTTGTCGAAGAAGCGCCTTTCGCGGCAAAACTAATTCGAATCTCAGCAATGAATGTCATTTAAGTTTTGAACAATATGATGCCTTTTTCTTTTTTCCCTATTGAAATGGATGTATTTTGTAGCTTTAACAAATCTTTTCTAACCGAAGTAGATCGAGTTCGTTTGTTGTAATATTCGCCATATTGACTGACCGTGGATTCATTTATTGCAGCGATAAAGTGCTCCAATGACAATCGCAATATTGAAGTTATCTGGTTAATACCTAAGTTTAGTCACGTGTATTTAATATCTCGTGTTTTAGCTCCAAAATTTTGGAGCAGGAAAATTAAGCATCTTGCAGATGTAGTATTTCTCCTTCGTAGAAGAGCGAGACAAACTTCCTCTGCTAGCCGGCCTATGGTAAGCGAATGTATTACAATTTTATTATAAAAAAGAAATTACATTCAAACAATTTGAATTGTTTTAGGTAATGATTAGTTTAAGTTTGATTACTAAAATATTAAAATAATCGTACATGTAAGTTACACTGATAGACAACAATAGCGTTAATGTTTTACTTGACACGGACAACTTTTCTCAAAACCTACCAAAGTACAAAAGCGCCTCTGTTTTGATTTGGAGGCCTCCAAATATTGTCTAGGCTTGAAAATCCTTTGCTGACTTGACATGCTTCTGTCAGCGTACATACAAACAGTTGACTCAAATTTGGTTCTAGTGCAAATGCAATATTTGAGTTTAGTTTAAATAATTATTGTTATTTTAACTGTTTTAAGTTTATTAGCCAGCAAAAAATAGGCACTGTAAAAGTTGGTGTTTTTGAGTGCGAAAATTAAACTTTCTTACTTAATGAAAATGATTTAATACACAAGAAACACCTATTTTATCAGAATTTAGTATCAAATTTGAATGCTTTTTTGGCAAAAACGACGAGTTTTTGGGATGGGCTATTTTCGTTTCCTCAGACGGCTGATTTCATGATCATGTCGTAAGACCGCGATTTTCTCGAATTTTGAAATACCGCGACCACAAAACCTTTTAGAACTCCTACCTAAAGTACCTTAGTGAGATAGAGAGACTAGACATTGTTTGGTTTATAAAGGCCCGAGTAAACGCACGCAACATTGTTGGCCAACATTGTTGCGATACGGTTTGTTGAACCCCTCTATTAACTATGGTTGAACACGAGAACAAAAGAAATGTTGGATGAGTTTCATCAAACATCATCCAACAGGGTGTTTAAACGGGCCCAACATGTTGGTCCAACAATGTTGCGTGCGTTTGCACGGGCCTTAGAAACCAACATGTAAATGAAAATTTTGGGTATGGGCTATTTTCGTCTCTTCAGACGGTTGATTTCATATTGTGCACGTGAGACTGCGAAATCGATTTTCTCGAATAATTCGAATTTTGAAATACCACGACCACAAAACCTTTTAAAACTCCTACATTACCCTAGGTGCCAGAGGTTATTTTCTACTTGCTTTACCGTTTGTAAATTTGACGGTTTGTGAAGCAAATAGACGTACAAATGATAAATACAAATACTACTACATAAATACTTATCAACGGTCATCTCCTGCGGTCATTTATTACTTTGCTTTGGTATATGGTTAACCTTTCGTAATATATGTAGCTCCTATTTCAATCTCGTGATATAAGTCTATCGGAATTAATTAACCGCGCGCCAAGCTGAAAGAGACGATTAAAAAAAGGATTTTGTTTTTGCGTGAGCGCGCGGTTGGGCTTCCTGTCTTGATTGGTTTGGCGTGAGTTGTATTTGGTCAAAATAGGTAGTACCCTCTTCGACACCGCGCGAGTTTTCGACCAAGTCGCGTGCGAAAAGCCACAGGAAAACCATCCGCGCATTCATACGCGCATTATGGCGCGCGAGGTGCGAGGTTAAACATTTTTTTTTTCGCTTTTAAAAAAATCCTCCGATCGAATAGTTGGGCTGCCTGAGTTCTAACCACAAACAATATTCTGCCGTACTCCCTTGGGTATATCCGCTCAAATCCTTCATCTACACAAACGTGAAAAATAAACGGTCCCCTATTAATTCCCGCGCACCGATTTCAGAAAGTGCAATATTTGTCGTAACCTGAATAAAAAGTGTGGCTAGGTTTCCTGTGGGAAAAAAAATTAACGGTCCGATTTACTATATACTGTGGTACAATATTGCTCCAACTTTTACCAATTTCAAGTTTAAAGATAACTCACAAAACAATAGTGTATCACACTTGTCAATAAATAATCTTTTACAAGGTATATATACACCTATTTCAAAAAACGTTGTCAGAAGGAGATCTGAATCTGCAATCTGAGACCGAAATGAAATGGCCCTGTTTCTTTTTTTTTTTTTTTTTTTTTTTGGCGCTTAGCACCTTCAGATTTATATTTACCATCGCCATATCTGAAGCGAGAAAGTGCACACAAACGAATTTTTAAGGAGAAAAACTGCCGTACCCCAGAATTCATTTTGGTCTCAGATTGCAGATTCAGATCTCCTTCTGACAACGTTTATAGAAATGGGTGTATAGGTGTCCTGTATCACTCTTTGGACCGGAGAGTTTGGGGCGAAGTGGTCCTGAGCATCTCGACCGGAAGGGCCGAATGATGATGACGATGATCACTCTTTAATAGTTGCCTAGGTTTCCTCCTTTACTAGCCGAGCACGTCCTTAAACACGCAACACATAGCGTGGGATATAACCGTAACGTAATGAGTCATAGTACCAGATAAATAACGAAAAAACACTGCGACTAATTCCTTGGGAGACTAGCAGTTACTCTCACGCCACATTTTGATTTCTTATTTACTTACGTACTTGGTGGGTTTCTAAAGTTGAAGTTCTCATTGATTCTGTGTGTACGTGATACATGCAAACATCCATTCAAACTCCCTGTTGATTAGTTATAATAGAATTTATTTGCTTGGGTAAAACGGTTGAACGTTACCCGTGGAATACGCCTCAGGGCATGCATGTAGTGCCTGACAAACACTGATGGGAATATGCACTGCAGGTTGTCAAAGAAATTAACGCTATGCAACTCTAAATCATTAAAACACGAATAAAAATATGATCTTAATATATAAATGAGCAGTATATAGATAGAAAGCAGTATGCAGTATAAAAGAGTAGTGTGTAGTTAAAGCAAAAGGATGAATAAATTGAGTTTTTGGAAGGCAGGGGGCGAAGAAAAAAGCCGTTCGTTAAGCCTAAGTAGTCTTTATAACACGTGATGTACTTTTTGTAATCTGTTTTCTTTTGTTAGTTCTCAAACAATTAATCTATATATATCATCACAATTATCCCATCTCAAACAATTACTATCTTTATATATCTCAATTATCCCATCGCAAACAATTACTATCTTTATATATCACAATTATCCCATCGCAAACAATTACTAACTTTGTATATCATCACAATTATCCCATCTCAAACAATTACTATCTTTATATATCACAACTATCCCATCGCAAACAATTACTATCTTTATATATCACAATTATCCCATCTCAAACAATTACTATCTTTATATATCTCAATTATCCCATCGCAAACAATTACTATCTTTATATATCACAATTATCCCATCGCAAACAATTACTATCTTTATATATCACAATTATCCCATCTCAAACAATTACTATCTTTATATATCACAACTATCCCATCGCAAACAATTACTATCTTTATTAATTATATATCATCACAATTATCCCATCTCAAACAATTACTATCTTTATATATCACAATTATCCCATCGCAAACAATTACTATCTTTATTAATTATATATCATCACAATTATCCCATCTCAAACAATTACTATCTTTATATCATCACAATTATCCCATCGCAAACAATTACTATTACAGATTTTTAACTAGCTGGTCATAAGATACTGGGCTGAGTGGTATTTAATTTAAACCCACCTCGTTCGGAGTTTTTGCCCGGCCGATGCTCTACCAACTGAGCTATCAGCCCTATAATTGGGAGCAGTACTGAGTTAGCCAAATATCAGGTCGATTTTGGATCGGAGTTTTCCTTTTGGAGTTGAAAGCGAACGGTTTGATCAATTTTACAAGAGAGATTGTGCGACCATTCTCATGGGGGTGCAGTCTTCAAGAAAAGTTGCTATGGAGAACAGAATTCTAAACCGGTTGGTTCCTCATTACTTTTTCTTTTCGATTCAACGATAACTCACTCAAATAATATTTTTATCATAAAAAAATATCTCGAGAGAGAATATGGAGAGGCATGATGGACGAGCAGGGAGTGAGGCGAGAAGAGAGACATACGTCACGTCTAGATATCCTTATTCTCGCTCGGCCAACACTTAATAATTTAATATTTAATAGTAATATTTATATTGCGCGAGTTACATAGAAAGATACTCACTCGCCGCGCATTACAATGTCTAAGCTAATTACAATTAAAGTGTAAAATATAAGATATTTACATTAATTCATAATGTACAATAGATATTGATACAAATTTACAAATAACACTTATGAATGATAATATAAAACAAAATATATGGCAACATAAAATTAATATTAATAAGTGGGAAATTGGAATATATTCTAGCTAGGCTTGGTATGCATTACGGAACAGATGTTCTTTAGCATTTTCTTCAATGCTTTAACGGTAGAGGAGTTACGGATATTAACTGGCAGGCTATTCCACAGAGTTGGCTGCTTTATAGTGAACGAACGATCACCTAGTGTCCTAGTGCTCGGGCGCTGAAGTAAAAGTTCATTAGATGATCTAAGGTTATATCTTGATACAGGCTTATATTTAATGAGTTCAGTTATATATGCTGGAGCAAGTCCATTCAAGGCTTTGTAGGTAATAAGTAAAACTTTAAAGTCAATTCTGAGCTTAATGGGTAGCCAATGCAGTTTGTATAAGGAAGGAGCTAGTGATATGATCGAAGCGACTGATGTTACAGATAAGTCTAGCGGCAGCATTTTGAACGCGTTGAAGTTTGTGAAGCTGAGATGCAGGAAGACCGTAGAGTAATCTAGTCGGCTGGTAACGAACGCGTTAATCAAAATGTACTCGTCTCCTCGAAGTTCTCGCGTAAAAGTATAGGGACTGTTTTGCAGTCAAGACGTTAAAAAGGTGATTTATTTCATTGTTCTTATTTTTCATCATTTTTACCAGGGATGTTTACATAGCCAACTACCTCTCTCAGGATGGGAGTGCTATGCAAACTCAAGTTGCATTGTTAATTTGATTCCCTGGGGATTATCATTATGCCAATGAGATAATAAAAGGCAATTCACGTGGCCTATAGTGTCACTCTACTCGAGGCACCCGCGACAAACGTCGTCTTCGTTATAGCTCTAGCGTTTCAAACCCGTGTTCCTTTCTCATGGCCGACCAAGTTCCTGCTGCTCCATCTCAGGGCGAAGTTGTTCGAGTTTTAAACCCGGCCACCACTGCAGCGGTTGTTCCGCCTCTAAATGCGGCCCAAAACGCTCCACAGAATGCTGACCAAAATGCTGCTCAGGTCGAAGCACAAAACGCTTTTCAGAACGCTGCTCCTGACGCTCAGGACGCTGCAGCGCCTCACAGGTAATATTCCTCTCGCTATAGTGGGTTGTTTCCGTTTTAAGTCGTTTTGTGGCGTTATGTTTTTGAAGTTTTTTAGCTAGTGTGGTTGGTAGTTCGCAGTTTTGGTCGTGTATGCATTCTTGTATCGTCTTCGCACGTGGATATGGTTTTTTAGTTTTGTTTGTGTCTCTGTGTCAACCTTAGCCTCGTTTATTCTTTCTTTTTTCTATTTACTGTAAACTAACATTTTTACTAACCGGTAAATTAATATCTCGGTTAAGCCTGGTTTTCACTAGCGACGTAACGCAAGCGCAAACACAAGGGTTAATTTTTGAGTGAAAACGAGACGTGAATCAAGTAAGCGCAAGCACAAACAAACTATTCACTAGTGCCACGCGCAAGCGCAAACGCAAGAAAAAAGGAAATTTTTTGATATCTTGCGCTTGCGCTTGCGTTATCACTGCGTCAAACGGTTTTCACGACGAAATAAGGTCTCTTGCGCTTGCGCTTGTGCTTGCGTCGCTAGTGAAAACTAGGCTTTAACGCTATTCCTAATTTTTCCCTGCTAATGTGTAATATTTCCTATGCCGGTTATTTGTATTTGGTGTAGCTTGTAGTGCAGTTTGTTTCATAAATGCTTGTTTAATGCCTGTGTGGTTGTGTTTAATGCCTGTTTGGCTTGTTTAATGCCTGTGTGGCTTGTTAATGCCTGTGTGACTTTGGTTAATGCCTGTGTGGCTTGTTTTAATGCCTGTGTGGCTTTGGTTAATGCCTGTGTGGCTTGTTTTAATGCCTGTGTGGCTTTGGTTAATGCCTGTGTGGCTTGTTTTAATGCCTGTGTGGCTTGTTTTAATGCCTATATGGCTTGTTTTAATGCCTGTGTGGCTTGTTTTAATGCCTGTGTGGCTTGTTTTAATGCCTGTGTGGCTTTGGTTAATGCCTGTGTGGCTTGGTTAATGCCTGCGTGGCTTGTTTAATGCCTGTGTGGCTTGTTTTAATACCTGCGTGGCTTGTTTAATGCCTGTGGAGCTTGGAATTGTCTATGCGGCTGGAAATATTGCTGATATTGCCTTTTAGGTTTGAATATTGCCTGTGTGGCAATGCTCTCAGTGTGTGGCTGTGTAATGAGCTTATCGGAATATTTTGCTCTCTGTCTTGCTATTGTAGTGCATGGATCTACTTGTTTGCGTTAAGTGATTTATTACTATGTCCATATCATGTTTTATGTTTGTATGTAATATTATCGATTTTGTGGGCTATTTTATTCATGAATTATTTGGTTCATTAGCGGAGTTGAATTTTACGATTTTTGTACGTGGGCTAATGAACAAACAATTGACGCATTGATCCGGCTAGTAAAACATGTACATGGCTCTCATTTGAATATTGTGTTTGCACTTCACTTAGTGCGTTTTATCCCATTCGAAAGTTGAGCCGGGTCTTGATCAAGTTCTTCGAAGGATTAAAGTGCTACTAATAACTAACTCCAAACCCTTTTCAAACGAACCCTTATAGTCTTAAAAATGTCTTATTTTTGGTGTAATCCTGATTTTTAAAAGAGATTTGAAGTTACACAACCGCGCGAATGAGGAGACTGGTAGTGACGTCATCAGGGTGATGCAAAGGAATGTATGGGAAATTTGTAAACATTAGAAGTTTTTCGAATATTTAAAGCTGTAAAATCGCCCTCTTGATAATCTAAGTAATTTTTATCGAAAGCATATCATCTTGTGAATCAGATTCACTAATTTTAAAAGAAAGAAGCAACTATGAAAGCCACTATGATTTTTGTGAGAAAGTAGAGTGCATTAATACAAAGACGCCCGCGGCCAAGACATGAAGAAACTATATAAAGTGAAGATGAGTATTCACATTGATACTATGCGCTGATGAACCGCTAGCTGACAAACGATATCAGAATACAATGAGGAAATCAAAGCAGTCGAAGAACAGAAGTTGAATTGAAGGGCGGAAGCGATTAAAAGCGAATAAAAGTTAACAAAGAGCAAGAACGTCCAAAGCTCGAATCTCGCCGTGCAAAATAGATGATTGCCGTATTTTATTATTTCGCTTGAAAAATTCCTTTAAATTTCACTGACATAATATGTAAGATGTTTGCAAATGATTTTCCGGGGATTTATCACTATAATCTTTTAATACAGTTATTATAATACACTATAATCTTTTAATACAGTTATTTAATTTGGACTCCCTAAACATCTCATCGACAAACTTCAAGCAGTTCAAAATGCTTCTGCTCGTCTCGTCACTTTATCTCGAAAACATGATCACATCACTCCTGTCCTTTAATATTGACTTGCACTGGCTTCCTGTTGCTGACCGTATTAAGTTTAAAATAATTCTTCTAACATTTAAAGCACTCCATGGTCTTTCGCCTGTTTACATTCAAGATCTCATCACTATTCACAAACCTGCAAGAAATCTCCGCTCATCTGAGCAGCGATCAGAAATCAAAGATTCGAAGCTGTTTAAACTAAAAACTATATTAACAAAAGATACGTTATTACGAAAACTTTTTTTTTGTTATTTACAAAGAGAAAGTTTAGCCGTTACCCCATGACTTAGGCTACGTTTACACGGTACCGGACAAATTATTGACCGGTCAAAAAAACATCCGCTTAGGGGTTCCGTTCACACGGGACCGCGCTAAACGTGCAATAATTTGGACGCCTAACCGGTCAAAACGAAAATATTGTAATGATCGGTTCCGTGTGAACAGCATGTCCAGGTCCAGGTCCAGGTCGATCTTTTGACCGGTCAAAAATTCGTCCGGTCCCGTGTAAACCTAGCCTTAACGGCGACAAAAATGCGGACCATTTTTGTAGCCGTTAAGTCATGGGGTAACGGCTAAACTTTCTCTTTATATATAACAAAATTAATAGTAATTTCTTCCGACCTCGATAACGGCTAAGAAAATCGTTCGTTTATAGACCAAAATGTTCTCGAATATATAGACCCGAAACTTTTAAGATAGTTCTATGCTTCCCGTCGTCGTTCTAAATTATTTCTTAGTCTATATAGAATCTATTTTAGAATCTATGAAAAATTAAACCACAAATGACAATAGTTTGTAGAAGTATCTTTGCAATCACGATCAATTTGTGCATGCATTTTATCGAAGATATAATAATCTGATTGACTCGAAATAAACCTTAGGTGCTCTTCGTAGTAAATAAGGTAACGAGAACACTAAAGGCTGTATGAGAAGAAAAGTTTAGATACTATATCTATCGAAGGACTCCAGTGTTGTTCTTTGTTGTTGTTCGCTTTCAGCTCTTATTATGCGGGTGGGTCCAAAACGAAGACCTAAGACCCAAAAACGAAGACTCTCACAAAATTACATTAGATTCGTTCTAAATGTATATTCTGACACTAGGGAGGGTAAATGACAACGAGACTTTACACTTTTAAGGCTTTTAATCGGGGTCTTCGTTTTAGACCCCCCCCCCCCCCCCCAAAAAAAACTCCAAAACGAAGTCCCCCTAAAATCACACTAATATCGCTGTAAACGTCTATTCTGACACTAGGGTATGTAAACAGCACCAAGTATTGCTATATGAGCCTACAAGCAAGGCTTTTGACCGGGATCTTCGTTTTGGACAAAAAAAACCCTAAAACTCCAAAACGAAGACCCCCTAAAATCACACTAATATCGTTTAAAACTTCTATTCCCACCATTCAAGACGTACAAATGACCGAGAGACAAATATTTTCCCGTCCTGCCCGACCTAACTTATTCAATAAGCAGTTAATTATCATATTACCGATGAGAGAAAATGAATAAAAACACGAAAAAAGCTAAAGAAAAGGCAAAATTATTGAGTGCGCGAGGAAAACCATCAACCCTGCAGACGCCATTTCTTTCGAAGAAAAGACCGAACGAAGACCCATTGAAAGTAAAAAGCCTTCCTTATTGGCTCATATAGCAATATTTGTTGTTGTTTACCAGGCCTAGTCTGGGACCTTAACTCGCGCAAACTCGCCTTAACTCGCACAAACTCGCATTAACTCGCACAAGCTCGCAGTAAATTACTCAATGTCATAATGCACAGGGAATTGCCTTAACCTCATCTCACAAAGCTGAAATATACACATATAAGTCATGTTCTTTTAGTGTCACTCTTAACTCGCCTTAACTCGCAGCATTGAAATTTTGATTTTCCCTTAACTCGCCTTAACTCGCCCAAACTCGCTGCGAGTTAAGGCGAGTTTAGGTCCCAGACTAGGCCTTTTACCCACCCTGGTGTCAGAATAGAAGTTTAGAACGATATTAGTGTGATTTTAGGGGGGTCTTCGTTTTGGGGGGGTTTTGTCTAAAACGAAGACCCCGATTAAAAGCCTTAAAAGTGTAAAGTCTCGTTGTCATTTACCCTCCCTAGTGTAGAATATACATTTAGAACAAATCTAATATAATTTTGAGAGGGTCTTCTTTTTGGGGTCTTCGGTCTTCGTTTTGGACCCACTCCTTATTATGCTTCAGGATGGCGCTCATTGCAAAAAATAAGTACTTTCTCGATGACCAATACCTTTAACAAAGTTTAGTTAACTCTTTTAGTGGAAAATAAAACGACATTGGCCCATAATTTTGTAAAAAATAGGAGAATATTTTGCGCTAGACACATCAATCCTTTGGTGATTTAACCCCAAGGTCACCCTAATGACGTATTTTTATAGTATCGCTCCAGGCTCCCCAAACGCGGTACTAACACGATGAGGGTGATTGGACACTAGGTTTTTGCTAACTTTAAAGCGCTGTAAAAAAATCAGGATTGCACCAAAAATGAGAAATTTGCGGGGATAACGTTTGTAAGACTATAAGGGTTCGTTTGAAAAAGTTTGGAGTTAGTTATTAGTTGCACTTTAAAGTTTTGGAAGATGCCCAGAAGACAACGGTGGACTCTCTATCATGTCTATATTAGAGAAAATCAGACATTTTGTGAAATCGCCGTCTTCACTAGAGACAAGGCACTAGACCCTCTCCCCGACCCGAAACTGGTGGCCAAAGAGACAAAGCACACCAAGAAGGATTTCTTTGAGGCTTGCCCAAAAAACCATGAGGGAAAAGGCGAACGTGCCCCTGGACCAATTCAAGCAATATCTTGAGGCGCTCCTGGGAGATAAGGACCAAGAGAAAGCTATGGATATGATCGCAAAGGTGGACAAAGCGTCCAAGGCCCCGAATGCGAAGATGCCCCGTCCGGGTCCGCATAATAGAAACACTCAAGGACGGCTTGGCCGCGCGAATGTGCAGCGCTATTGGTGCCACAGGTATGGGCATCACCAGGGCGCCTGCCCAGAGCGCCGGAACCAGGCCAGCAAGGCACCGAAGCCCCCTGCATCAAGAGCCGAGAATAGATAGACAGACCAAGTTAAGGAATGCATAAGCAAATGTATGACGTCCGAATACAGCCCAGAACTTGAAACAAATGATATGATTAATTCATTTGGTGTATGATTTGATTTTATACAGGGGCTCTATTTATAGACCATAAAGGGACCAGATGATTTATTTACTTGCACATTGAAAACAATTATATTTGGGAATCATTCATGGAACAAATTAAAGATTGAATTCAGTGATCCATTGTTTTTCCATGCACATTCTCTTGTATTTTGCTTCCGCACGCGAATATATATAGACAGCAATATAAAGATGGGGTGCCCTGAGGGAGCCTCTTGTTGAGTCCACTATTTATTGGCACCGCTTTTTATAAAATATGTTGTCTTATTAGGCCCCAAAAGCTGCATATAAAGAATAAAGGGAACACATTGGGCATATTTCCCATCCTTGGAGACGGATATTTTATTACTCGGGATTCCTGTGGAATCACCCCTAACCGCCCCCTCCCCGAAGGCCTGATACTCAGGTTAGCATTATTATTATTATTTTTTTTTCTTTCTTCGTCGTCGCCAAAAAGACGCGCACGCGCAGTATCGTCGAAGTTCTGAGTTACTTCAATTTCGGCCTCCATTTTGTTTCTAACTTTGACAGTACAGTGTTTTAGTAATCAATGTCTTTAAATACGCTCAAATCGCTTGCAAATCCACACACCATTCGCGGTATAGCCACACTAAAAGATGTCGAGCGTTTTCAGAAAGGAGATTTAGAGAGACGCCGCGAATCTGTCGTCAAACTGACTATGAAAATGCCTATCGTGAAACTTATCGTGAATTATCTATCCAAAAAGTTAACTATGTATATTCAAAAGCTAATTATAATCAAAGTTATACAAACTCTAAAACAACAAAGCTCAACTACAGAATGTGAACAAAGGTCTACCGAAGAAAAAAACGAGGATTGCAAGCGGCATTTTAAGCGAAGAAGATTCAAGACTAGCGACTTGTTCGACTTGTGTTTACAGTCAACCATGTGACTCAAAGTAAGGCCGCCTTCTCAAAAATGATGACTTCTTTCATTTTAATAATGCTAAGTACCTTGCTTCTTTTATTATTTTTAATTCAAGGAAGTATTTTCTGTTTTTCCTATTTGATATTAGGATATTAGGAAGCTTAGACGGTTTGTTTATCATAGAATACGCTCAAATATACCAAGGTCTTCTGAGTTACATAATTATATTAACTGTGCAAAGGTCAAAATCGAGCATTATTCTTCAAAGTTCAAGGGGATTGGGACACAAGCATTTATTTCTCAAAGAAGGTTTAAATGTAAAGCCAGTCGGTATATAGCGACTTAGCGTTCATTTGGAGAACCGCTGACGAAGCTTGCGGGCGGACTGGAAACGAGGCTTACACAGCGTAAATATTGCAGCGAAACAAAAAGAATTGAGCAAAAAATCGACGCGTGATATATAGATAGGTCTTTTATGACTAAAAACTTGCTCGAAAAACTTCGTAATGTGCTGGAATACGTTGTAGAAAGCTATGGAATAACCAAAGAAGAGAAAAAGTTCGGGTTTCGGCCGAGAATGTGCTTGTTTTGGCTGCTCGAATGCCCAATACTCGAGGAAAGATGACAGTCCGACAGGACTTAGCTTGTTCAAGTTTCCCCAAAAATATCCACAACGAGATCGATGGTGTAACCTGACAAAAAAGACAACACGGAAGAGATTGTAAATGGTTTTACCTAAATTTGTGAGGAACATTGACCTGACCTGACAAAAAAGACAGCACGGAAGAGATTGTGAATGGTTTTACCTAAATTTGTGAGGAACATTTTAAAAGAGAAGACATTTACAAGTCTCCCGGCGGTACAAGATGTCGACTGAGAATTCGATCTTTCCATGACAAACTACTGATCCAAACAGATCCTAAACCATATTTGACTGTTAGTAAAACGAATGAGGATTCAACTATGGAGTTAGAAATTCTTGACGATATTTCAATATGATGTGAATAACAGAATAACTTGTGTTTTACTTGATTTGAATCGAAGTGTTGCGTTTATGTTTCGGTGTTCTTAAAAGCGCTTTCAAAACTGACCGCTTGTCGGCAATAAACTCGTCGAAAACTTACATTTGTCAAGCTTATTATAACTAATACATTAGATAAAGGTTTATTATCATTAGTGGAGTGTGTGGGGTTGAAGTAAACACCGAATTACATGTGCATGTTTTACGCTATACGCTAATCAGTTTATTTCGTAGTTGTGTACGTGTATTATAAAGTGACACTCAGTGACTGCGTTACATTTAGACGATTTAAAAAATATATAATTCTTTTTCTGAGATATCAATTATTATATCCCAACAATATATTTTCTCGCGCAGTCATTGGTCAAAAGGGATCACGTGGTACATTCTCGGCGGACGGGTATCAGTCGATATCCCCCGTCAAAAGTTGATATTTGTCCGCTTAATTTTGTTTTTGACAAAATAGAGCCATGGAAAATAACCAAAACCGTTTTATCAAGACCTCTGATAATGAGATTAAAAGACTAGTCCAAGAAGCGACACCTGGCAATACAAAAAAGTCGACTAAGTCCGCTGTGAACGTATTTTACGGTAAGAAAATTTCGCACTTTAATGGCTTTCATTCGCCAACCAAACAAGATAAAGTCGTTGGGATATAAAATAAATAAACCCTTTCTGGCTTACTGGAATATCGGCTTTTAGTATAAATACAAAGGTGATTATACAAAATCGCGCGCTCTCATTGGTTTGCTATCTCGGATTATCAGCCGATAATCACCTTTTCGGGCAAAATGGCTGCCAGTAGTTGTTTTGTCACTGTTAGCGAAGATGAAATTGAAAACTTTAAAGAAAATGCTGTCCCAAAATCGACAAAAAAAGCTACTAAGTTTGGTGTCAAGCTATTTAAAGGTATTATCATAGTAAATTTTCACGTTGTTTTTTTTGTCATTATATGCGAGACAAAGTTTACAATTTTTACGGTCGCGCTTTTAAGAAATAAAATATTTTCACTTTCAATGCTGTTTCCTTCTTTCTTTTTTGAAATAATCACCTTTGTATTTATACTAAAACGATTATTCACCTCAGGCGAAGTGATTATCGGTGAATATTTACCTCGCAGCTCGAAGACTCACCGCTCGGTAAATATTCACCGATAATCACTTCGCCTTCGGCGAATAATTGTTAACTAATGTCCTCGGATGAGAAATGTTCCTCAAAATATCACATTTGCCCTCGAAGCTTCGCTTCTCGGCCAAATGTTTATTTTTCGGACCATTTCTCATCCTCGGACATTATCCGCCGATATCCCAGCCGCCAGAAGGGGTTTATTTACTAATTATACATACAATGTATAATATATATATATATGTATATATCTGTATTATTATGTATATTTTATACATAAATCGTATGTATATTTATATAAAAGCTCGAACTGACGTACTGTACGCTAGCTCGATCGTGAAACGACTTATAATAAAGAGCTCGAGGAGAAAGCTTGAAACGACCGGTTACCCACACAATTGTTGGCTCCTCTATTGGTTTAGATTGTTAAATTTATCGTTTGAAGACATGTATACAGTTGTAAACAACAGTTAGCTAGGGAAACTACACAAAGCACGCTGTGTAAGCCTCGTTTTGACCACTCGGTCAACCAAGTGGGAGACTGTGAACGAGTTTGTGGCGGAACTCGAAAGTGGAGTATAGATCGATGTCTCTCTATTAAAGACTCAGTCACATGTAATGAATTACTGTAAGTCACTGTAAACTATATTATGATGTAGAGAAGAATACTGGTCCTAAAAACACATTATATGTTGATCCAAGCAAGACAATAACAGCACCATATAGCCAAGGTAATGCTTTTACCTTTGGACAAAATTACAACAATGTGTTGCAATGAGTTTATGTTCTTTAATTTATAATAACAAAAATGAAATTAATTCATCAAATGAGCTTGTAATGATCATGAATATTGAGAATCAGTTCTGATTGTCACAATCGGCATGACAGTCATTTCTCATGAAATCAAAACTACCCACAAGTTTAAATGTGTTTAATACTGATTATGAACTTCAATTTTATAGTGACAGTTTTACAGGTAATCTACAAAAAGAAACTGCAAATTATTCATATCAGATATAGGTAGATAAAAAATTTCTGTTGAGAGTGCGCGTTCACGCAGGCGTCTATTTTCATGAATTGTACTTATAATTATAAACGTAGCTAGAGCATCAAAGAGAATCCCGAGTTCACGCAGTTATGCGTCTAGTTTTTGGTTCTCAATCGGGGTGAACAACTCCTGCTGGTTTTCCACTACGGCAAATCACCAGACGACCTGAATACAGGCGTGTTGAAGTTGCTCTCTCCTGATCGGGAAGCCGTTGGTATCCTATTACGTCGATAAATGATGTTTAATTTTAATGTGCCTTGGCTCTACCCGCTTGTCTGTGTTTTGAATCCTGTTTTGAACCGTTTTTCTCAGACAACGGGATATAAGAGGAGATTCGAGCCTTCAAACGATGCTGACAAGTGGTTGGAGTTCCGGAGAAAGGCTAAAGCAATCGAGTCAAAAAAGTCCCAAATTAATCAGTCGTGGGTGGATATCGACGGCGTTCCCGGTCAGGAGGGGCGACAAACTCCAGTTTGCTGGAGAGAAGTAATTTCAACGGGTGTGGTCCCTGATCTGCATACTCTCAGGCTTAGAGATCTCCAAAATTATATTTAAGTAAGAATTGGATAAGGATTGGGAAAGAGTGATGATATTAGTTTTACTAAGTTTACCTTATAAGATAAAGTTAGAAGAATGAGTGATTATTTTGGAGAGCGAGTACGGTTGTAAGTTATTTGCAACGAGTACCGAAAGGGTGTAAGCGTGGGGAAGGCCAGAGCTATCTCCATTCCTTATTACCATCTCATGAATAACAATACCCGGGGAAGAAGTACTCAAGTTAATTTGATTCCCTGGGGATTATTATTATGCAAATGAGATAATAAAAGGCAATTCACGTGGCCTATAGTGTCACTCTACTCGAGGCAGCCGCGACAAACATCGTCTTCGTCCCACCCTCCCACCCACTCAAAGGAAGCCGGGTTCTATATACTTCTCGCCTTGGCCTAGGCGTGTCCCAGGCCATCGCTATCTCCATTTCTTATTACCATCTCATGAATAACAATACCCGCGGAAGAATATTACACCACAGGGAGCCCAAGCTCATCACTTGTGATCCTTTACAGTAAATGTATGGAGTCGCGAGATATCCTTTCATTTACTGTAAAATATCACAAGTGACGAGCTTGGGCTCCCTGTGATTACACTGTGCTCAGCGTGACACAGGAAGCCCAATACGAGAAAAGTATTGAAACGCCTGCAGGTATGCTATTATCACTCAATTTACTAAATACTTTGTTGATAACGTGGAATGGCGTCCTACAGAGAAAACACAGTAAGAAACGCAAGGTATTTTGTAAGGGTTGAAGCATCTGATGGGGGAGGGGAGGGGGATTGTCGGATACGCAGGCTAGGATTGGGTTAAATCCTTCAAAAAGTATCGAGCACGGTCTCTATCTTGAAAAAAAAGATCGTGCAATGTCAAAGATGCTAACAAATATCGAGCTAGCGAATGCAAAAACTATGTCGATTAGGCTTAGAATCGAATTATCACCCCCTCCCCTCATCAAATATCTATAATTGTACTGCACTGAGGTCGGCTTCAAAAATATTATTACAAAAACAACAAACCAAACAAAATGAAGCAAATCATCTAAAACAAATAAACGACAAATATTGATTATAATTGTTCTAATTCCGTGTAAGCACGTCAGGAAATAACAGCAATCGTGCAGATTATTGAACAAACCATGTGCCGGCGAGCAACCACTGATAGCTACTAAATGACAATACGTTGTGTGACAATATTTGAAAAGTTGAATGCGTGACCATGGGTGACAAATTAAAATGAGCATCATTCATCATAATAGCCAATTTGCATATCAAAACTCCATGTACCCAAAGGACTATTATACTTATTCAATGGATTATAAATCAGTTGCATATTTGTTATTCGTCCATGACGTTTCCTCGTGCTTGTCGCTGGGATCGCGCAATCGTCATGTTGTGAATAATCAAAGTGTCAATTTTCAAAGCTTCTAGACAACTTGCTAATCTCCAAAAGACTAACAACTCTTAACCATGTTAACAAATGATTGATAACACAAGCAGCTGACGTGCATCAGAGTTAGAGATATAGAAACACGATCACAAACAAACAGGTTTAATTCCATTCCTTTTTCTTGCAAGGAATTAAAGTTGCTCGAGTTTGGTACTCGCCGAACAGCTGAAAGCGGCATTACAATGCAGTCACATAAGGAAGGTGGACTACTACAGCCAGTTGATGATGTAACGTACGCACCAAAGCAACGCTCTACATGTACGAGGGAAAGAGTTGTAGCATTTGTGGTTCTTTTGGTCGGAGTAGTATTGCTTATCATCGGTATTGCTCTAATAGCAGCATCCAAAACATCGAGCGATGAAGAGAAGAAAAAGAGCACAGACAACTCGTGCTTATACTCTGACGAAGCGAAGAGAGTAGATCTTGGTGGTTTCCTCGACCATGTTAGAAGAACATACTTCCAACTTCATCCTTACGATATCTTTCACAATCCTGAATTACAAACAAGGGATCAAGCAAGAAAAGGCTTCTCTGTGTATGACCCATCGCCATCCGTGATCAAAACCCAGACCGACACAACTTTAAAACTATTGAAAGAGATTGAACCGAAAAAGATAAACGTTGACATACTTAAACCTCGCGAACGTAAAAGCCTGGCACAAGTTAAGCACTATTTGACTCATATCTTTGGTGATCCTTATGAAGTGAATTACTACACAGGAGATTGGATGTTGGGGCCGAACTCATTTTGCTGGCAGCCAATTTGTATCATCGTGAACCATGTTTACAACATGTTAATGTATTTCGAGCCCACTAATCTCTCGCAAATGGAGTTCCTCCTAAAGACAATCAAAAAGTTCGAGAGTGCTTTTGACCGTTATGTAGAAAACATGAAGTTAGGTGTCACGAAAGGGATGGTAAGAAGCAAAGAAGAGTGTAAAGCTGGCTACGATGCACTCTCCAGGACGTACTTCAAAATTTCACTTCACAACGAAAGCGGTATGTTTTCATTGTTTACGTTTGTTGTAGGTGTTTAATGTTATTATTACAATTAGTTTTATGTCTGTCTTAACGGTTTTTTCAGTTTTCGGTCCTTTTATATATTTTTTATAATGTTTTTATATAATGTTTTTCTTGTGTATACATTCTGAATACTGAACAATTTGATATTTCCAAGTCTTTATCATTTTCACAAATAGGTTTTTTATAAATTTATTTGTTTGAAAAAAGTACCTATTTAATAATTTTTTTGATTTTGAATATTTTTTTTCTGTATCGTTGTCTTTACTCAAAACAATTTTCTCTTGTTTTTGTATTGCTTTGTTATTTTATTTCATGTTTTGGATATCGTATTTTCGTAAAGCAATTTAATTTGATAGTCTCCATTTTTCCCGTGTTTATTTGGCTGTCTGACTTTTTGACTGGCTTTCGTATTTTTTTTACTTTTTAGTTAAGTTGTGTTTATTGTTATGCATATTTCTTTCTCTCTCTAAATGTTTTGCTAGTATTTACTGTTTACGATGTACTGTTCTATAACAAAAATCAAGTTCAGTTCTTTTTTTTTTTTTTTGTTTTTCAAAACCAACATCATGGATGTAGCATTTCAGTTTCGATGTTTTTCTTTCTCCAACATAAAATAATGTTCAGTTCTCAAAGATCCTGTGATCACGACTATCAATATATTAGGCTTCAGGCGACGCATTGTCTTGACGGCCTTGATATATGTTTTTTCCATCATGTTCACATTACCGGCATTACTGATAATATTTAATTAAACTTACTGAGGCCCACGTCGACCGTGACTAATATGGCTATTATCGATATGTGGTAATTTTCGAGCAACTATTGTATTGAAGAGAAATAACCGCCACAAAGCCATTTACAGTGAATATACTCGGACCATGAACACTTTGAGTATATTTCTAACCAACATCCCTTGAGCGAATAAATTAGAATTAAAACTGATTATGAACACTCAATGTATTTGAACTCCCGGGAGGTGAAAAGGGGGTAGGGGGTTACTCGACGGACCGACCCCATTTAAGACGCTCAAGACTTAAAAAAACCCTACTTTGTATAAACCGATAAATATTTCAGTAACCGTATTTTTTTATTCATTTTTTAACAATAACAATGGAACGGATCTCTGAGTAAACCAAGTTTATCTGTCTACAAATCAGTCAAACGTCTTGCAGTTAGAGAGTTGTTTCAGATTGCTGAACACGATTTCTGAACTATTTGCTGGGTGCCCACAGTTTTTTGATTCGCACTGTAAATTAAAATCCGAGTCTAATAATAATGCATTTTCTTAAACTTTATTTCAATTTCAATTTGTTTATTTTTTAATTGGAATTTTTTTCAAGTTTAATTTTTTTTAGAATAGATGTTTAAGATATTGTAAATAGTTGATACTAATACGACATTTTAGTGCAAGGATCTCCCTTACAAGATACCATTCAAATGTATAATACTATTTCGTTGCGTGTCGTTGGGTGACTGTTTCCCCGAGAACCCAATCAAAAAATACCACTTTATTTATATTCAGGTTTTTTCTTGAAAGCTAGCATTATAATATTGAAATAACGTTATTTCGTTTTCCAATTGAGGATTTTAATCAATTCTATAAATATCTAGAACACCATCTGTACGTAATAAATCCCATTGTGTTATTGATACCATTTTAATGGTCGCCTTTTCGAGCTAAAAATTTAAACAAATTAAAACTGCCAAAAGAAGACTGCGCGGCAATTAAAATTCATAAAATTCTTGTCTAAACATTGTTTATTTTACCCCTGTGAATTTCAAACAACATTGGTTTACAAATGCTTAGGTTACTGTGAGCACAAAAAGGGCTCTTAATATTTCGATAGCCGAGCAATTACATGCTAATCATAATAGATAAACAATGATAAAGTACCCGGAAAGGTGCTAATCAAAACAATCCGATTATACTTCAAAGAGAATTAGTCCATAAATCTACTTGAAATTGTTTTTTAGTTCAATATTTATCTTTTGAGTTCATTTCCATTTGGTTATGTTTCCATATGGGGTCATGGCCACTGCGATATATGTCCGTGTATGGTGTTATCACAGTAATTTCCTGATTGAAATCAAAACTAATATGAAAAGATTTACCGCTACGTTAATCCTAGTCACATGCAGGAGATTTTGGGCGTCCCTCGTTTTATTTTCCTGCTATTGAATTTTATTGTTTTTTGTTCGTTTGTTTTCTTCTGTCTCTTTGCTTGTTTGCTTGTTGTTCGTTCAGCTCGTAGCCATCCGTCTATCTGTCTGTCTATCTGCCTGTCTGTCTGTTTGTTTGTTTGTTTGTTTGTTTGTTTGTTTGTTTGTTTGTTTGTTTGTTTGTTTGTTTGTTTGTTTTGCTTTCTTTTGTTTACAAAAAAAACATGAAAATTTTGTATTACAATTTTCAGTTGAAATTTATTTTTCCTTCCAAGTTTTGCCGATTTTTTTTCTGCGAAGGCTGTGAATAGACATCTTCGCCTACCCCATGCATTGTTTCCCAATACAATCGTTTTGAAGGAATAAGTGTCATTATTAGATTTATTATTTACTCTTAATCCTAGTTGAACATTTTTTTATACCTGATGTGAAATATTTAAACGAAAGAAAATTATTTCCCAGATTATTCAACCTCGCTCCCATGGCCCTCTCCCTTCGCTTTTGAAAGGGCTTTGGAGGAATATCTCCCATAAGAATTTGTATTGGGAAAACATTGAGACAATTGAGTAAGGTCTATCTTCCTTGCTCTTTTGATTGAGAGAACATTGCACGTTTTTTAAACGATTTACCTTTTACGTTTGTATCTTCAAAGACTCTTGATCAAAAGAATTCTTGTTTGTTTTACAAAGTTTCAAAGTCGCAAAGTTGATTTCAGCCGGGCAATCAATGATTCAGTGCATGTAATTGGTACTGATACTAATTTGATGATAACTAAGTGAGATCGAAAGGTTACGAGCCTATTTGTCGGTACATATAATATAACATAGAATTTTGAACCTCAATTATACGGACACCAGCGTAGCCTGCAAAACAGGCGTTACACAGGAAGCCCAAGATCCTAAATTCTCCAAAAAGCCAAAAGAACGCCTGCTCTGCAGGCTAGCACCAGCGTGGAGTCCTCAATTCAGCGTCTAGTTAAAGAGGTGAAAATAGTACGCTAAAAAAAATAAAATTCTCAAATAAGTGCCAATTGTAGTGAACACGATTCCTGGATGCTTGGTCATAATATAACACAGAAATGAGTATGCACTTTTGGACCTGAATTATGCGGACGCCTACCCTGGGTAACCGAGGTTATTTTCTTTAGCTTGTAAGCGTTTGTAAATTTGACAGTTTGTGATGCAACTAGAATAACGAACACAGACGTACAAATAATAAATACAAATATAAATCAAGAAGCCCTCTAGTTTTTAGGGTAGCAGTCCTCCCAGTCTAGAATCCTCGGTACCGCAGCCAGTTAAAGGAGTGAAAAATGTTTACCCAAAAAAATTGGAAGTAGTCAAACTTTCTTTATGCCTGTCATGTCATGGATTCTCGCTTTTATTTCTTACCTCATTGTCAGGTAGACAACTCGGAGCCTAAAACTCCCGGTGTTTTGGAAATATTTTATTATTGCATTTACAACAAATGTTGACATTCAGTTCATAGATGATTTTGTTAAACCCACAATTCTTTTCGGCCGATAAATCGCTTTTCTTTCTGTCAATCTTATTGAAACTGTGTGGGTTAAGGCACAGCAAGCCAACGATGAGTATATCAGAATGTCATCTAAAAGGCTTTTCAAAATATCCATTGTAATATGTGTTTTGGGATTTATCATCCTCGTTGTTGGTATAATTCTTCTAGTTGTTGGAATCCAAAGAAATAACGATGGTTCTTCAAAAGATGCACACAGAGAAATCCCGGCAAGTTGTGAATATACCAACGAAGCCAAACGCACTGGTTTTGATTTGTTTTTGGACAAAGTTAAAAGCACTGTTTACGAGTTACATCCACATAACATCTTCTACGACCCTGATGTTTATTTTCTACCGTGGGAAGAGGCTGTTAAGCAAGTTAAAGCAAATTTCAAAGCCCTAGATCTATCTGCTCTGGCTACAAAAATCAAAACAGACGTCGCGTTAGAGCTTCTATATGAGCTAAACAACATGTCAGTGAATTTAGACAAGCTTCTCCTCCGAGAGCGCAGGGCGTACTTCAGAGTGAAGCACTACATAGAGCACGTGTTTGGCCAACAATATGACGCGGGGTTTTACACCGGGGTTTGGATGCTCGGCCCGGATTCCTTTTGTAACGTACCGATATGTTTTCTGGATTACTCTTTACTCAACGCTTTAGATTACTACAAACCAGAGCATCTCTCAGACGTAGAAGACATTAAGTCTCTGCTTTTGACATTTTCCGTCGCCATTGATCGTTACATTGATAATTTAAAGATGGGGGTTTTAAGAGGCATGGTCCGAAATACTGAATCATGTAAGGCTGGGATCAATGCTTTGGAAAGGCTGTATCTTAAGATTTCGCTGCTTAATGAGACTGGTAGGTCAGTTTAATCTTCCCATCGACTCTTTAATGGTTTTTGTACTATGATTTTCAGCAGACGTATTTGCATTTCATTTGAAAGTCTGATCTTTGCGATAATGGGATTTTGTTCTAATTTGTAAGTTTATGTAAAACAGTTCTCAATATGAAAAGTGTCTCTTTAATTCTTTTTATTGACCTTTTTGAGCGGATTGATTTCACTCAAGTGGTATTTCAAAATTTGGATATACGATAAATGTAATGCAATCTTGTCTATCAACCTTACACCATTTTTTTGGGGGGGGGGGGGGGGGGTGAGATCCATCAATCCGTTGGAGGTCTGGAGGCAGAACTTGCATGCATCCAATCATCCAAGGAGTTTACGTAAGCACCGCCTCCAAACTGATTGACGGATCTGCAAATCCCAAAATCTCAATATGAAATTCAATCACAATTTGTAGTCTACGAGATGCAACGATTCTTGCTATAAAAGTAAAAAAAAAATCTCAATTTTGAAACTTTTTGCCATGGTGTGTCCTGATTTGGGTTCGGAATATCAATCGTGTGTTATATAGAGGATATTACATGGTTGCGTGGAGATACCAATTTTATCTTCGAGTGTTGAGATATTCAACACGAGAACTATAACATTCGTATCTCCAAACGACCATGTAATGTTCCGTTTATTATATAATTATCAATGAAAAGAAAAGAAATATTATTTTTTTTGACACAAGAAGTTTTCATAAAGCTGTGCAACCATAGTGCGTGATGTTATTTTCACATGTTAAAATAACATATCAAATTTTTGAAGCAGAGAAATATAGGTATTTCATTGACAGACTATAGTATTAGACTGCATCTCAAAAGGGGGAGGGAAGAAGGTAAGGGCTAAGTACTATAGTATAACATGCTAATTGGCTTTCCTTATGGTTACTTATCAATCCAAAAAAAGGACAAAAATTAACAATCAATAAAACAATAACATTTTTTTGGCAATGATAGTTTTAAAACTAACACAGCTTCACAGGGAGTGGCGGGTCATGGCGAGATAAGCGACCTTTAGAAAAAACCCACGGCGACCACTTCACAGTGCTTTTGCTCCTTTCATCACCTCGATCACAGCACACGTGTGAAATCACTTACTAAGAATCTCCCTTGTCGCTGCTTGACATATGGTTATACTTTACATAAAGAACTCTGATCATGCCATTTAGCTTCTATTTTTATTTCATATTACTCTCCATCCTTTATTAATCTATTACTCCATCCATTCATCCATTTATTCATCCAACCTTTCATTCATTCATCTATTCATCCATCCATCCATTTATTCATCCAACCTTTCATTTATTCATTCATCAATCCATTTATTCATCCAACCTTTCATTCATTCATTTATTCATTCATTCATTTATCTAATCATCCACCCATTCATCCATCTATTCATCCAAACTTTCATTTATTCATTCATCAATTCATTCATTTATCCAACCTCTCATTTATTCATTCATTCATCATCCATCCATTCATTCATCCATCCATTCATCCATCCATTTATTCATCCAGCATTTCATTCATTTATTCATTCATCCAACCATCCATTCATTCATCCATCCATTCATCCATCCATTCATTGATTTATCCATCTGTATTATTTCCCAAGGGATCTTAAAGGAGTGGTTCACAAATAGAGTGACGTCCAATGATTACTACAAATCGATATCAGTATCAGACCAAGAGAAATGGCAGTCGATGCACAACAAGAACGTTAGCGAGTCCGTCAATGAGTATCTGATAGAATATATAGGGAAACCAGTCGTCAGATTGTTGCGGTAAGTATACTTAGATGGTCGACCTTAGGGCCCGGGCAAACGGTTTCAACATTTGCTTCAACATCCGTTCGATTTTGTTGAATGGCAATGTTTAAACGCTTTTAAACTCTTTCAACGTCAATTCAACATCGATTCAACACGTTTCAAAATCAAACGGATGTTATAATTGAAACAAATGTTGAAACCGTTTGCCCGGGCCTTTAGATGGTCTTAGATATGCTCCTATACTTCAAGGGCCATACAGTTATTTATAGTCTTTATACGAAGCCTGGATAAATTAAAGGTCTCCACTGGATAAGAGTTATTCAGTGTATAGAATATGTATAAATTTTATACTTCAGGGACCAGTTATACGAAGCCTGAATAAAGTTCTCCACTGGATATGAGTTATCCATTGTATAGAATATGTATAAATTTTATACGTTGGAAGTAGGGATTTATCACTTGGATAGCGCTCAGTATTCAGGCTTCGTACAACCGCACGCTCGGAAGACGGTCGTGTTTACAATAAAACCATTGGTAAATCTTAAAAGTTAAGAAAGTTCGTGGAGAGTTAGTGCTTATATTTCCCTAACACATTACATTAGTTGTTTTCTTTCCCTTGTCAAATAATACAGGAGAAATTCGCTTAACCACACGAAAACACGACATTCTACGTAAAATCTTCAGTTATATTAGTCTTTTGTTTTGCTTATGCATGCGCCGTGCGTTTTTCACCCGTGTCATCCAGCACGCGTAATGTCATTCCCAGGTAGTAACTATTAGGTAGCTTGAGACACAATCGAGCTAAATGGCAGATGATTCCTCACAAAGAAGATCGGCTTGCGCAAAAAACTTTCTTTGTGTACTAACTGATGAAGACTGGGTTCGAGTCCCACCAAGGGTTATTGATAGGTTTCTCATGTATCTTTATTTCACTCATACACCGAAGGCATTTCAATCGAATACTGCAGTAATAACAGTTTAAATGTCTTGACATAAACAGTAAAGACAGAGACACAATATTGTATAATTGTACAAATGCTGAGAAAATGTTTGGCACATTTGTCCACAGGTACTACAAAGGTGAACATCTATCTCACTGTGTCCCCAGTGCAGTGTCGAGCGGTCTCGCTGGTCTACCTGTAAAGTATGTGTATACTAACGGTGTTCCTGACAAATCAAAACCAACCGACCCCACCCTACCCCTAACAGATATGGTTTTGAACGGTTCAAAAGCATACGAGATGATAATGCCGTATTTTACTACTAATGACATGACACCGGATCAAGTGCATCAGCTTGGTTGGGACATGCTCAACAAGCTTTACCCTAAGGTACATGTTAATTAATAGATCACGCACGAGAAAGAGTGTTTGAAAATGTATGGACATGGCATTTCGTCGGGACCTAAAAAACTGGCCGATATAACGGGGTGGCCGTATTAAGCGCGCTGGCGTAAGGCAGGGTTCCACTTTTATGACATTCCCAATGTTGTTTGA
This sequence comes from Metridium senile, assembly GCA_949775045.1. NCBI lineage: Eukaryota > Metazoa > Cnidaria > Anthozoa > Actiniaria > Metridiidae > Metridium > Metridium senile. The sequence goes on from OX459109.1 coordinate 10,938,476, forward strand.
AAGGTTGTCAAGATTGCCAAACAAATTACCAAGATCGACACCGACTCTGCCGTTGAAGAGTTCCGTAATGTGCTCAATTCATCAGAGATGTATTTTAACGATCCAATCCCTCATAACGAGAGCGATGCACAAGCGCATCGTCTTTGCAGTGATATCGAAGGCGCAAAGAAGCACTGTCCTCAACGATGGAAAGGGATGCAAATGTGGTTCAAAGAAGCAAGAGAGGTAAATGTCCAAAGTGTTGTTGTACTTTAGGATAACTCATAACAGATACAGTCGTTTCTTCCACGTTGATATTTCGATTGCATCTTCTGCGTGAAAAGTATGTTGTCAAATTATGTATATTAGTATGAACATTAGTATTACATTACTCTAACCATGTTTTATTTCACAAATAACTACTCAAATACCTCGGGTTTCCTGTATTATATATTTCAGGCATCTATTATGGTAAAACAATAGTTGGGGTTCCTGTGTTATATATGAATATTAGTATGAACATTAGTATTCCATTACTCTAACCTTGTTTTGTTTCATAATTAACTACTTAAATACCTGTGTTATATATTTCAGGCCATGAGTAAGTTAAATCCCAAGACTGTAGACATGTTTTATTTTACTGGACCAAAGCGCACTACACCCAGTTGTCCGATTGACTTGCGTCCTAACCTAAATCCTTCCAGCGGTGCTCAAAGCTATGAGCCAAGCAATAAAAAATGCACCAACAACGCTATGTATAATATCCCGTTCTTTTTGGGGAGAATGGGGCCAAAGTACTCGGAATGGAGCGTTAACGCCCATGAAGCACGACCTGGCCATCATCTACAGGTGAGAATGTTCTCCTGATTAATTATTACATCAGCTATATATTACAGTATATATATTACTATTTAAGCAATAGAAGCCAGTTTCTATGACTCTACCGGTGAAATAGAGCACGCGGGATGTTGGGAGAAACACGAGAAAAGTTATAAAATCACGAGCTGAAAGCGAGTGATTTTATAACTTTTTCGAGTGTTTCTAACAACATCCCAAGTGCTCTATTTCACTGGTAGAGTCATAGGAACTGGCTTCTATTGCTTTTATAATATAGCAATGCAGGTTTTCCCGTAAAAACGTAGTTTTATTTGCTGATTAAAATTGTAATTCTCAAAACTAACACCAGTGCCCAATGAACCAATCACAATCAGTGTACTATTGAGCAATCTTGACCACAAGGGACCAAGGTGCTGTTCACTTTCTTCCCGGGTTATTTTTGCTAGCTAAAAAGAAGGAATTTTACTTAAAAAACCGTTAAAATATAGCTTCGGCTGATTTCTGTGCCTAAAAACAAAAACCTTTAGCTGAACTCTTGCATGAGACTGACATATATACAGCAATTCAAGCGAATTTGAACTTTATTTGAGTGGTGAAAGCCGAGCCGACTGACAGCAATTTATTCACTGAGAGAAAAAAAAACAGTTTGAACAAGACAAGCTTGTTGTGTACAACGTTTTCAAGTTAAAAAGAACAAAGACCACATCTACAAGATTGCTTAGGCTGCTGAAAGTATGTATTTATTTATTTACAAACGTTTGCAGGTTTAAAGTTGATCAGTTTCTGTTTTCATTTTGACGAGACAATTGAAAGATAATTGTAAATCTGCCTTTTTGTCTTTGTTCACATTGCGTGTTTTCAAACGTGGTTTATTTAACTTATAAGAATAAAAAAAAAACAAGAAAACACATATATAATTCTGTACTTGATTGTGTGTTTGTTTGTTTTAAAACAAAATATAATATTTTGCCGTCGATAAATTCAACATGTATTTGTTCAAGATTAATCAAGTTCAATTGCAAAAAAATCTCACTTCTTCACTATGAAATTATCTTAAAAATTATCTTCATATTTCAAGGATAAACTGAAGTAAAAAGTATTGCCACTTTGAAACGCTGTTTTCCTTTTGTTTTTGTTTGCTTTGATCAAATTCAACGTTTGACTTCCAACTTTACAGTTTGTCTAAAGGCGGCGTATTTTCAAAACCATGTCTATGATTTTTGTCGCGTTTGAATGTCATTGCACCGTAGGCTTTAGGGTTTTATAGGTTAACAGAAAGGTCATAAGATGGGAAGTCTTTTTACATTTTAATAACCGATTTTAGTAAATGTAGTGGCTTACAGAAATAGTCTTATTAAAATTGTGAGCTGTCAATCAAAAACCATGTCTCTACCGGTGAAATAGAGCATAGCTTTTTTGAGTGAATAAACCAATCAGAGCTTACGTACTATCTAAGCTATATTATAAATATATATATACACATTATTTATTTTTAACTACTTTTTCACTTGAAGTATTTGTAAAGACCATTGAGACTAGTGTGATGGGCTATATAAGAATTAAAGTTATTATTAGTATTATTATTACAGTGAAACCTCTGTATAGCGGCCATTACTGGGACCAGACAAAAATGTCCGGCTTAGCGGGGGTCTCAATTTATTGAGGTTTTATTTTAAGAAAAAGACGTCCTATTTAGAAAGAATTCTGGTTTCAGTGTTAGAGCCCGCTTAATGGGTTTCCGCTGTATTTATTGTATCATAATTGTCCTATTTCACTATGACGTCACATCAAAACATTCTATTGTTCTAACGCTAAGGATCATGGACGCCAGTGGGGGACAGATTCATAACAACAATACGAAAATACACAATACAATTGCATTTACAACACGGAGAGGAAAGAAATGACAACAAAATGCCATAAATATGAAAGTATAAACATAGGCACATAACATACATAATAACTAGATAATATGAAGCTCAATTTTCAAAGAGAAGGAATATTTAGTTGAAATTGCCATTGTTTTCGGCGATTCTATCCCCCACTGTAAACACATGTGACGTCATAATGAAATAGGGCAATTGAGTCAGTTTCTTTTGTTCACTGACGGAGTCTTTATCCGTCATATTCATCCAACTGTATAGACCGACGAAAAGGTGGAACTCTATTGATACCTCACTTAAGTCTATTAACAACATATTGGCTTTGAAAGAGATGCAGCTTAAATTAAACTTGATGCAAAAGATCAACTGCTTAAAGAAATGAACTGATCCAGGTTGATATGCACTTATCAGCCCTCTCGAGCAGGATATACTGACCCAACTGCATCAGTCTCCCTGACTACTCTATCTTCCTCTTTAAGGTCCAAGGTGCTATTGAAAATTTCGATGACAGCTGTGGAGGTTCAATTGGCTGGTTGAATAGAGAGTCATACTATACAGCGTTTACCGAGGGCTGGGCGCTGTACGCAGAGAACCCGTTAATATCAGAAGATACTGATACTTACGATAATCACCCGATGCAGCAATTTGGCATGCTGAAATGGCAGGTTAGATATAGACCCTTCTCTCAAAACAGCTTAAGAGGGTCCTGAAGGGGTAAAATGGGAGCTGGGATTGGCCTTATTTTTGACTGGGAAAATGGGATTGGATACACTGGGACTGGGATTTACAAATAAAATAACAATAGATAATGGGAATGGGATTGAAAACTTGAACAAAACTGATGGGATTATGTGATTTTTGACTGGGATTTGGTCCAAATATAAACTGGGAAATGGGATTCGGACCCCCCTTCAGGACCTTCGCTTAACATATGCACGTATCAAAGATATGCCTATTGTTCTGTTGCAATCTCAACCTGTTAAAAAAAGAAAAACATCTCGCGCGCTAATCAAAGTCTTTTGTTACATCCACCTACAATACCACATATGGTAATGGCATTGTTTTCAAGATTGTATACGGTATCTTTGATACGAAATGCCCGGCATGCCTCACTTTGACTTAATAAAACAAAAGCAGCATGGCATGAGTCACAGCCAGGTTTGCCTGGCATTTGCATATGGTTAGCTGCTTCCTAAGAAAGTCTATTGCATACACCAAATCGAAATATGGCGTCCAATTTTAAAAGCGATTGTTCTTGACTGGCTAGCCTCGCATACCGTGTGAAAACTCCATTGTATTTCAACGTGAACACAAAGTTAGCCAGTCAAGAACAATAGTCAAGAAAATTGGACGCCATATTTTGGTCTATGATCTAAAAACAACTTAATGAAATTAGAATATTTTGAAATGGTTAATATCAAATGCTTTATTTTAGGACATGAGTCTGTTACTACTAACTACTACAAACTATCTAACAAACAAACTATCTAACAAACAAACTATCTAACAAACAAACAAACTATCTAACAAACAAACTATCTAACAAACAAACTATCTAACAAACAAACAAACTATCTAACAAACAAACAAACTATCTAACAAACAAACTATCTAACAAACAAACAAACTATCTAACAAACAAACTATCTAACAAACAAACTATCTAACAAAAACACTATCTAACAAACAAACTATCTAACAAAAACACTATCTAACAAACAAACTATCTATCTAACAAACTATCTAACAAACTATCTAACAAACAAACTATTTAACAAACTATCTAACAAACAAACAAACTATCTAACAAACAAACTATCTAACAAACAGACTATCTAACAAACAAACAAACTATCTAACAAACAAACTATCTAACAAACAAACTATAAAACAAACAAACTATCTAACAAACAAACAAACTATCTAACAAACAAACAAACTATCTAACAAACAAACTATCTAACAAACAAACTATCTAACAAACAAACAAACTATCTAACAAACAAACCATCCATCCAACAAACAAACTATCTAACAAACAAACAAACTATCTAACAAACAAACTATCTAACAAACAGACTATCTAACAAACAAACAAACTATCTAACAAACAAACTATCTAACAAACAAACTATAAAACAAACAAACTATCTAACAAACAAACAAACTATCTAACAAACAAACAAACTATCTAACAAACAAACTATCTAACAAACAAACTATAAAACAAACAAACTATCTAACAAACAAACAAACTATCTAACAAACTATCTAACAAACAAACTATCTAACAAACAAACTATCTAACAAACAAACTATCTAACAAACAAACTATCTAACAAACAAACCATCTAACAAACAAACTATCTAACAAACAAACAAACTATCTAACAAACAAACTATCTAACAAACAAACTATCTAACAAACAAACTATCTAACAAACAAACAAACTATCTAACAAACAAACCATCCATCCAACAAACAAACTATCTATCTAACAAACAAACTATCTAACAAAAACACTATCTAACAAACAAACTATAAAACAAACAAACTATCTAACAAACAAACAAACTATCTAACAAACAAACAAACTATCTAACAAACAAACTATCTAACAAACAAACTATCTAACAAACAAACTATCTAACAAACAAACTATCTAACAAACAAACTATAAAACAAACAAACTATCTAACAAACAAACAAACTATCTAACAAACAAACCATCTAACAAACAAACTATCTAACAAACAAACAAACTATCTAACAAACAAACTATCTAACAAACAAACTATCTAACAAACAAACTATCTAACAAACAAACTATCTAACAAACAAACTATCTAACAAACAAACTATCTAACAAACAAACTATCTAACAAACAAACAAACTATCTAACAAACAAACAAACTATCTAACAAACAAACTATCTAACAAACAAACTATCTAACAAACAAACAAACTATCTAACAAACAAACCATCTAACAAACAAACTATCTATCTAACAAACAAACTATCTAACAAAAACACTATCTAACAAACAAACTATCTAACAAAAACACTATCTAACAAACAAACTATCTATCTAACAAACTATCTAACAAACTATCTAACAAACAAACTATCTATCTAACAAACTATCTAACAAACTATCTAACAAACAAACTATCTAACAAACAAACTATCTAACAAACAGACTATCTAACAAACAAACAAACTATCTAACAAACAAACTATCTAACAAACAAACTATCTAACAAACTATCTATCTAACAAACAAACTATCTAACAAACAGACTACCTAACAAACAAACAAACTATCTAACAAACAAACTATCTAACAAACAAACTATAAAACAAACAAACTATCTAACAAACAAACAAACTATCTAACAAACACACAAACTATCTAACAAACAAACAAACTATCTAACAAACAAACTATCTAACAAACAAACTATCTAACAAACAAACAAACTATCTAACAAACAAACACTATCTAACAAACAAACAAACTATCTAACAAACAAACTATCTAACAAACAATCAAACTATCTAACAAACAAACTGATACAAATAAAAATCAAGTCACAAACAAACACACAATGACACTTCGACACAACAAAAATAAAAAGGCTCTTGTTTTTCAGCCAGGAATACTCCAGTTTTATGCTATCTATATCATCGCTGTAGTATTTGACAAACGGTGCACAGGCTAAGCCTCGATGTGTTACCAAAATATATACTCACATATTACAAGCAAAGCACGAAAAAATGTTATCGTTTAACAATATATCTATAAACATACTTGAATGTACTTCAATGAAATGAGGCTTAGCCTGTGCAAATGCGCCTTTTGTCAAAAAGTACAACGGTGATAAAAAATCACAATGCATAATAACAAATAATAATAACCAACTTTATTTATTGAGGGTAAAAACACGAAACAGTTTGCACTGATAAACTTGTGGCCCTCCTAAGATATAATATAATAATCTAAGAATACGGAATAAAACTATAACTATATAAATATTAAAAATGTCTAAAATATACTATAGATATACATAAGAATAGATTGTAATAATAAAATTAATTAACAAATTAATTGCATCATCATCATAATCAAAATCTTAACCATATCATTAGCAAATCTTGCAATCTAATAGCACTCGACTCATTTCTATTACCATCATTAACTATTTCTTTTATTCGAGGGTCTGAGTCGGTTTAAAACTGTTTTCTTTTCACTATAGATTTGGCGTGCTCTTCGTCTCATTGTCGATACTGGTCTTCACTACAAGGGGATGACTAGAGCCGAGGCCTTGAAGATGTTCGACGAGAAAGCCTGGGACGGTACTGACTTGGTAGAAAAGGAGATCACGCGTTACCAAAGCAACCCAGGTCAGGCAACAGCGTATATGATTGGTCAGTTAGACATCAAGAAAGCGAGGCATTATGCCACTAGCAAATTAGACAAAGATTTTGACCTCAAAGATTTTCACTATCAAGTGCTATCCCAGGGTTCCTCGCCGCTTGGTTATTTGTCCGACCATATTAAGAGATATGTTGAGTGTAAGAAAGATCCAAAGAAAGAAGGATGCACGGAGATCTTAGAACCACCTCAAAAGCCTGCTAAAACTGCTCAAGTTAAGGCTAAAAGAAGGAAATTACCACTACCTTTACGACCTCGAAGAACTCATTATATTTAGGCAAAACTAGTAATTAACTACCTTAAAGTTTAATTTTTTATTATAAAAGCTAATTCTATTAGATTTTTATATTTTGTTTAGGTCGAGTACGTTTTCACTTCTTTTTGCCTTTTTATTCATACTGAAAATTGGAGTTCATTTTGCTCACAACTTATAAATGTACTAGTTCTAGTTTGTTCATTCTATTCTATTCTCTGAGATGATTACACTTTCGAAAGACCTTTTTGGTATTGTTTCTTTGTTGTTTGTTGTTTCTTCTCATAACTTTACGACAAGAACGATATGAATTACAAAACATTATATACACAGGATACACAGGATACACAGTTGTATTAGATTTTTATATAATTTTGGGTTTCTTGTTTTTCGTTTCCACATTTGTATTAATGTAATATTTCTTTGTTGTGTGATATGGTAACGCATTCTAATGAATATTTTAGCCATTTCACATTTTAGGTTTGCAAATTTTATTAATGTTTTGAATACAAAATAATTCCTTTTTTGACGTGAAAACTCCTGCGCAAACTCGTAGAAGCGAGTTAACGCCCGTACCCTTGCGATGCGCACACGCGAAAAAACCTGCGAGTCCCTATCTGCGCACACTCGAAAAAAAAACCACGTCGTTTGCGTACACTCAAAGAAACGAGTTAAAATAAGGCACCCCATATAAGGGAATCTGGAATGATGCGGGATTCCGGATTCCAAGTGTCGTCCTCTCGGTGGAGTTTTTATGTCAAAGTAAGAATTGTTTTCTGTATTTACAAATGCAATGTGTCTCTTACTTAACACAGTTAGATATATTGAGAAATAAAGTTGAAAAGATGGTAATTTTGTAATTCCTTGCCGTATCATATGCCTATTAATCTGTTGCAATCTCAACCTGTTAAGAAAAAGAAAAAAATCTCGCGCGCTAATCAAAGTCTTTTGTTACTTCTCACGTACCTACAATACCATATATATGGTAATGGCATTGTTCAATTGCATACGGTATTTCTGATACGATATCAATATACACCTATTTCAAAAATCGTTGTCGCAGCCGAAGCTACAGTCCACTCTCTAAAGCCTGCAAAGGATGTCGGTAATATGAACAGAATTTGTGATTTATTAATAAAAATATTATTATATTTAATATTCAATAAATATTTGTTTAATCATCTTCCACTGTAACAACGTATATAACACAAACACGTACAATTAAAATATACTATGAATAAATCGTTGACAAGAGAATAAATACCGACATCCGTTGCAGGCTTCAGAGTGTGGACTGTAGCTTTGATTGCGACAACAATTTTTGAAATAGGTGTATATAGCATTCTCTTTATTAATCGGCCTTGATGGCGTTTTAGTTTGCAATAAGTTTTCAGTGTTTACTGAGTTTTTCGAAATTTCAGAACTATATTTACATCTATGTACATTGTCAATGGTTATACAAAGCAAACTCCACAAATATATGTTTGTGTTTGAAAAGACAAAGAACTCGAGATGTTGTTCTTGTCGAGAATTATACAAATTGTTGAGATTGAAAAAATTGCATCGAGACACCGTAACATTCTACAAAAACATATATACATGAATGTTTTGTTCTTCCTTGCTTATGAAAGTCATACTGAACACAGTTAAAAATCCGTTATTTACAAGTGTTAGCTTAAAGGCTTTTTGGTTGGTTGGTTGCTTTTCTGTTTCGGTTGGTTATTTGGTTCGTTCGTTGGTTTATCGGTGGGTTGTTGTTTGGTCGGTCGGTCAATCAAATGTTTGGATGGTTGATTTGCTTGTTGATTGGTTTGTTGTTTGGTTTGCTTTTTGGTTGGTTGGCTGGTCGGTCGGTCGAATGTTTGGATGGTTGATTAGTTGAATTGGGTTGCTTGTTGGTTGGTTGGTGAGTTTGCTTGCTGGTAGGTTGTTTGGTTGGTCGTTCAATTGGTTGGGTGGTTGATTAGTTGGGTTGCTTGTTGGTTGGTTGGCTGGTCGGTCGGTCGGTCAGTCGAATGTTTGGGTGGTTGATTAGTTGGGTTGCTTGTTGGTTAGTTGGTTGTATTGCTTGTCGGGTGGTTTGTTGTTTGGATGGTTGCTTGGTTGGTTGCTTGGCACGCTGGCTGGTTAGTTGTTGGTTGCTTGGCTGGCTGACTTGCTGGCTGTCTGGTACGGTTGGTTGACTAATACTGTGGCACCGTACCCTTCTATACCCGTCCTTATTTTTTGGCCCGATTTTTTCCCCAAGTAAAGTTGCAGATAAAACCCGCAAAACCCGCTGTACCGGACATTTGTATTGGTCCCAGAGCTGTCCGGTATGGAGGGGTACGATTGTAGATTGGTTGGTTCGTTTCTTCGTTGTATGCATGTATGGTTTGTTGGATTGGGGATTGGGTGGCTAGTGGAATTGTTGGCTTCTTGGACAGTTGGCTGTTTGAAGTTGCATGACTAGATTTTCGGCTCAGACAACATGATATTTATCGAACTGTTATTCTCTTCTGTCTTGTCGCTTTGCTGTTTTGTTTCCAGTCGTGTGCCCGTCCTCGGCTGTCTGTCATTCTTACTTACGCTATCAACAACCAAACCTTCGTTCCATACAAAATGCTGACAACACACGAAACATGGCGAGGCCGTGTGAACAACCGCAGCTCTTAGTTTTCTGTTCGTCTTTAGCATAACAATCGGGTTAATGAGAGCATTGAGGTAAATGGAGAACTGAAACCAAATCCTTCCAAAATAGACATAATTTTTCCCGTTGAACATCATGAGTGCTACCGACGATAAAAACGGTATGTAGCAAAGAGCTAATCCTAAGATGATATAGAAAACAACAGTAGCTACCGCTCTTTCCATTGCCACCTGTCCGAGTTGGGTGCTGTTCATTTCTGAAATGCGACTTCGCTGACGTTTAACTCCGTAGTAAACACTCAATTGTAATAAAGTTACTAAAACAGCCGTACCTCCAAACAACATCATCATCAACGTGGACAAAGCTTGGATCTTTAAGAACGGAGACACAGCACCTATAGCAATGCTTATCAGCCATACAACAGCCACCACTATGAAAACTCGCTTTTTATTCAAGCATCTTCTATAGATATGTGGCTTATGAATAGCAAAGCAACGGTCAATAGAAATGACGATCATACTTATTAACCCAATAGCACGGCCACAGAATACAACAAACAGAGACAAATCTCCTACTTGGGTGGGATGACAGAAGTTATCTTCAGACAGAAATACCAGTGATTTGTAGATTTGTAAGGCTTGTGCAAGAGCGACGAATGTAATGTCTTTGAGATTGAGACTGTAAAGGAGGAGCGACGATGGAGCGCGAAGCCTTCTTCGTCGATACACGGACATCAAAATAAGCGTATTAGCGATTAGGTATAGAAGAAAACAGATCACGTTCAATGGAACTGCGACCGTGTGAGTTATCTTGAAGTACTGGTACTGAAAGTTAGCCGGGAACTTTGGATGGTAGCAACGGAACTGAAATGGCCGCGTGATCATGATTCTTGAAGTGTTGGAAACGTTGGCCGCCATCTTAGAATTGGAATAAACCTACAGATAACAGAAGTAACTAAGTATATATTTAAATCAAGGATTGGACGTGCGCGGGGTTATTCTCACACACTTGCAACACGAATCTTGGCGTTGCTGTCTTAAAGACCCACGGTCACTAACCAGCATGCTTTGCATTGTTCAATATTAATGCTTATTTTTGAAAGCTGTTATCTCTATACTCCGATTCAGATACAATCTAAATACACACAAAAAAAATTCCGAATTTATCGAGACCTCCGAGCACGTGACACGGAAAGCTAAATGTACAGGACTTCAAATTTCTCAATTGTGGCACCTAACCCAATAAAATATAATATCCTACCTTGAGATAAGAAGCTATTTAGCAGATCTGTGCAATACAATTTGTGGCACTTTGTATTTCGAAGAAATACAAGAAGTGTTACTGAATTTGTACTTTTTTGCCGATATTTCCTTGAGTGACACGAGTGACAGTTTAGTCTGAACGTCTTTTTTTTGGCTCAGATATGCAGGTGCTTACTATTATTACTGAAAATAAAATATAATAATAAAATCTTTATATATTTACATGTCGTTTATGTCATCATGGAATAGTTTGAGAGCCAGTGAAATAACATATTGATATTACGTTTTAAATTAAAGAAATCCTTGTCTTATAGTCTTAACATAATTAAGTCTTAACATCATTAAAGATTTTTTAACATAGGCTCAAAACACCCTGATGAGTTTTACGTTGATTAAATGATTAGAACAGCATGCGATTATATTGTGATCGATATCACGCCGCGCTCATCCTATCTATGGGGGCCCGTCCTGGTCAACATAACATGTGGAGTTCATGAGTTATTCTGTGTGTTCGAAAATAGAGTGACTGTAAATATTATTCAAACATATCTTGTAAGTATCTTTTTTTTTCATTTTGTATTATTTATGCAGTAGTCCAATGATTATTATTTTCATAGGTTCTCTTTTTAATCTCATCGAAAATTAATTAATTTCATCCGAATGAAATCATTTATGGTATACGAATTAAATTTTTGTGTGCATGGATTTTGAGGCATATCCCACAATGCTACGCGATCGTTAAAACATATCACGTGGGCAATCATCACATGCTCTCTAGCCAACATGCCGCGCGCGGAAGGTACGGACGGGTTTAGATCGACAGCAGAAGAAATAAAAAATATCGCATTAAGCGCGATAGAAAGCATGCATAATAAACTATAGTGAACATCGTCGAGAATACATGTACACTGAAACCAAACCCAGTGGCAACTTTCTTTACTTTTTTTATTTTCTTCTTTTCCGTTCAGTATAATAAGCTACTTTCCTTTTTTCTTCTTTAATTTTTTGTACTTTATTTTCAGATTCATTCATTCTTTCTTTCTTTCTTTCCTTTTTTTTACTTTCTTCTTTACAGTCCTTTACTAACTTACTTTCTTTGTTCTTCTTACTGACTTTCTTCGAGCTTTCAATCTTAAATCAAAAGGGAAACACTGATTTGCCCTAGATTACCTTATCAGGATATCAGCTTTTGCTAAACGTGCCACTAAAAAGTCCGGCCAGCTAATTTGTTTTGACCAGCATCCATGCAAATATTCCAGGTAGTTTAATCTTGGATAGTGTCTATTTTTAAGAATGGTCTTCAACAGGGAATCGATTTTTCCATTCCGAGTGTTACAGCAATAATCGTTGCCTCACGACTAGCAAATAGCGAATTTTAATTTAATTTTGCTTGTACACAAACTCATAAAAGTCATTGTAAGCACTGCCTCCAGACTAGTTGATCATTATCGATCATGATCAAATTGGAATTCATATTTTGCTGAGTCGCGATGCTACGATTATCGGTGTGAATAGTGTCATAATATGATTTTTTGCGGCACATAACTGTGCAAAATGAGGTATATAAGACAAGGGAAGAAACAAAAATAGAAAAATAAAGTAGAGACGTGTACAAGAAATAATAAAAGTAACTTGAAGTACAAACATATAATTGCACGCTGTTCTAATCTTTTATATCACAGCCTAAAAGTCATTAAGGTGTTTTAACCGTTGTAAAATAATTATATGTTGAGACTTTAAGACGAGGATTTCTTTAATTTAAAAAGTAATATCAATGTTATTTGACCGGTTCTCAAACTTCCCCTCGAAAATAGCAAAGAATTAATAGAAGGGACTGGAAAATAACCTAAGCCTACCTAAGCCGCAATCTATTTTGGTCACGTGACATATTTACTTTCAAAATTAGCCAACCATCTTGAGATCAGCTATATATTGCATAAAATTAGTTCTTTTGGCACTAGAGGACGGACAAATAATCACCTCGACGGACGATCGAATCACAACCGTGAAATTTTTCTTCTAAATCTAATGTGAATTCAACAACTGACCAAACGATTTTTTCCCTTATAACTGCTAAATGTCCCTCCCATTTTCACATCACATGACTTGTCAGTCATAAGACGATTTCTAGTCTCCATCCAGGTGATTTGTCCGTGTTCTAGCTAGTGGGAAAACAATTGTTTTGATCTGATTCTTTGTTTGAACACACAAAGCACCATGAGATTACTCTTGTGAGGAAATTACCAAGACATTATGACTTCGTACCGGATCTCAAACTCAAACAAATGATATGCGATTAACTGCCCACGTAGCTTAGATTGAAAACACAGCTATATATCAGATGCAGGAGACGAATTATGATTGATGTTTCTAGGGAAAAACAGTTTTTAATTATGATTGCGTTCTTTGATAATGAAATAATTGATTTTCAATCGCTCACGTGACTAGATATATTTAGTTTATATTTTTAAAAACGTTTGGTATCGATAGAAATCTCGTGCATGCAAACAAATACAAACAAATTAACCGAAACAAACGAACACAAACAAACGAACACAAACATACACAAACAAACAAACACAAACAAACAAACACAAACAAACAAACACAAACAAACAAACACAAACGTACACAAACAAATACAAACACAAACAAACAAATTAAACGAAACAAACGAACACAAAAATTAAAACAAACGAATAATTAAGAAATAAACAAACACAAATAGACGCAAAAATATAAAATAAATAAAAAACAGAAACTTGAAAAACTTTATTCGAGCGACCAAATAAAAACAAAACATAACAAGCAATAAATCTTGATTAACTCGATTGTTTTTCTCTTGCAGTCACTATATATCTTATCATGTACTCAAAGACAAAGGAATAATTGATTCAATTTGGCAATAGATTTGAACCAACGTCTTCCTAACAAAAACAAAATAAATAGTGAGTTATTTCCTCAATGATTTTTCTAGGCGTTAAACCTCGCCCTAAGCCGGACGCTAACGATAAACCCTAAATTCACATATGAACACACGTATATACACCCAAACGCTAACGGTAAACTAAATTCACAATGAGTTTGGAAAATCTGCCGTCGAACATATGCCATAAATTGAAAAAAGCGCGTCGAACCAAATGCATTCTAAACGTCTGTCAGTTACACAATTTCAATGGATGTTTTTTGGACGCACTTCCACGTCTAAAAAAATTGTTGGTGAAACCTGTATCCGTTACATATGCCATAAATTGAAAAAAAAGACCTTATGCAGTGTAAACATTAGCTATGATTTAGACAGATGTTTTTTGGACGCACTTTCGAAATTTCGAAATATATTTATGAAAGTTCGACAAATAAAAAAACTTGTTTGGGAAACCTATATCGTTATATTTGTCCGAATAAACTGAAAAAAAGCGAATCGAACCAAAGGCCTCAGTCTAAGCATAGTCATAATTTAAACGGTTGGTTTTTGGACGCACTTTCAAAAATTAGAAATACGTTTGTGAAAGTTCGACAACTAAAAAAAACCTGTTGGTGAAACCTCTATCGTTATATATGTCATAAATTGAAAAAAGCAAATCGAACCAAATGCATTCTAAACATCAGTCAGTTACATAATTTCAATAGATGTTGGTTGGACGCACTTTCAAAATTTACAAATACATTTGGGAAAGTTTGACAACTAAAAAATACTGTTTTGGAAACCTCTAGCTATCGTTATATATGTCATAAACTGAAAAAAGAGGATCGAACCAAAAGCCTAGCTTCTATAAACATCATTCAATGGATTTTATTTGGACGCACTTCCAAAATTCAGAAATGCATTTGGGAAAGTTCGACAGCTAAAAAAAACCTGTTTGGGAATCCTGAATCCGTTACATATGACAACAACTAGAGAAACAAAACGAGTCGAACCAAAGACCTTCTAAACATTGATCAGTTACATAAGTTCAGTGGATTTTTTGGACGCACTTTCAAACTGGAACTGAAGCTCGACAACTTAAAATTCTTATCAGGTGACTCAAACTTATAGCCTTGCGTAAAATTAGTAGTATCAGTCCTTTATATGTGTTATAGTGCGAATAGAAAAACCGTGGGCACCCAGAAATATTTTAGAAATCGTTTATTGTTCGTATAGCAACACACAAACAACTCTAACTACAAAACGTTTATCATACTACACATCAGTCAAACTTCTTGGCGTGATATAGTAATTTCTGAGTTGTTCAGCGAACAAAAAAAGATTTTTAAAATATTTCTAGGTGCCCACAGTTTTGCGATTCGCATTGTAACGAGTCTTTACTGGGTACATTAGTATAGCTGCTACCTTTTCGTAATCCAATAATAACCTCACCACGTTAAATATAGTATTTACTTTGTATAACTCAACCCTTGCATGTAGATCTTGTTCTATATTCACGTACCTTTATAGTACTCTGTGTACCAGAGGTTATTTTCTACTTGCTTTAGCGTTTGTAAATCTGACGGTTTGTGAAGCAACGAACACAGACGAACAAATGATAACCTACAAATACTGGGTAGGGTCGCAGCTCCTAATAACATTGCCGGTAATTGGTTGGCTCAACCCAGAGTGAAACTATAGAAACAATACGTATACATAAACAATAGAACCTATTGTTCTGGTTAGCCAATCATAATGAATCTTACTAAGAGCTGCGAGACATCTGGATCTGCAAATACTAGATGGAGAAACCCTCTGATTTTTAGGATTCCTTAATAGCTCCCCCTCGTATGGAAGTTATAGAAAATTGGGTAGCGCTTTATTATCATTTTCTAATATAAATGGTTGGGGGAAAGGGCCTTCCAATTTCCAAGTAGTCTTGATGTAATTAAGCAATTACACAATGTTTTGAGGAAGCTATATGAAAAGCCGCTATTTATGGGAAATTATATCGAACCCATGGTCTTGGAAAATCGATTTACTGGTCTTGGTAATCGTTTTATTATTGAAAATCTATGTGTAAATTAAAGCCAATATTTCAAGGGCTGTTTTGGGCTAATCTCGAACAGATCTTTGGTTTACCTTAATTTAGGGTGTTTGAGATTCGTTTTTGAAAACTCTGAAAAGCTAAGCCTTCTATGGAAGCTAAGTATATGGGAATTCGAACCCATGACCTTCGGTAGTTCTCTTTTAAGAGTTCATCAAAGTTCAAAGTTTTTTTTGGGACATGAATTAGGTATTGAATGTCACATTTTGGAAAAGCTATATGGGTTGGTTTACTTGTACTTGATGAAGCTTTGAAAGTCAGTTTTGAAAGCGTTTGGAGAAGGTCTCTTTAAAGCCGATTTTAAGCAAATTATATGGAAAATAGTAATGAATATCGAAAATATAGAGCTCACAACTTTTGATTCTCAAATAAAATTGTGTAATAAGTTTCACATTCAATTAAAAAATATTAATGTAATGGTAATATATATGCGTTTCAAGCTCACCTTTTTGCTTTCCGCAGCGTAAAAATGAAAGTCTTCACCTTGTATAAATTCAATTTTTCTCCGGTAGCGTCACAACTTGAGATTGCACTTGCTTGTGTGAATCTAAGCGCGAGTCAACTCTTTAAATATCCCAAAGGATTACATAATAGTGGTTATCACCTTGGCAAGCGATAAGACCACTTCTGGTTAACGGATGTTATATTAAGAATTAACACCCAAAACTTGAAAATTGAAGGGGCAGTGAGAACAAAACACTTCTGCCTGAAGCATTTCGTTAACTTCAAAGAGAAATCTTTGAATTCACATCAAAAATTGAAATATAAAAGTGTCCAGTCATCCAAATATAGCTGAATAAATATAGCATAGTGTAAAATGCAAAGTCAACAACGTATGATGGACCTTAACGAATATGGTGTCAAACGAATTTGCAGTTAGCTGACATTTAATTTGAAGGAGAAATTACAAGTTTTAATATTGTCAAATTCTCTGCATGCACGCTGCAAATCATTAAATAAAGTGACAACGAAAAACAAACCCACTCTATCATTTTTATATATCGGTCATCTATTAAAACATTAAATTTAAACGTTTTATTCAATCATTCATGCATGTGCTTTTCTTTTCATTCATTGATTCATGCATGCGTCGATTACAGAGAGGATAATCGAACCGTGAACACTTGACTTTTTTCATTATTTTCTGAACATTCTACTGCTTCAAACCGTTTATTAATAAAGCAGTGAGTTCAAATACACCAAGTGTTCATCATAAATCACTATTTCTAATCTATTCGCTCATGGGATGTGGGTCAAAAAAGTGACAAAAAAACTCAAAGTGTTCACGATTCGAGTGTCATCACTGTAATTAACTGATTCAACCTTTCATTGCATTCATTTACTCATTCATCTAACCATTCATTCATTCATTCATTCATCCATTCATTCATTCATTCATTCATTCATTCATTCATTCATTCATTCATTCATTCATTCATTCTTTCTTTCTTTCTTTCTTTCTTTCTTCATTCATTCATTCATTCATTCATCAAAATTCATTCTTTCTTCATTCATTCATTCATTCTTCAATCAATAGATTTATTTAACCGTCCATCAAATCATTTCAAATCAAATTTTAATATCAATACAAAGGTAAATAATATATAAAAAAATCGCGAGGGTTGATCGTCGAAGAATTCCGGGCCATATATATCACCTGCAGAGACATTGAAATAAAAACACATTTCTTCGAAAGTTATTTCAGCTTTACAATGTCAATATGAATATTCTTACTAAAACAATTATTCTCCTCAGGCTCGGTGAATGTTTGTGTATTATAACCTCGACTTTTTCTTGGTTATTATCTTTACCACCTGCATGCAGAGATTTTTGCGTGACATTGAAATAAAAACACATTTCTTCGAAAGCTATTTCTGCTTTACTATGTCAATATGAATATTCTTACTAATACAATTATTCTCCTCAGGCTCCATGAATATTCGTGTACCGCGACTTTTCCTTGGTTATTTTTCACCGATATTCACCTCGCCTTAGGCAAATCGTCGTTAATGAGTCCTGTATCATTATCACTTTAAAAAGCAACTAGCACGATTGGTTTGACTAATTAACTCGTTTATTCACAGAGAGTAGAGATTGCCTCTTAGTACAAGAGTCAGCCTCGAAGGCATTCAATTACCACACTCATGATTGTATTCTTCTTGTTCGCAGCTGTCCGATAAGTCATGCGCGTATTCATTACTGTAGATTTGTAAAATACTCATGCTTTGTATGAATGGAGTGCCAATATGGCCACCACTTCAATTCAATTCAATTCAATTCAATTCAATTCAATTCAATTCAATTCATCTTTATTTACTACATATATTTACAATTTTATTTAACAATATTTAATTGAAACAGATTCAATAGTAGTAGCTAACTGTAATAGCCAGAGGCTAGACTTGACA
The DNA here is from genome assembly GCA_949775045.1 of Metridium senile. Lineage (NCBI taxonomy): Eukaryota > Metazoa > Cnidaria > Anthozoa > Actiniaria > Metridiidae > Metridium > Metridium senile. The sequence goes on from OX459109.1 coordinate 10,957,177, forward strand.
GTTAGCTTAATATATATTATTGAATATGTTTTAATTACTTTGAAAGAGGAGATAATTATTAATTAATAATTGAATAATTTATGAATAAATAGATAATTAAATAAAGAATAGAAAGAATAGAAAAAAGGTACAAAATGACGGTAATACATGTACAGCTGAAGATAGCATAATAGTATTTGATTATTACAAATAAGATAAATTTACAAATGCGAAATTATATAATTTCAGTTATAGATGGCAATATTGGAGGTCTATTATGTACATTATATTCAATATTATAAGCAAAACTAGATAAGAAAAGAAAAACAAGGCTTAGCTAGAATCTATCAGTCTTTTTTCCAGTTCTTTTTTAAACAATGGCCTGCTGAGCATTTTAAGATCTTCATCAATGGAATTCCAAACCTTTACACCATTAAAACGGATATTAAATTTGCCATAATTAGTTCTAACACGAGGCAAAGAAAGAGAAGATTTTGATGCAAGTCTGGTATTGTAGTTATGTGTCTCTTTGATTTTTACAAAAAAAAAGGATCAAATACACTTGGTAATTTACCTGCATGATAGTCATACATGAATAATGCATTATGAAAATAGATGAGGTCATGAAGTTTTAGTATCTTTAGATTTATGAAGAGAGGATTAGTATGATCAGAATAGGCAGAAAAGGTTAAAATGCGAATGGCTTTTTTCTGGCGAAGAAATAGAGGGTTGACCGTAGACTGATAAGTATTTCCCCATGTTATTAGAGCATAAATAAAAAATGGATAAAGAAAAAAATGTTAAAATGCAAAGTCAACAACGTATGATGGACCTTAACGAATATGGTGTCAAACGAATTTGCAGTTAGCTGACATTTAATTTGAAGGAGAAATTACAAGTTTTAATATTGTCAAATTCTCTGCATGCACGCTGCAAATCATTAAATAACTGTGTCAACGAAAAACAAACAACCTATCATTTTTATATATCGGTCATCTATTTAAACATTAAATTTAAACGTTTTATTCAATCATTCATGCATGTGCTTTTCTTTTCATTCATTGATTCATGCATGCGTCGATTACAGAGAGGATACTCGAACCGTGAACACTTGACTTTTTTCATTATTTTGTGAACATTCTACTGCTGCTTCAAACCGTCTAATAATAAAGCAGTGAGTTCAAATACACCAAGTGTTCATAATAAATCACTATTTCTAATCTATTCGCTCATGGGATGTGGGTCAAAAAAGTGACAAAAAAACTCAAAGTGTTCACGATTCGAGTGTCCTCACTGTAATTAACTGATTCAACCTTTCATTGCATTCATTTACTCATTCATCTAACCATTCATTCATTCATTCATCCATCCATCCATCCATCCATTCATTCTTTCATCCGTTCATTCATTCTTTCTTTCTTTCTTTCTTCATTCATTCATTCTTCAATCAATAGATTTATTTAACCGTCCATCAAATCATTTCAAATCAAGTTTTAATATCAATACAAAGGTAAATAATATATAAAAAAATCGCGAGGGTTGATCGTCGAAGAATTCCGGGCCATATATATCACCTGCAGAGACATTGAAATAAAAACACATTTCTTCGAAAGTTATTTCAGCTTTACAATGTCAATATGAATATTCTTACTAAAACAATTATTCTCCTCAGGCTCGGTGAATGTTTGTGTATTATAACCTCGACTTTTCCTTGGTTATTTTACCACCTGCAGAGATTTTTGCGTGACATTGAAATAAAAACACATTTCTTCGAAAGCTATTTCTGCTTTACTATGTCAATATGAATATTCTTACTAATACAATTATTCTCCTCAGGCTCCATGAATATTCGTGTACCGCGACTTTTCCTTGGTTATTTTTCACCGATATTCACCTCGCCTTAGGCAAATCGTCGTTAATGAGTCCTGTATCATTATCACTTTAAAAAGCAACTAGCATGATTGGTTTGACTAATTAACTCGTTTATTCACAGAGAGTAGAGATTGCCTCTCAGTACAAGAGTCAGCCTCGAAGGCATTCAATTACCACACTCATGATTGTATTCTTCTTGTTCGCAGCTGTCCGATAAGTCATGCACGTATTCATTACTGTAGATTTGTAAAATACTCATGCTTTGTATGAATGGAGTGCCAATATGGCCACCACTTCAATTCAATTCAATTCAATTCAATTCAATTCAATTCAATTCATCTTTATTTACTACATATATTTACAATTTTATTTAACAATATTTAATTGAAACAGATTCAATAGTAGTAGCTAACTGTAATAGCCAGATGCTAGACTTGACAGTTAGCTTAATATATATTATTGAATATGTTTTAATTACTTTGAAAGAGGAGATAATTATTAATTAATAATTGAATAATTTATGAATAAATAGATAATTAAATAAAGAATAGAAAGAATAGAAAAAAGGTACAAAATGACGGTAATACATGTACAGCTGAAGATAACATAATAGTATTTGATTATTACAAATAAGATAAATTTACAAATGCGAAATTATATAATTTCAGTTATAGATGGCAATATTGGAGGTCTATTATGTACATTATATTCAATATTATAAGCAAAACTAGATAAGAAAAGAAAAACAAGGCTTAGCTAGCATAAGAATCTATCAGTCTTTTTTCCAGTTCTTTTTTAAACAATGGCCTGCTGAGCATTTTAAGATCTTCATCAATGGAATTCCAAACCTTTACACCATTAAAACGGATATTAAATTTGCCATAATTAGTTCTAACACGAGGCAAAGAAAGAGAAGATTTTGATGCAAGTCTGGTATTGTAGTTATGTGTCTCTTTGATTTTTACAAAAAAAGGATCAAATACACTTGGTAATTTACCTGCATGATAGTCATACATGAATAATGCATTATGAAAATAGATGAGGTCATGAAGTTTTAGTATCTTTAGATTTATGAAGAGAGGATTAGTATGATCAGTATAGGCAGAAAAGGTTAATATGCGAATGGCTTTTTTCTGGCGAAGAAATAGAGGGTTGACCGTAGACTGATAAGTATTTCCCCATGTTATTAGAGCATAAATAAAAAATGGATAAAGAAAAAAATGTTAAAATGCAAAGTCAACAACGTATGATGGACCTTAACGAATATGGTGTCAAACGAATTTGCAGTTAGCTGACATTTAATTTGAAGGAGAAATTACAAGTTTTAATATTGTCAAATTCTCTGCATGCACGCTGCAAATCATTAAATAACTGTGTCAACGAAAAACAAACAACCTATCATTTTTATATATCGGTCATCTATTTAAACATTAAATTTAAACGTTTTATTCAATCATTCATGCATGTGCTTTTCTTTTCATTCATTGATTCATGCATGCGTCGATTACAGAGAGGATACTCGAACCGTGAACACTTGACTTTTTTCATTATTTTGTGAACATTCTACTGCTGCTTCAAACCGTCTAATAATAAAGCAGTGAGTTCAAATACACCAAGTGTTCATAATAAATCACTATTTCTAATCTATTCACTCATGGGATGTGGGTCAAAAAAGTGACAAAAAAACTCAAAGTGTTCACGGTTCGAGTGTCCTCACTGTAATTAACTGATTCAACCTTTCATTGCATTCATTTACTCATTCATCTAACCATTCATTCATTCATTCATTCATCCATTCATTCATTCATTCATTCATTCATTCATTCATTCATTCATTCATTCATTCATTCATTCATTCATTCATTCATTCATTCATTCTTTCTTTCTTTCTTTCTTTCTTCATTCATTCATTCATTCATTCATCAAAATTCATTCTTTCTTCATTCATTCATTCTTCAATCAATAGATTTATTTAACCGTCCATCAAATCATTTCAAATCAAATTTTAATATCAATACAAAGGTAAATAATATATAAAAAAATCGCGAGGGTTGATCGTCGAAGAATTCCGGGCCATATATATCACCTGCAGAGACATTGAAATAAAAACACATTTCTTCGAAAGTTATTTCAGCTTTACAATGTCAATATGAATATTCTTACTAAAACAATTATTCTCCTCAGGCTCGGTGAATGTTTGTGTATTATAACCTCGACTTTTTCTTGGTTATTATCTTTACCACCTGCATGCAGAGATTTTTGCGTGACATTGAAATAAAAACACATTTCTTCGAAAGCTATTTCTGCTTTACTATGTCAATATGAATATTCTTACTAATACAATTATTCTCCTCAGGCTCCATGAATATTCGTGTACCGCGACTTTTCCTTGGTTATTTTTCACCGATATTCACCTCGCCTTAGGCAAATCGTCGTTAATGAGTCCTGTATCATTATCACTTTAAAAAGCAACTAGCATGATTGGTTTGACTAATTAACTCGTTTATTCACAGAGAGTAGAGATTGCCTCTTAGTACAAGAGTCAGCCTCGAAGGCATTCAATTACCACACTCATGATTGTATTCTTCTTGTTCGCAGCTGTCCGATAAGTCATGCGCGTATTCATTACTGTAGATTTGTAAAATACTCATGCTTTGTATGAATGGAGTGCCAATATGGCCACCACTTCAATTCAATTCAATTCAATTCAATTCAATTCAATTCAATTCAATTCAATTCAATTCAATTCAATTCAATTCAATTCAATTCATCTTTATTTACTACATATATTTACAATTTTATTTAACAATATTTAATTGAAACAGATTCAATAGTAGTAGCTAACTGTAATAGCCAGAGGCTAGACTTGACAGTTAGCTTAATATATATTATTGAATATGTTTTAATTACTTTGAAAGAGGAGATAATTATTAATTAATAATTGAATAATTTATGAATAAATAGATAATTAAATAAAGAATAGAAAGAATAGAAAAAAGGTACAAAATGACGGTAATACATGTACAGCTGAAGATAGCATAATAGTATTTGATTATTACAAATAAGATAAATTTACAAATGCGAAATTATATAATTTCAGTTATAGATGGCAATATTGAAGGTCTATTATGTACATTATATTCAATATTATAAGCAAAACTAGATAAGAAAAGAAAAACAAGGCTTAGCTAGCATAAGAATCTATCAGTCTTTTTTCCAGTTCTTTTTTAAACAATGGCCTGCTGAGCATTTTAAGATCTTCATCAATGGAATTGCAAACCTTTACACCATTAAAACGGATATTAAATTTGCCATAATTAGTTCTAACACGAGGCAAAGAAAGAGAAGATTTTGATGCAGGTCTGGTATTGTAGTTATGTGTCTCTTTGATTTTTACAAAAAAAGGATCAAATACACTTGGTAATTTACCTGCATGATAGTCATACATGAATAATGCATTATGAAAATAGATGAGGTCATGAAGTTTTAGTATCTTTAGATTTATGAAGAGAGGATTAGTATGATCAGTATAGGCAGAAAAGGTTAATATGCGAATGGCTTTTTTCTGGCGAAGAAATAGAGGGTTGACCGTAGACTGATAAGTATTTCCCCATGTTATTAGAGCATAAAGAAAAAATGGATAAAGAAAAAAATGGTAAAATGCAAAGTGAACAACGTATGATGGACCTTAACGAATATGGTGTCAAACGAATTTGCAGTTAGCTGACAGTTAATTTGAAGGAGAAATTACAAGTTTTAATATTGTCAAATTCTCTGCATGCACGCTGCAAATCATTAAATAACTGTGTCAACGAAAAACAAACAACCTATCATTTTTATATATCGGTCATCTATTTAAACATTAAATTTAAACGTTTTATTCAATCATTCATGCATGTGCTTTTCTTTTCATTCATTGATTCATGCATGCGTCGATTACAGAGAGGATACTCCAACCGTGAACACTTGACTTTTTTCATTATTTTCTGAACATTCTACTGCTGCTTCAAACCGTCTAATAATAAAGCAGTGAGTTCCAATACACCAAGTGTTCATAATAAATCACTATTTCTAATCTATTCGCTCATGGGATGTGGGTCAAAAAGTGACAAAAAAACTCAAAGTGTTCACGGTTCGAGTGTTCTCACCGTAATTAACTGATTCAACCTTTCATTGCATTCATTTACTCATTCATCTAACCATTCATTCATTCATTCATTCATTCATTCCATCCATCCATTCATTCATTCATTCATTCTTTCTTTCTTTCTTTCTTTCTTTCTTTCTCTCTTTCTTTCTTTCTTTCTCTCTTTCTTTCTTTCTTTCTTTCTTTCTTTCTTCATTCATTCATTCATCAAAATTCATTCATTCTTTCTTCATTCATTCATTCATTCTTCAATCAATAGATTCAATCAAGTTTTAATATCAATACAAAGGTAAATAATATTTCAATAAAAAATCACGAGGGTTGATCGGCGAAGAGTTAATTCCGGGCCATATATATCACCTGCAGAGACATTGAAATAAAAACACATTTCTTCGAAAGTTATTTCAGCTTTACAATGTCAATATGAATATTCTTACTAAAACAATTATTCTCCTCAGGCTCGGTGAATGTTTGTGTATTATAACCTCGACTTTTTCTTGGTTATCTTTACCACCTGCATGCAGAGATTTTTGCGTGACATTGAAATAAAAACACATTTCTTCGAAAGCTATTTCTGCTTTACTATGTCAATATGAATATTCTTACTAATACAATTATTCTCCTCAGGCTCCATGAATATTCGTGTACCGCGACTTTTCCTTGGTTATTTTTCACCGATATTCACCTCGCCTCAGGCAAATCGTCGTTAATGAGTCCTGTATCATTATCACTTTAAAAAGCAACTAGCATGATTGGTTTGACTAATTAACTCGTTTATTCACAGAGAGTAGAGATTGCCTCTCAGTACAAGAGTCAGCCTTGAAGGCATTCACTTATACCACATGCACTCATGATTCTATTGTTCTTGTTCGCAGCTGTCCGATAAGTCATGCACGTATTCATTACTGTAGATTTGTAAAATACTCATGCTTTATCGTTTTTTAATTAATATATTTTCATCAAAATTATATATTAGAATGACATGAACAAAGGTAACAAGTTATAAAATATATAAGTATAAAATCGTATTTTTGGCTATATACTAAGTTACTCACTAATTTCCATCTCTAATTCGTTCATGGAATTGAAATTATTTTTTTGCTTATTTGTAATTACTTAATTATATATTGACCAATTCAAATATTTTAGGAAAATCGCCGTTTCGTTTTTTTTGGCTATATTTAACAATTATTCGCCGAAGGTGAAGTGGTTATCGGGCGAATATTTACCGAGCCGGGAGTCTTTTATATACATGCACTATTCACAACCGAACAACAAAATAAAGAACTGAAAATTCTTGTATAAAATAAAAATGTATTGCGTAATATTACAAAGCGTGACAAGACGCACGAGCTTCAGCGCGCGTTCTTATGAGGTTGTGAAGTGTGTATATACTTTAAAACTAAGTTACTCACTAATTTCCATCTATAACTCTGATATAGAATTGGAATTCTTTTTTTGGACTTATTTGTAATTACTTTTAAGTAATTCTTGTTATTGTATTTAAATTTGAGTAAAAATCTCCCTATAGTAATTGTTAAGGCGAACCTTTTGGTCTACTGAATCTCTAAGTTTATTTCAAACAACAACAGCAAGAGTTAGAACAACTCACAAAATAACTTGCAAAAGCTAAAGAAAGAGATGCGATTTCAAGGTTTGGTTTGGACATACTCGGAAGAGGTGACGAGGACATCAAGTCTTTATTAATAAGATAAAAATACATATCCTATTTTACATCAGTATAACATTAAAGTATAGCAATAATAATAATAAATTTACAAAATACATCGATATTAAAAAAGATAAAATATATACAACTCTCAATATTTAAAAATTTGTCTCTCAATATTTAAAAATTAGTCTACTACTAAAAACGTTCATCATTCTTTCTGTGTTAATTTTAGGTCTAACTACACTAGGTTTTCTTAATGCATATTTTATTTCTTTTTTCTTTGGAAGGAGAGGACGTAGCGGGTGATTATCCATTTTTTTCACTTTATTATCTAAGTTCCTATCCATCATTTCAAGGTGCTGATGAATGTTTATTTTCTCAGTGGTAAATCTTTGTTTATAGCATTTGTCTAAAAATCTTTGTATTGTGGTCAATTCTGGTTCCGCAGAACCATATACTTGCAGGCCATATGATAAGGTTGAGAGAACCAGGCTCTTGAACAAATGATCCATTTCTTTCGGGTTCAATCCTTCCTGGCGTAAAGTTCTTAAAACATGGAGACACCTATTTGCCTTGACGAGCTTATTGTGAACGTGGGATGTGAATCTGTTACCATTCTGAAATGTAACTCCAAGAATTGACAGTTCTTTGCATCGAGGAATGTTAAATAGGTGGGAAGTCATTGGCGGAAATCCATTTTATCCTATTTATTTAGACGAGTTTTTACTTGTACTTTGTCGACTATGCCTTGGTCTTTGTGAGCGACACTTTGCACACTTATTCAAAATTTCAGTGGCAACTCTTCAAATATTTGTTTTTTAATGTTTTATGAATTAATTTTTTTTTGGTAAGAATTACGCGGAACAAGGAGGGTGTTAATGAGGCCAAATAATTAGAAGAAAAATAAGTTTCAAGTTTTAATAATACACATTACGAAAACTACTGATGAAAAAACTGCAGTTACAAAATAATAATAATAAACATTACCAATAACAAATGGACTGAGCAGGAGAACTAAAATCTATTTTATCACAACCATCATCACTAGACCACTTTCATAAATAGTGGAAAATTAGTTTTACAAGTGAGCAGATATTCAGAAGTCATATGAAAGAACCACCTAAAATAGGCATGTTTGGAAGGTTTTGATGCCCTAGCATATGTCAAAATGAAAAATGTAGAGATTTGTGTGTAATTTTCTGCCGAGGCCTTTGAATTGCTGGCTCGTTTTGGTGTTTTTCTGATTTTTCAAATTCATATAGCTTCTTAAGATTTACTCGTTTTTTCTCAAATTTTCACGTTATTCTTATTGTGAATGCCTATCATATGATAGCTATCTTTTTCTTAAAACAGCAATTTTAAAATGATTGATGACCATTTATGAAAGCCATCTATGATTATTAACAACACTGAAAACACACAAAAACACAACATTAAAACCATGTTTATTTCGTTTCTATATTACAACTTGGGGCGAGTCTTCACCGACTCGGAACATCGTTTAGGATTGGTTTGAAAAACAATCGAGTCTTTCCAAACAATTGCCCTAAACCTAACCAAACAATAGCGGTGCTGTCTAATGGGGCCAATAAAAACGCAGCTTTCTACTGGTGAAGTCCAACCCACAACTTGACAGATCACTATATAATTTTTTTTGTGTTATGAATCTTAAAATGCATTAAGAAACAACAACTACCTCAACTTGCCGCTTTAATATGGGTACATCTTCCCAAAGACTCACCAGCGAAAAATAAACGTTGTGGAAAAATCCTTGAATTCATGGAATTTTAAAACATTGGAAAATACCTATAGTAGAATTATTCTGTCGTTTGACGACTGGTTAACTCAAAAATAGTCTAACCTCCTACAATGAAAACAATCGCTAAAATACTAAAATTCAACTAAAATAATTTCAATTTGAAAATCTTCTATTTTTTTATAATATTTTGGGAACTTTATCAATGAATGTCTAAAAGGGTTCGCAATACGGTTTTAAAAACATAGGAAATAGTAGTAAAAATATCATTCATGAGGTACCCAAATTACTATTAATCAAATATGCCATTTACAATTTTAACCCATAAACGTCCACACACCAAATTTGAATAAAATCAGTCAAATAGAAGCTGGGATATGGCGATTTGAATATATAATTTCCCTTACAAATCACTGTATTTTCGGTTCGGTTCAAAAACAAGAATGCTTTGCCTACTTTCTTTTTGTAAAATAGTTCGTGCCAATTCTCAGGTTTCACTTTATCTAGCACCGCTGTACAATTTGACAAAAGGCGCATCAGGGATAAGCTCGATTCGAGATACATTCAAATGTGTTTTCTATTGTTTAGCGGCAGTATTTTCCCGTCCTTGGCTTGGAATTTGTGAATATTTATACAACATATCAAGGCTTATATTAAGCCTGGTTCACACGAGCGTCACACGAGCGTATATAATCATAATCATAAGCAAGAAAACAAAAGATTCATTTTCCCCTGGGGAATTAGAAAACAAAGACCAGAGTGTTTCCTTTTCCAATTTCTTTTGTTTTGCTTATGATTATGACGCAGTGTGAACCATGCAGGCTTTAGCCTGTGCAAATGCGTCTTCTGTCAAATAGTGCAGTGGTGCTCGATAACATGAAACTGGATTATATATTGATCTATTATTCTCAATTCGCAAAGCATTCTTGTGCTTGTAGTACAAGAATCATCACTCGACACAGGAATCAAACCTATCATGGTACGATTTGAAACTTTCAAACTCCCTTCGTCCCCAGGCTTCCCATATGATCAGTTGATATCTCTCGGTCGATCGGTCTTGTGCTTCCGCTGGGCTTTTAGGAGACTTTAGGGCTTGTCTACGCTTGCGTACAGGCTCCACTCGGCGAAGGCAAACGATCTGTAATAAGATGTCAATAATTTGGGTTTTAAAACATAATAAGAATCTTAAAAATTGCAAACTTTTAGAATATTTAAATGTAAATGGAAACGCAGAAATGAAGTGAATAAAGAAGTAAAACTCTCACCTTATTATTCCCTGCCTTGATGATTTTATCAACATGACCTTCATCGTAGTATTGCAGATGACTGTCGCATTTCATTTGTGCTATGACCTCACCATACAGGTAATCCTTAGCGTCAGGGTCAACATTGACCACAACCAAGTCCCCTCCCCCACGGCCTATCCACAGAGTCCCCCCGACGTACAGCACTGCCATGACTTTATGAACAGATCCAGTCATCACGTGCAGGCGTGGCCGTGTTGCGTCACTAGAAGGCTTGTCCTGGTCCTGGTATTGATAACGTAATGATTTTCTTTTTCTTGATTTCATTAACGATGGCCCACGTGTGATGGATGTGGGATTGACCTTCAGAGAACTCATAGAAACAGCTTCGACTTTGGGACGTACGACACTCTTCTTACGCTCCTTGGCAGCCTCGACGACTACTTTGAAACGGTCTACAACCTCGAATGAAGTCTCTACGTTGTTGTTATCTTCATCTTTGTTATCCTCTGGATTCTCAGTTGCTTCCTCTGAAGATTTGGAAGTTTTACTTGTGGATGTTTGATTATCTTCGAATGATTTAGTAAGTGCTTCAGAGTCTGTCGTTTGAGTATTTGCAATTTCAGATGGAACTTCAGAATGTACATCTGTGGAATTTGCCTCCAAAGAGGTATCTTTGTTGTTTTTAGCTTCTTCTTTGTTATCCTCTGGATTCACAGTTGCTTCGTCTGAAGATTTGGAAGTTTTACTTGTAGATGTTGGATTATCTTCGGGTGATTTAGTAAGTGTTTCATCTGTGGAATTTGTTTCAAGGTTGGATTCACTTATCTTTTCAGTATCTGTTGTTGTGCAATTTGGTGGGATGCTAGATGATGGATCAATGGGAACTTTACTTTGTGGGGGACGTGATTGCAAACTCGATGATCTAACTAATGTACAGAAGCCACTATCGACAGAGCTCACGACGGAACCTTCTTCAGCAGAACGAGATTTCGATAAAGCCTTTTCAGGAGAGTCAACCATCTGGATGTGCGTGGATGAGGTACTAGTAGCATTACCATCATCGTGAGAAGTATCTCGAATTTTCACCGCTCCTGACCTCCCTGACCTCTCAAGTTTCCTATGGCCAGAAGTTGCTGCCCCATAGGAAGAAGGAGTACCAATCTCAGTTTCTGTCCTATCCCTATCCCCCTTTGGCAACGTATCTCCTTTTCGTTTCGCATCCTCCTCACCAATGTCAGCCCCCTCAGTCTTAGAGAAGGAAGAACACACCAGCTTCATGACGGGGTTCTCCACCTCGAGATCAAAGACGTGCGTCAGTTCATGGGTGTGAACGTCCCACTGTAGAATCTTCGTTGACCGTCGATCGATACTCCAAACACGATCATCGCAAGCAACTATCGTTCGGACTTTGGCTCGCTTGGAAAGGTAAACCTGGATTTCTTTAAGAATCGTAAGAGTGCTTGTGTCTAGAACAATGATCTTATTATCACAGCTGACCCACAGTTCGCTATCATCTTTTGTTAGTACCATACAACTTGCTGGACTGCCGCTCTGGCCGAGGTTGATGACCTGTACGTCATTCCAGTAAGACATTTCTTCCATGATGGCGTCATCGTCATCACTTGGGCTGAGCTTGACGTCGTCATGGATACGACTTGATGTGGAGTCACGTTGATGAGCGAATATGATTAATGTACCATTGGATAATGAGGCATATACGCGTTTTATTTTGGTTTCACTCTGAAAAAGACAACACAACAAAACAATTGTTAGCTGCGTTTCATTGCTACAAGTAGCTTAGCTTTAAATCGAATTTGAACGATTGTTTCCTTAACAAAGTTGTCTTGAACAAGTATCCTTTCTAGTGTTGACGATAAACAGTTTTTGTTGATATTATCTTCAATAACTCATGCCGTTAATATACACAAACACATTGCGTTCGATTTAATTAATTTGTAGTAGAGATTTCCAAAGTAGTAGAATAGGCAAATACTGCTCTGAAATTTTTGAGACAAAACACTCCATCCCGGAATCGTTTTCAGAAAAAATTGGATCTTAGCTCACGTGACAATTTCTACGACCATCGAAGAATATGTGTGTGTTTCCTGTGGATAGAGCATATTTGTATCTGGAATATAATTAGTCAATTCCACTAAATCGGAAATTATTATTGAGGTAATATAACATGCAGAGTATAGGTTTGATGCCGTATACTACTGTTTTTATGTTCAGATCTTTAGCTTTCGTCGGACACCGACATCATCAGAAGAGGCAAATACCTCAAACCTACTCTAATATTTTTCACAATGCTACTGAAGGACAACTTTAATATTCTATAACATACAGATGATGATCCTTTTGTCGATTCTTTAGATGGCTCATTGCTTTGTTCTTCGGATGCTTTTTCATATGGTTCTTTGGTCTCCTGTACTAAAAGTCCTAACACTGCCGCATTGACAATAAAGGAGAAGAGGGTGATGGGAAGGCGATGTGCAGATCGTCTGCCAAAAACATCGATTGTGTTGCCCTGCAGATAGAGAGAACTGTTAGAACCCTATGTTGTTGTTACTGTTATGCTAGAGTGGTAAATTTGATCATGTGCTACAATTAACCCCACACCTTGAGGGCCACTTTAGTGATTATTATGGTAGTTCCGGACACTTTCTACTGCGCATCTCTCGCGCGCATAACATTAGCTCATTCTCGTACCCTGACCTTACTCACTTTACTTTTCGTAGTCAGTTATTTTTCGTGAGCTTTCTCCTTTGCGCTTCTCTAGCTTTTACAATACGGTGACCCCTTTTTTCTTTTTATTCATGGCTGCAGTTTTCTTACGATTTAGAATAGAAAATATTCACTGATTGGATTTTCTCCAATTTTACAAATTTTATAGTCTATACACATTTAGGGGTGTACCTCTAGAATTCACTTTTACCCATCGGTGCAAATGATTGAATGATTTTTGACACTATCCTCATTCCATAACTATTATTAGTATTACCGACATAATCACAATCTATTCTAGACTATCAATATTTGATTAACAGGAATCTCACCTCGGTACCTAACCATGTTCTGCTGCCCACTTTGGCCATGCAAAGCACTCTTTGTCCAGGACATGACTCTTCTTGCGAGTAAAATACACCAGTATCACAGTTTAACATGCTGTATTCACGACTTTCTCGCTCACGACTCCATAGCAGAACAAAGCTAGACGAATCGGTGCTTCCTGGAAAATAAACAATGTTCTTAGAGTATAGACCTTTCTCATGAACCGAGGAGTCTTCATTTTTCAATACATTAGCAGTACAAAACCAACATTCATTTCAGTGATGGCATGATTCTTAAGCTGCAACAATGTTTTTGAAATAGGTGTATCTATATTAATATATCCTTACTTGATCCAGAATGTGCCATCCCATATACAGAGGTTATTTTCTCAAGTACGGCCCCACTTTCAGGTTTCGGCATTACTCGACTGTGACACATAAACTCCGGTTCTTGAATTTGCCGAAGGATTTGCTCCGAACTTGGACGACGTTCTGGTAGCTCATGCCAAGATTGCACCATCAATCTTTCCAGTTTTGGGAGCTGGCTATCGATCTCATGATCTTCCAGAGAGGGACGGACATTTCTTCTGATTGCTTTCTTTATTTCTACGGCACTTTTTAGCTCGTGGAATGGCCTGACACCAGCAATCAATTCGTACAGGAAGATAGCGAACGAGAATATATCAACCTTAGAAAAGAGGTGAATTGGTTAGCTGAGATTTGCATGTAGAAAAACACTTTTCATTGGAGCAAGCAAGCAAGCAAGCAAGCAAGCAAGCAAGCAAGCAAGCAAGCAAGCAAGCAAGCAAGCAAGCAAGCAAGCAAGCAAGCAAGCAAGCAAGCAAGCAAGCAAGCAAGCAAGCAAGCAAGCAAGCAAGCAAGCAAGCAAGCAAGCAAGCAAGCAAGCAAGCAAGCAAGCAAGCAAGCAAGCAAGCAAGCAAGCAAGCAAGCAAGCAAGCAAGCAAGCAAGCAAGCAAACGGACAAACCAAAAGACAGACAGACAAATAAAAAGTGCAACGGTCCGCATACCTTTTCATCGTAGCCAACGCCCGTGCGTATCTCAGGAGCTTGGTAACCAGGTGTACCCTCATCTCCCGACACACCTTGCGGTGTGGCAAAACACGAGATTCCATAATCAGATAATTTAACGTTGACCAAGTCATTGTCGTCCAAAGACCAAACGAGGATATTATCAGCCTTTAGATCACGGTAGATAATATCTGAATCATGAAGGTACCAAAGGGCACTCGCTACCTAAAGAGATAGATAGATACATCCATTTCAAAAATCTTTGTCGCAATCAAAACTACTGTCCGCACTCTGAAGTACGCAAAGGATGTCGGTATTTCTTCTCTTGTTATCGATATATTCATAGCATATTTTGGTTGTACGTGTTTGTGTTAAATGAACATAACAAGTTGTTGCAATGGTAGATAATAAAACAAATATTTCTTAAACCCTTCCTAATAACAGTTTATGTGCATATTACCGACATCCTTTGATGCAGGCTTCAGAGTGTGGACTTTAGCTTCAGCTGCGACGACGATTTTTGAAATAGGTGTCTATTGATAATAGAGTACCGAAGTGTGACGTCACACTTTGGCTTTTCCTATTCAAATAGTTTTCATCATAGAATGCTAGTCAAAAAATAGGCTGCCCGAAAATTTGGGATCATTTGAGTGTGAAACGGCCGAGATATGATTTTTTGAATGTAAAATTTTCTCCATACAAAGTCTCTTATTTTTGGCCTGGTTCTAACCGGTTGGAACCAGGGCAAAAATAAGAGACTTTGTATGGAGAAAATTTTACATTCAAAAAATCATATCTCAGCCGTTTCACACTCAAATGATCCCAAATTTTCGGACAGCCTATATTTTGACTAGCATTCTATGATGAAAGTAGTCTGAATACGAAAAGATTAAAAAATAAAAAAATTGTGACGTCATCACTTCGGTACTCTATAGACCTCTTCACAGTCCCCTACAGTCATCTTGAAATGTCTCCGGGCGAGACGAACGTTAACGAATGATAGAGACATTTTAACACCTTGCAGGGACAATTATTCACGAGTCTCTATCATTGCCAATACCATTGCCAATATTTCACAGAAGAAATTAAGCAAAGCATTCCGCATGTTGTGGTATATGTTAACGATGCTAGATAACGTGAAACTAATGTATTATTTGAAATTAAAGCCTACCTGGAAAGCAACCCTGTACGTTAAAGACTTCCCAAGGACGGTGTCTCTACTCAAGTAATGGGCAGGGTTTATCACCTCTTTTTTTTTAGTTTCTCTTCCTAGAGTTAAGTCATCAAGTACATTGGCCAAGCTACCATATGGCGCTAGTTCCAATAGAAAACACAATGGGTGCAGACAGACACCTAGTAGTTTAACGATGCATGGGTGTCGTAGATGGCATAGCACAGCGACCTGAGATAAAAGGGGGAAATTGTTAGGAAGGAAGGAAGGAAGGAAGGAAGGAAGGAAGGAAGGAAGGAATTGTAGAGAAAGAAATGGAAGAAAGTGGATACATGCTGCAGCGTTTCATGTATAAATATCAGATTTTATGCAGGTTTACTAACCTCTTGTCGCAGGTCCCAAAAAGCGCGCACAACTTTTGTCTTTTCTAGTTCATCTTCAACATCATCTTCACCGAACATATATTCGCCCCGTAGGCTGCCCACACGTCGTGCACTTGATCCTTCGCTATGGTTTTGTCTTACAGATGATCCTGCAGTCGACGAGGAGTAAGATGACTCTGATCCACCACCGATACCACTGTCTTGAAGATATCTACAGGACAAAATAGTAATCAGTATTTGAACTATTGTAACGGCCATCAATACAATCATCTTCAATATCTGTTATTACAGTTATATGCAAATGTTTTCAAATGGATTCAAGTCGATGCTCTTGGCCAAAAACAATAACTTGGCCCGAAACCTCAACTTGAATCATTTATTCAATATCATTTGCATACAACTATAATAGCAGCGGTTACAGTGAATCTCCCTACAACGGACAGCGCTGGGGCGAAAACTGTCTGGTCAAATGGAGGTTTCGGTTTATTGATGTTTCTTTTGAATTTTTGGCAACATTTTGGACTTTAAGATATGTCATAAATGAAAGGCATAGTAGATTTTCCGCTAGGTTCACTCCATATGTACACTCATACACCACGTATCTCTCATATTGATTATATCTAAGGAGAAAGTCCGGGGAACGGTAAAACCAACATGACAAGGAATAGAACAGCACATCAAACACACAAACACACAAACAAACAAACAAACAAATCACATATAATATATGCACGTGCAGGGACACGACAATCCCAAAGCTACACCATGCGAACAACTAACCTTGAGACACGTGTTGAATGGAAAGTCTTCACTGCAACTTCAGAATCCCCCAGAATCCCTTTAAAAACTTCACCCGCACCTCCCCCTCCGAGTCGACTTGCTTCATCGGTCTTACAAGAAAACTCACTACTGTCAACCATTAAATTCCGGGGGAGGTCAGTCATGAGAAGATCTGGAATAAGCTCATCTAACGACACAACTGTTTCCGGGTGGTAAGGGCAGTTGATGGTCGAGAAAGTCATGGCCGCTGCTGCGCATGTCGGTAGAGTGAAATGGTAAGGTCGGATTGGCTGCGTGCTGAAATGTTCGGTGGGAAACTCCACGGAACAGGAGCGACGGAGATAGGACCCGCGTCGTGCCATAACGTTTGTGCAGCGGGGGCATGGGATCAAACGTCTGACAAGTGGGAAGCCATGTGTGTCAGTGTCATCAAGTCCTGGATTGAAAGAAAACGGAAACTCAAAAAGGGTAATAATGATGATGATGATAAGATAATGATCGCAATGACAATCACATTGACAATGCAGATGATGATTTAAGCAATGTACATGTTCTTCTCCAACTTTTGTTCCCCCAACCTATTTTAATATATCATGCGCAGATAGATAGATATTTTAACATATAATTTATACATATAATGCACCGATTATTTCACAAATCGTCCGTCAATTTGTTCGTGGAGTGTGTTAATCATGATCAACAAAATCATACGACTTTGAGTTCGTCCCATTTTCACTCCAGATGACCTGTCCGCCATTCCACATCAATACAACTCAATTTGATTCGTTTCATGTCATAGCAATAATAATAACCAACTTTAGTTAACGAGGGTAAAAACACAGTTTAGTTTACACTGATGAAATTGTGGCCTTCCTAGATTTTCCTCCCTCGATTCAATTTAATTCGGTTCAGTTCGATTCAACATTCCGACAATACCTGGAAACCATTCCGAGATAAGAGCGTCCACTTGATCAACAATGAACCCCATGGCAGAGAAGTCCCTGAACGATGAACACACCTCGATGGACACGCCCTCGTACTCCTCAAAACGATTACGGGTTGCGTAAAGAGGAACCTACAAATGTAAAACACCACATGATAAACGGAAAAAATGTTAATACAGTGGAACCCCGCCTTACGTTAATACGACCACCCCGTTATTGCGGCCAGTTTAGTTTAGGTCCATACATTTTCTAAAAAATGTACCCGCTTAATGCGACCACCCCGTTAATGCGACCACTTTGGGCTGTCCCTTCGGTGGACGGATTAACGGGGTTCCACTGTAGTAGTAGATTGGCATATTTGACTTGTTGATTAAGCCCGCGCTTGTACTTATGCTGATAGAGCAAATGCAGTTAAACCATGAAATGCAATCTAAGAAAGTACTAACAAATAGTGACTATTTTGTCACTATTGCTCAACCAGAACATCTTGAGACAAAAGAGTAATACAAAAGAAACCTCACTTTTCCTTTGTTTTATTATTTATTCTGGGTGAATAGTAGCAACAACTCAGTAGTCACTAAATAGTGACTATTTGTTAGAATTTACTTGATATTATTTCATGGTATAACTGCATTTGCTCTAGTGAGATGGCTGTGCCTAGATTATGTTGTGAAAAAGGACTGCCGAGAGAGGCCGAGAAAGCTTTTGGAAGTATGCTCTAGTTTTCGATTTCGAAAGATGATTGATGAAACAGGAAACAATAATGTTGTACCTAGTTCATATTGTCTAGAGGGACGGCCAAAAAATACTTTTTCCTGATATTTGTATGGTTATCATTGTAATAAAACGATGTTAATCGTTTGCAACATTATTATTTATTAAGGATGTTGTCCTTCTAGACGATATGATCTAGGGTTTATAGTGAAAACCAAGCTTTACATATTTATAGTTTTGTTTCAGGGCTATATGCACCATACTTATTCTGCTGATTATCAACAGGGGCAGATCCAGAAATTTGTCAGGGGGTGTCCCAATTGCAAATCAAAGGCTCTTATATTAAGGTGTTAGGGGGTGTCCGGTCCCTAAATGTCTTAAATAAAATAGGGGTAATTGCGGTGCTAAGGGGGGTGTCTGGTGCCTGAAGGGACAACCCCTAGATCCGCCCCCTGATCAATAATGATAAAATCTCACCAATTCTTTGTACGACTGCACCATGAAGTGTCCCCCATCGTAGATCACACTAATGCCTTTTCTCCAATATATCATGAAGAACGCCTGCTCATCAATCCCTTCATTGACCCGCCATCTTTGTAAGGACACCATTAGCCTCGTAATAAGACGACTCCAGAAACCACTCGGGATGTACGCCATTTGGTAACTACGACGAACTGCATCAATGGGATCTTTAGGAAATCCATCATCATCAACACTCCCATCAACGTCGTCACTTTGAGATTCTGCAGCTGCAGCTTCTTTTTGTTGACCAGACTGTGTGGGTCTTGGAAGAGTTGAAGAAGACTTTTCTTTAGAAAGGTTACTGTGCGGAAAACTAGATGCAGTGAATGTTTGTGATCGTTTCTTTTTCAAGCCTGGTTGTTTCGCCGCTCGGAGGAGCATATCCCGTTGAATTCCGGGGGAGTCATTGGGGAGCATGGAAGGGATGAGGAGACGTTTTTCGTCAAGGGACAAAGCGATCTCAAATCGTTCCATCAGCTGTAGATACTGAATAAATGGAGAATATTGCTTAGTAATGCAGTTGGGCGAAAGCACTGCTATTAAAGATAGTTTTGTTTTACAAAGATTCATATGCCACAACACCACACCAATATCAACAACAAAAACATCACCAACAGCAGCAATATAAAAAAAAACCCTGGCACAACAGCATCAAAAGAAACATCAAAACAACAACAGCAGCTACAAAAAAAAATCAATAACATCACAAACGAGTGTATTCTCCCTCGCAGCCGTTATTAGTGTCGGGCTTATTATTGGGGAGGGACAGGAAGCCCAACACTAATAACGGCTGCGAGGGAGACTAAAACGAGTGTGACAACAACAGCAGCAGCAACAACAACAACAACAACAACAACAACAGCAGCAGCAGCAACAACAACAACAACAACAACACCACCACCACCACCAACAACAACAACAACAACAACAAAAACAACAACAACCAAATAGGTGGACGTACAGTGACGTATTTTGTTATGGTTTTGCCAACCAACCATTATTTAAATAAGAAAAATCAAACAGTCTATTGTTAAAATGGTTGGCAAATTAGCATCACAATTCGAACACTAGTAAACACTACGCTCAGCTATTGTCAACAAGAACAAAAATAAAATCAAGACCATCACCAAACAATTAACTACCTCATCAACAAAACAACACAATGAACAATATCAACAACAGCAACAACAACAGCAACATTATCATCAAAGATTTCGATAATAAAACGATCATGCTTTTTATTTAATCTACAACAAATGTAACAGTAACAACAACAACAACAACAACAACAACATTATCATCAAAGATTTCGATAATAAAACGATCATAGTTTTTATTTAATCTACAACAAATTTAACAGTAACAACAACAACAACAACAACAACAACAACAACATTATCATTAAAGATTTCGATAATAAAACGATCATGCTTTTTATTTAATCTACAACAAATGTAACAGTAACAACAACAACAACAACAACAACAACAACAACAACAACAACAACAACATTATCATCAAAGATTTCGATAATAAAACGATCATAGTTTTTATTTAATCTACAACAAATTTAACAGTAACAACAACAACAACAACAACATTATCATCAAAGATTTCGATAATAAAACGATCATAGTTTTTATTTAATCTACAACAAATTTAACAGTAACAACAACAACAACAACAACAACAACATTATCATCAAAGATTTCGATAATAAAACGATCATAGTTTTTATTTAATCTACAACAAATTTAACAGTAACAACAACAACAACAACAACAACAACAACAACAGCAACATTATCATCAAAGATTTCGATAATAAAACGATCATAGTTTTTATTTAATCTACAACAAATTTAACAGTAACAACAACAACAACAACAACAACAACAACAACAACAACAACAACAGCAACATTATCATCAAAGATTTCGATAATAAAACGATCATGCTTTTTATTTAATCTACAACAAATGTAACAGTAACAACAACAACAACAGCAACATCAACGGTTTCAACAACAAGATCATATTTTTTTATCAGTCAACAACAGATGTAACAGTACCAACAACAACAACATCAACATCACAAACACAGCAGCACCAACACAAATAACCAAATATTACTGCTGTTTTCGACTTTCTGTATACTCAGACATTCAAACAGCTTGTTGTAAAATACATATTTCGCTGCTGTCAATCAAGGATTTAAAAGGTGCCGACTAACTAATTTGATTGACGGCAGCTAAAAACGTATTTCACAGCCGTGGGAAAGTCTGAGCGCGCATAAAGTTGTAACAAGTTGTAACAACAGTAACATGACTCACCTGTGGGGTAAACTCTGGAGGAAAACGAGGATCTTTCAGAACGAAATGTATATTACTTTTCGACATGATTCCTTCTTTAACAAAGTTATTTCTTTCTTTAACAGTGACAATGCTAGCGATCAAGTCACAAACCCAGGATGGGTCAATGAAGTACAGGTTATTTAGACCACGCAGCTGGTCATTGTAGTGAAGAAGGACGCCATTCTCATGAAGAAAGCGAGTAGCTAATTGGAAAAGAGAAAGAGATAAGAAAAGAGATGGAACTTTGTTTTTAAAAAGAAGATTTTCTAAAGTCGTGCACATAAATTGGTGTGAATAATGATGATGTTAATGGACATGATGATGATGATGATTATGATGGTCATGGTCATGATGACGATGATGGTGATTGCGATGACAAATGATGACAATGTCGGTGGTGACACTACAGACTTTGCTGATGAAACTAATGATCTGGGTGATAACGATGATAATGATGATGATGAAAGTAACGGTATCGATGACAACGATAATAATGATGAGATCAATGATTTGAATGTTAACGATGATGATAATGATGAGATCAATGATTTGAATGATAACGATGATGATAATGGTGATGACAACGATGATAATGATGGGATTAATGATTTGAATGATAACGATGATGATAATGGTGATGACAACGATGATAATGATGGGATCAATGATTTGAATGATAACGATGATGATAATGATGATGACAACGATAATAATAATGGGATCAATGATTTGAATGATAACGTTGATGATAATGATGATGACAACGATAATAATGATGAGATCAATGATTTGAATGATAACGATGATGATAATGATGATGACAACGATAATAATGATGAGATCAATGATTTGAATGATAACGATGATGATAATGATGATGACAACGATAATAATGATGAGATCAATGATTTGAATGATAACGATGATGATAATGATGATGACAACGATGATGATAATGGTGATGACAACGATAATAATGATTATAATAATGAAATGAATGATCAGAATGATAACAATGACGACGATAATTATGATTATAATGATGAAATTAATGATCAGAATGATAACGATGACGATGATGATACGATAAACTCGACTAGATCAATAGATCACCGACTGCAAAAACTAGAAATACCTAAAGCCAATTCCTCATGGTCGAGGATATCGTTGTCTTTATTTCTGCTAGCCAGTTCAAGGATTTCCTCTTCTAGAAGGATGGGCGGTTGTCCTGATTCTCTTCTCTTCTGTGACTCCCTTACAACTGAATCCTGTAGCTGAATATAGCTGAGGGGCACCTGCAATAAAACCAAAAGTATTTTAATAAAACTTTGTTTTTTAATTTATTACGGTAACGTGTACGTCTAGTTACACAATTTAAAATAAATAAAAGTGAAATAATTTTACGTTTCGAAGTCTCCATGATTCTATCATCAAATTTATTTATTCCTGATGATGAAGTTATGGAGACTCCGAAACGTTGTAAAATTATCTCTCTCTGTCCATCAAATGAATGCTCCATTTCAGTTACAAGTATTAAAAGCTACTCAAGTAGTCTAAAAGCTACACAGGAGGGAAATAAGTCAAAACAATTTAAAACCTCTGGGAATAAAAACTTCAGTTCCAAAATTATCTCTCTCTGTCCATCAAATGAATGCTCCATTTCAGTTACAAGTATTAAAAGCTACTCAAGTAGTCTAAAAGCTACACAGGAGGGAAATAAGTCAAAACAATTTAAAACCTCTGGGAATAAAAACTTCAGTTCCAAAATTATCTCTCTCTGTCCATCAAATGAATGCTCCATTTCAGTTACAAGTATTAAAAGCTACTCAAGTAGTCTAAAAGCTACACAGGAGGGAAATAAGTCAAAACAATTTAAAACCTCTGGGAATAAAAACTTCAGTTCCAAAATTATCTCTCTCTGTCCATCAAATGAATGCTCCATTTCAGTTACAAGTATTAAAAGCTACTCAAGTAGTCTAAAAGCTACACAGGAGGGAAATAAGTCAAAACAATTTAAAACCTCTGGGAATAAAAACTTCAGTTCCAAAATTATCTCTCTCTGTCCATCAAATGAATGCTCCATTTCAGTTACAAGTACTAAAAGCTACTCAAGTAGTCTAAAAGCTACACAGGAGGGAAATAAGTCAAAACAATTTAAAACCTCTGGGAATAAAAACTTCAGTTCCAAAATTATCTCTCTCTGTCCATCAAATGAATGCTCCATTTCAGTTACAAGTATTAAAAGCTACTCAAGTAGTCTAAAAGCTACACAGGAGGGAAATAAGTCAAAACAATTTAAAACCTCTGGGAATAAAAACTTCAGTTCCAAAATTATCTCTCTCTGTCCATCAAATGAATGCTCCATTTCAGTTACAAGTACTAAAAGCTACTCAAGTAGTCTAAAAGCTACACAGGAGGGAAATAAGTCAAAACAGTTTAAAACCTCTGGGAATAAAAACTTCAGTTCCAAAATTATCTCTCTCTGTCCATCAAATGAATGCTCCATTTCAGTTACAAGTATTAAAAGCTACTCAAGTAGTCTAAAAGCTACACAGGAGGGAAATAAGTCAAAACAATTTAAAACCTCTGGGAATAAAAACTTCAGTTCCAAAATTATCTCTCTCTGTCCATCAAATGAATGCTCCATTTCAGTTACAAGTATTAAAAGCTACTCAAGTAGTCTAAAAGCTACACAGGAGGGAAATAAGTCAAAACAATTTAAAACCTCTGGGAATAAAAACTTCAGTTCCAAACATTTTCCACGTGATATCGAAATATTTAAGACAAAGAATCTTATTCCAAAAAGATTTCAATTGGGTCAAAACGTACATAGCAACATGTTAGCCGATTTTGTTTATTACACTGCGTTATATAAGCATCCCATGATATGACATACCATAATGTGACATCTCCCTACCTGTTTTCCAATGATAAAATCTCCCTGTTCTTTAGACTTGGTAGCCTTTGTGTAAATCAGCTGTCTTAGATGTACAATATTCTCGCCAGAAGTAGCTGATACTGTTATATTACCAACAATCTTAGGAAAGCCTTTGTTGTCCCCATATTTTTTCATAACCATTTGCCTCAGTTTATCGAGACGAGATTCTCGATCTTTGTTCGGTAGTCTGTCCACGTGGGTACCAACAATAAGTACGTCTGAATAAGGTGCACGTGCCTAGATGGAACAGAGAAAACTGGAAATTAAATTATGTTGATGGTGATGATGATGTTGATGATAATAACTAGTAAATCATTATAATAATAATAATAATGATGATGATAATGATAATAATAATGATAATGATGGTGATGATGTGGTGATGATGATGATGATAATAATAATGATAATGATGGTGATGATGTGGTGATGATGATGATGATGATAATGATGGTGATGATGTGGTGATGATGATGATGATAATAATAATGATGGTGATGGTGATGATGTGGTGATGATGATGATAATAATAATGATAATGATGGTGATAATGTGGTGATGATGATAATAATGATAATGATGGTGATAATGTGGTGATGATGATGATAATAATAATGATAATGATGGTGATGATTTGGTGATGATGATAATAATGATAATGATGGTGATGATGTGGTGATGATGATGATGACTATAATGATGATGATGATATTGATGATTGTGGGGTTATGATGATTTAACGGCAACAGTAATAATGATGGTGATGATGATGATGATGATGATAATGATGGTGATGATGTGGTGATGATGATGATAATGATGGTGATGATGTGGTGATGATGATGATGATAATAATAATGATAATGATGGTGATAATGTGGTGATGATGATGATGACTATAATGATGATGATGATATTGATGATTGTGGGGTTATGATGATTTAACGGCAACAGTAATAATGATGGTAATGATGATGATGAAAATGATGACTATTATGCCGGATGATAATGATAACAATGATCATGATAATAACAATAAAAATGGCAATGATAACCATAATTATGATAACAGGATAACAACACTGGAGGTACTCCCTTTGTCTTAGTGGTAGGGGTGATCGGTGGAGGTTTTGAAAACGACCCCTAAAAGGTACGCACAGATAAATACAACATAATAACTGATAAAGCCTTGTTAACTTCAAACCTAAAAGGTACTATTGTTCGATGTTCTTGCCAGCCAAGCTTACTTTTAGCAACAAAGCAGAGTAAAAATGGAATAATGTTACCTAACTGATTTTTGAGCCAGAACCCTAAAAGGACCCTAAAAGGTACGCACAGGAAATAGTTTTAACGCTGATCACCCCTATCACACAAAGGGAGTATCCCCTGGGATATATACATGTAATGACCTTGATGTTCAATAGCCATTGTCGTAGTCCTTCAATCCCTTCACTACCCAATGTTACATTCCATATACACAAGTACAGTGTGCTAGGAGAAAGGAACATTTGATGTGCTGCATAGTAGACGTTTTGACCTGCGAGGTCCCATGTACTGAAGGTGATGGTCGGTGAATCAGTGGACTAAAGACAAGAAGAAAAGCTACATGAGAATGCTACATGGGAATGAGGATTATTGTAGATATGGTGTGGTGACATTGGGTATCTGGGTAGGAATATTAATTAGTAGGTATACGGGAAGGGGAAGGGTATTTTAATGGTATAGACATAGGCAGCCCAACTACTCCTTTCGAGGATTTTTTATTTTTCAATAAAGATTCAATGGAAAAAAATGCGCGCGACTCTTTTGGTTTCTTTGTTTGGCGCGCGCTTGTAGTCTTTGGGTTTCCTGTGGCGTGCTTGTAGATTGTGGGGTTCCTGTGGTCAATCCCGCGGGATGGATGGTCAGCAGGGTCAGGTACCTTGTATATTGTGACTACCTTGTCACAATATATACTTGTCTCCCGCGGGATTGACCACAGGAACCCCATAATCTACAAGCGCGCCACAGGAAACCCAAAGACTACAAGCGCGCGCCAAACAAAGATCTAGAAACCAAAAGAGTCGCGCGCATTTTTTTCCATTGAATCTTTATTTAAAAATAAAAAAATCCTCGAAAGGAGTAGTTGGGCTGCCTATGGTATAGATAGGTGTCTCCAATTAGTTTTATCTTCTAAACTAGAAAACCTGACACGTTAATAAAGTTATTATTATTATTATTACAGTCAACACTCCCGTGACTTCAAAGGATATCGGTACGGAATATAAACATATTATTTATCAGCCTGTCCCATTGCTTGTGAATGTCAAATCTCTTTATGGGCTTCAAGACAGTTGAGGATTAATAAAACAAATTAACAAGACATATTATCTTAATATCGCTTTAAATATGGGCGTGGAAACTAGCGATTAAACTAGTGTAGGCTGCGTCAGTGTTTGATATAAATGCTAGGTAATAGAATGAAATTTTTAAAACCGTCAAAAATGTTGACTTAACTTAAATCAGAGCTTTAGCCTTTTTACTCCGATGAAGGGCTAAAGCTCGAAACGCCAGTAAATTTAAGAGACTTTCAAACTCAATAAAAACAAGGTATCTATATTGAGTGACAAAAAACAACAATTGGCCTTTTCCAAAACGAGTAAAGGACTGGGTACTAGTTTCCCTAATTAATGTAATTAAGAAATGAGCCTCATAATATAAAAGAGAAAATCAAGATATGTATTAAGATTCCTGAGATTTGGTGCTCTTGGTTGGATATTAAGTGAGTTACAGCCATTCAAAACTGCCCAAAATTACAAAGGAATGTATGGATTGGAAGGACAGGCGTCCTTCCAAACCATACATTTCCTTCTATTTTTAGGCATTTTTATGAGGCTGTATCTTGGCCAGAATACAACCAAATGCAACTAAATCTTACATATCGTGATGTGCTTGTCAATATATTACTTGCAATGTATAGTTTATTAGCCTTTACTTTAATGTGACACGAAAAACAATTTTCAAACAAGGGATGTTACGAAGGTTGACAGTAACCTTAATTAAGATTTTGATTGCTTAATTACATTAATTAGGGAAGCTAGTATCCAATCCTATACTCGTTTTGGAAAAGGCCAATTCAGCCACGCTTTTCTTTCTTGTGACTTAATAATAATAATAATAATAATAATAATAATAATAATAATAATAATAATAATAATAATAATAATAATAATAATTATAATAATAATAATAATAATAATAATAATATAAGTTCTTTGTACGCATTTAAAACTCAATGTGTTTACATAATTAAAATAGTAGTAAAAAAGGAAATTAAAAATTAAAAAATTAATTAGTAGTTTTAGATTGACGAGTGACAGTTAAAAGCTTGACGGAAGAGGTATGTTTTCAGTTCAGTTTTGAATTGTTTCAGTGATTTACAAAGGTTGACAGTAACCTTAATTAAGATTTTGATTGCTTAATTACATTAATTAGGGAAACTAGTATCCAGCCCTTTACTCGTTTTGGAAAAGGCCAATTCAGCCACGCTTTTCCTACTTGTGTCCTTACCTTTGTCCATGGGAGCCATGAGCCAGAGTTTGGTTGTACATTCCACTCATCAATGATAATCCCTACTGTGGAAAGGTTCTTTGGCAGTGGTTCTCCTTTGAGGGCTGCAAGGAGGGTTGTCTTGCCATGGCCCTGGAAATGACAACATATAAGTAAGGAGTATAAAATGGCACGCATGATGTCTATATACTGTGATATAAACACGCTGGGAACTGCACAGGCAGCCCAAGCAATTCACTTTTACAGTAGAGATATGTGAGGAAAAACTCAATATTTTTTATTGAAATAAATTTGAACATATTTCAATCCTGTGTTCTTGTTAAACTTATTTGGTATCATTCTGGGTGGTTTTTGAACGTTTTAGAGCATTTTTCCTAATGTTTGCCCACCTGTACTTAAATATGGAAAGGCTGGTCACTCGAGATATCCATCGCTTGTCTTCGATGGTCGAAAATATCATGTTTAATCCTTCCTTTGCCTTAAAAATTGTCGTTGAAAATCGCTCAATATCTATGATTCCGTGAGGTCTGACTCTAGATCCATGAACATTTTGCTGATTTCTGGACAGAAGGATCATT
Organism: Metridium senile; assembly: GCA_949775045.1. NCBI lineage: Eukaryota > Metazoa > Cnidaria > Anthozoa > Actiniaria > Metridiidae > Metridium > Metridium senile. Next base: position 10,985,861 of record OX459109.1, read on the forward strand.
AATCTATGGTGCTGAGGGGAATTTGAAGGCAAAAGAAGGATTAAACATGATTTTTTCGACCATCGAAAACAAGCGATGGATATCTCGAGTGACCAGCCTTTCCATATTTAAGTACAGGTGGGCAAAAAATAAGAAAAATTGCTCTAAAACGTTCAAAAACCACCCAGAATGATACCAAATAAGTTTAACAAGAACACAGGATTGAAATATGTTCAAATTTATTTCAATAAAAAATATTGAGTTTTTCCTCACATATCTCTACTGTAAAAGTGAATTGCTTGGGCTGCCTGTGGGAACTGTAGAGTAAGCTGAGCCAGCCAGCCAGCCAATATACAGTCAGTACAGATCTCAAATAATTTATATTGTCCAATAGAACTGAAGTTTGAGACTGTATAGCCTAGTTGAATTGATTAAACCTTTATTTAAACAGGTTAATCCCTTCAGTGTGTTATCAACAGGAGCCCTAAATAACTACACAGTACAGTACAAATAATTTATATTGTCCAATAGAACTGAAGTTTGAGACTGTATAGCCTAGTTGAATTAATTAAACCTTTATTTAAACAGGTTAATCCCTTCAGTGTGTTATCAACAGGAGCCCTAAATATCTACAAACTCCTACTACCTGTATGCCAACGACCATTAGTTTCATTCTGTAGTACGGCACAGACTTTCTTAGTGTTGCTCTCAAGTATGCCAGCGTATCTTTAGGTCTTACACCCATGGTATCTAGAGATGAATTGAATTGTTAGTTAATAATACTATGGTATCTAGAGATAAATTGAATTGTTAGTTAATAATACTATGGTATCTAGAGATAAATTGAATTGTTAGTTAATAATACTATGGTATCTAGAGATAAATTGAATTGTTAGTTAATAATACTATGGTATTAGAGATAAATTGAATTGTTAGTTAATAATACTATGGTATCTAGAGATAAATTGAATTGTTAGTTAATAATACTATGGTATCTAGAGATAAATTGAATTGTTAGTTAATAATACTATGGTATCTAGAGATAAATTGAACTGTTAGTTAATAATACTATGGTATCTAGAGATAAATTGAATTGTTAGTTAATAATACTATGGTATCTAGAGATGAATTGAACTGTTAGTTAATAATACTATGGTATCTAGAGATGAATTGAATTGTTAGTTAATAATACTATGGTATCTATAGAGATGAATTGAATTGTTAGTTAATAATACTATGGTATCTAGAGATAAATTGAATTGTTAGTTAATAATACTATGGTATCTAGAGATAAATTGAATTGTTAGTTAATAATACTATGGTATCTAGAGATGAATTGAAAATTTTGTTAGTTAATAATACTATGGTATCTAGAGATAAATTGAAAATTTTGTTAGTTAATAATACTATGGTATCTAGAGATGAATTGAACTGTTAGTTAATAATACTATGGTATCTAGAGATAAATTGAATTGTTAGTTAATAATACTATGGTATCTAGAGATGAATTGAACTGTTAGTTAATAATACTATGGTATCTAGAGATAAATTGAATTGTTAGTTAATAATACTATGGTATCTAGAGATAAATTGAATTGTTAGTTAATAATACTATGGTATCTAGAGATGAATTGAATTGTTAGTTAATAATACTATGGTATCTAGAGATAAATTGAATTGTTAGTTAATAATACTATGGTATCTAGAGATGAATTGAATTGTTAGTTAATAATACTATAATGGTATCTAGAGATAAATTAAATTGTTAGTTAATAATACTATGGTATCTAGAGATAAATTGAATTGTTAGTTAATAATACTATGGTAACTAGAGATGAATTGAATTGTTAGTTAATAATACTATGGTATCTAGAGATAAATTGAACTGTTAGTTAATAATACTATGGTATCTAGAGATAAATTGAATTGTTAGTTAATAATACTATGGTATCTAGAGATGAATTGAACTGTTAGTTAATAATACTATGGTATCTAGAGATGAATTGAATTGTTAGTTAATAATACTATGGTATCTAGAGATAAATTGAATTGTTAGTTAATAATACTATGGTATCTAGAGATAAATTGAATTGTTAGTTAATAATACTATGGTATCTAGAGATAAATTGAATTGTTAGTTAATAATACTATGGTATCTAGAGATAAATTGAATTGTTAGTTAATAATACTATGGTATCTAGAGATGAATTGAATTGTTAGTTAATAATACTATGGTATCTAGAGATAAATTGAATTGTTAGTTAATAATACTATGGTATCTAGAGATGAATTGAATTGTTAGTTAATAATACTATGGTATCTAGAGATGAATTGAATTGTTAGTTAATAATACTATGGTATCTAGAGATGAATTGAATTGTTAGTTAATAATACTATAATGGTATCTAGAGATAAATTAAATTGTTAGTTAATAATACTATGGTATCTAGAGATGAATTGAATTGTTAGTTAATAATACTATGGTATCTAGAGATAAATTGAATTGTTAGTTAATAATACTATGGTATCTAGAGATAAATTGAATTGTTAGTTAATAATACTATGGTATCTAGAGATGAATTGAATTGTTAGTTAATAATACTATGGTATCTAGAGATAAATTGAACTGTTAGTTAATAATACTATGGTATCTAGAGATAAATTGAATTGTTAGTTAATAATACTATGGTATCTAGAGATGAATTGAACTGTTAGTTAATAATACTATGGTATCTAGAGATGAATTGAATTGTTAGTTAATAATACTATGGTATCTAGAGATAAATTGAATTGTTAGTTAATAATACTATGGTATCTAGAGATAAATTGAATTGTTAGTTAATAATACTATGGTATCTAGAGATAAATTGAATTGTTAGTTAATAATACTATGGTATCTAGAGATGAATTGAATTGTTAGTTAATAATACTATGGTATCTAGAGATGAATTGAATTGTTAGTTAATAATACTATGGTATCTAGAGATGAATTGAATTGTTAGTTAATAATACTATGGTATCTAGAGATAAATTGAATTGTTAGTTAATAATACTATGGTATCTAGAGATGAATTGAATTGTTAGTTAATAATACTATGGTATCTAGAGATGAATTGAATTGTTAGTTAATAATACTATGGTATCTAGAGATGAATTGAATTGTTAGTTAATAATACTATGGTATCTAGAGATGAATTGAATTGTTAGTTAATAATTTTTTCTTGTAATTTTTCCTTTTTTTCTTGCCTTCTTTACTTCATGTATGAGTGTGTGTGAGTGCTATTTGTATACACCTACTTGCAGTAAGGTTGTCATACAAAATAGAACATTTGTCACAAAGAAAAAACATTTGAACATTTGCGATTTAGTGCGAAAGGAATTAATTAAAAGACAAAAGAGAGAGTTCAGCTTGAGTGATCTTCTTTTGTCTTTTAATCAATTCCTATCGTACTAAATCACAAATGTTCTATTTTCTTTATAACAAATGTATATTTTTGTATGACAACCTTACTGCAAGTAGGTGTATGTATATAAATGCAAAATGTAAAAATGCGAAATGTAAACAAAAGTACTTACAACGTAAAACATTGATTTAGTTTTACAGTGTGACGTGCGGTACCGTGGCCACCCAAGTAACTTTTGAGAAAGTTAGCCAATCAGCGTGCAAGAATATGTTTTTTTGATTGACAGGATTGTCTGCGCATAAACAGCTATAGAAAGTAAGGAACCTATTTCATACAAAGTGGCGAAGATGAGCGAGGTTTTTATGTGGTTAAGAACTTTCTCAAAAGTTTCTTTGGTGGCCACAGTACTGCGCATCACACTGTAACTCATTTCAGTGACAATTAAACAATAACAAAATTATTCCTACATTCTTCATACCTGGTCTCACATGCTTTGGTAGCCTGATTAGGTTGAGATTATTCAGTCTTAGTTGCCAACAGTCCCTTAGGTTGCCCAGTTGGGGTGGAAGAGTCTTTAGTTCAGGATTGCTGGTAAATGAAAATAACTAAAATCAATAAAATATTTAATGTAAAGGTAGTGAGTGTTATGTTGGGATCCCTGTGTCAGAAGGCCAGGTGGCCGAGGTTAAGTTTTTAATCAGTGTTAATCTGTGCCATCCGAAATAAAAGGACACTACAGTGAGTGTGTCAAATACTTAAAAATTAGACACTGGCTAAGGAGATGCGGTAATGACTCCCTGTATTTCAACATAAAACAGTGATTTATTTTCATTTAATAAGAAAAGTATTGACGAAAAAAAGGAAAGCAAGAAACTTGAGATGAAAAAGAGAAGTAAAAGAAGAACATTAAGTAGGTAAAAGAGTAGGTGTATATGTGAGAAAGTAAGTGAGTGAGTGAGTAAGTAGAAAAAGGAAAAAGAACTGACAGAAGTAGGTAATAAGTATTAAGTAAATAAGTAAGTGGGCCGGCCATTCCACCGTGACGGACATTACATTCACAGACCTAAATAAGCTTGTGTTTCATACACAGTTGCATTATCTTACAATTTATTTTTTCACACAACTGTCTTAGAACCTTGTCTACAATTTGCATGAAAAAAGTTTTCAGAAATAATTTTCGACTTGTCAGTTTTTTGTCCAAAAGGACCGTGACGGACATTACAGCTAAAACTACCACTAATTCCAGTTGGGTAAATTAGAAGTGAAATTCCTATGAATTGTGAGAAGTTTATAGCAAACATATTGGTTATAGGTTAAGTTTTCTTATTGAAGACCTATATTTTTTAGTTGTTTTTTCTATTTTTAAAAAAAAGGGAATATTTAGCGTGACAGACATTACAAGAAACGAAATATATAAAATATAAGAAAATTGCCTAATTTGCTTAGTAAATATCACACAGAATAGATAATATTACAGTAAAATCACATTGAGAACCTTAGTCAGTTAACTCTCTTTTTGGAGCACGCTTTTTAATGTTGTCAAATTTTCATTATTTCAATGTCTCATGTGGAATGACCCAAGTAAGTGGCTAAGCAAGTAAGGAGGGAGCAAGATATGGTGGGGAAGAAAGGAAGACACTTGATAGAAGAAAGCTTGATGTATAAGATAATAAGATGTTTCAATTTTCATACTTGCTCAGATCCAGCTCAATAAGATTAGTCAACTGACAAATAGACAAAGGAACCTCATGAAGGCAGTTATTGTTCAAAAACAAAGTCTCTAGAGTTGGAGCAAACATAGCTACTGGCAGTTCATTGTCTTTCTTGACGTCCTGGCTTTCATCTTGACTTGGAGTCTTGAATAGCCTTTGTAATGTCCCTCCTTGGTTATCAGCAGAAGAACTGAAGCTAATCTGGAAAACAGAGGAAAAAAGAGCACATTTTATATTATTATTAAAAAAAAGAATAGTATAATTTTTAAGTCGGAAGTCCCTTTAGCTGAGGCTAATCTTCCAGAGAGCTGATGGTGCGCTCATTTTACTTCCCTCTCCATCAGTGCTCCATTTTACAGGTATTTAAAACTACTTAAAGCTACGTGGAAAGAAGAGAAGTTGAAACAAGGATGCGAGGTCACTGGGAATCGAACTCGTGACCTCTCACACAGAACACAGCACACTATCCAACTGTGCCATCCTTGCTTTTTTAAATTGTGTTTTTATTGACTTCATTACTATGGCATGAGCTCTGAAAAAGATACACAAAATGTAATTGCAGACACATGGAGAAACTTAACCCAATTAGTTTGTCATAGTCATATAACATCTGCTGTATTTCTTTCACTTTCTTTGACTGTACATACCTTATTATTGGACAAATTGAGTTTATGTAGATTGGCACATTTCCAGGAATTCTCAGAAGGTAGACATTTGATACGATTATGACTCATGTTGAGATCAAATATACAGGCAAGTTGACAAACACTCCAGGCAATGGAAGCCAGGCTGTTGTGTGAGAGGTTTAGATATCGGAGAGACTCTGACCATACCATATCAACATTGGCAGAAAACTCAGTGAGGCGATTGAATGAAAGATCTAGAGTTTCCTGCAAAAAAAAGAAGAAAAATTCAAGTGAAAACAATGATGATAATAGACAATACTTATGATGATGGTTAAAGTGCATGCAGATTAAGGCAATGATACCGATGATGATGATGATGATGATGAAGCCCTGTTAGGGAGGTCTGAATAATCCATAATCCTGATTGAAGTTCATAAATTATCAGTAATCCTAAATTGTAAATAATGATAAATTTACCAAAAATTAATTACAAACGAGTAATCCTAAATCCTCAATTGGTCCTAAATGCTGCAAAAATAATCCATAATCCTTAAACTTTTGGGTCAGTAATCCATATCCCTGCTCTACAAACCGCTAATAACCCATAATCCTAAAACCCCAACAGGGCCTCGATGGTGATGGTGACATGGTGGGGATTGCGATGATGCTGATGATAGTAATGATGAAGATGATGATGGTGGTGATTAATGTGGTGATGGTTATAATTAGGTGATGGTAATAGTGGTGGTGGTTGTGGTGATGATGATGATGATGATGATGGTGGTGATCAATGGTGATGGATGGTGATGGTTGGGTGATGGATGATGATGATGATGATGATGATGATGATGATGATGATGATGATGATGATGATGATGTTGATGATGATGATGATGATGATGATGATGATGATGATGATGATGATGATGATGATGATGATGATGATGATGATGATGATGATGATGATGATGTTGTTGATGATGGCATTAATTTTTGCCATTAGAGGCAGCTATTTGGAGCCCAGTGATGGTGGTGGTGTTGATTGGTGTGGTGGTAAAGAAGAAAGAAAACAATGATAAATTATATATTAATCAATTATCATTATTATTATTATCATTAACTATTAAATAGTAAGTGCAAGAAGTGTTCCAATCTTACCAAAGGACATTTCCACGGCATTGGGAAGTCTTTCATTTTGTTATTATTGACAAACAACTTCATCATACCCGACGCACTTTGAATTCCACATGGCAAAGAAGTTAGTGAATTATTGTTCAGTTTGAGGACTTTGAGTGATGGACATCTCCATGTATCTCCCATGTCTAAGCTTTCTTCATCATCCAAGGTGGTTATTACATTGTGTGACAGATTAACCTTTGTTAAACTTCTTATTCTGAATAGTGAACTTGGCACAAAGCTTAAACTGTTTCTTTGAAGAAATAACTTTTCCAAACTAGAGTAAAGAAGGAATCAAATTCATCAACTTCAAACCTTTAGAGAGGCATGATGGTCAAGTGGATAGGGGGTCAGATTCCAAGCCTAATAATGGTCTGGGTTCAATTCCCGGCCAGGGAGATTATGTTGTGTCCTTATAGGCAAGACACTTTACTCTCACAGTGCCTCGTCTTCTCAGATAAGGTTCCGTCTGTTTTCACTCTAATCCCATATAAGGTGGACGTAAAAGATCCTGACAGTGTTGTGTTGTTCGCAAAGAGTAGGGGATTCTCTCAGAACAACAGTCAGGTCTCTGAGGCATTTGCTAACAACTTTCCTAGCAGCAAATGTGCGCCTTCATATTATATCTCCATTAAGTCCTCCACATGTCTCATGTATGTAAAACTGAGATGTACCAAGAACTTAATGCACGCATCTTACAAAAGGGTTTATTAATTGGGAAGACACAGACTAGGTAAGTAAATAAGGTCAATCTCCCAAAAGGATTGCATTGGGTAATCGATAACATATTGTGGCAAGAAATAAGGTCTATCTGCTTAGAGGATCGTGAGAAAACATTGATGAACATGTTATACCTATTTTATCCCACATCCTATAAAATAAAGAGAACCCACAATGTCTCATGGGAAGAGGCAGTTGAATACCACTGAATATACAATGGCTTTTAAGTATTATGATTGGCTGTATTTTAATATGATCTGGGATAAATAGGATTATTCCTCCCCCTAGGGATTGTAGAAAAGAAACTCTACCTTGGTGGACAGTCACCATAATTAATATCTGGTAGACAAATCAATTTGTTATTTGACACATCAAGTTCTTCCAGAACAAACAGACTTGTAAATAGCTCATCTGGTATGTCCTCAAGGTAGTTATTAGCTAGATCTATATGGGTTAATGCTACAGACAGATTAATAAACCAGCCTTTGTACAAGGAGTAGAGGTTCTTTGACGCCCAATGTGCTTGTAGCATGCTTATGTTGGGATCAGGCTCAAATGAAAGATTTATCTTTCTCTTCGATTTGGCATCTCTGGTAAACCTTAAGTAAAAAATATGACATTTTTCTTATTTTTATTTCAATTTTATTAAAATTATCCATTATTTTTTAGGTTTATAACCTTTTGAAAAAAAGGAAAATAACATATATTCTATCTTACTGTTTGTATTTAAAGTTTGAATAATAATATCATACATGTATATTCAATATTCATTTTATGATATTGTAATGAGCAGGTGAACATCTCCCAATGAAACCTTGCAATATACTGTACATAATAAATTATAATCTTATATAATTATTATTTATCTAATTAAAAATTTTTTTTTAAAGTATGATTTAATTTCTTCCACACTTTGTTTGGCAAAACACTGCCATTATTTATATACTTTTTTTACTCAGTACACCTAATTGCAATAACATTGTCATATAAAAAAGAAAATCACAAAATAGGAATTAATTAAAAGACAAATCTGCTTTTGTCTTTTAATTAATTCCTATTTTGTAATTTTCTTTTTTATATGACAATGTTATTGCAATTAGGTGTATATGAGTTGATAGCCTATATAGTAAAAGATGATGAACCAATCAGAGTATGTGGTTGCATGCTCATATCCAGTGGATGTGGAAATATTATAATTATTACAGCGCGACCAACTTACCGTGGCCACCTTGTAAAAGTTTCGTACAAGTTATCCAATCAAAATTTCTGTAGAAAACTCTTTCAATTATTTCAAGCAATGTGGACATGTTTTATTTAATGGCTATATTTGCTTTTCATGACAAATAAAATATGTAAACAATCTCACAAACTCTCGCATTTTGATTGGTTAACTTGTACAAAACTTTTGCAGGGTGGCCAAGGTAAGGTGCGCCGCGCTTTAACATTTATTTAAATAAAGTAGTAAAAAAGAGACTGAATATCTGTGTTCTTTGTAAATGAACTCCTTACATTACTGTTATTATTCTTTGATAATGGAGCGTGATGGTTCCGAAACGTCAGAACAAGAATCTTATATCTTTATTCCGTCTTCTTTTACTACTTTATGTGTTTCAAAATCGTTAATCATAAGATTTATTTAAAACATGTTCCCATGGCATTTAAATCTGTACTTTCCCATTTAAATCTGTACTTATGCAAATTGTGTTGATGTGTGATACCCACAGATTAACCAATCAGAGTATATTATTTCTGAAATGAAATTCTCTGATTGGTTGATCTGTGTGTTTAGCACACATCAACACAATTTGCATAAGTACAGATTTAAATGGGAAAGTACAGATTTAAATGGGAAAGTACAGATTTAAATGGGAACATGTTTTAAATGATGATGAAAATGGTGATGCTAGGCTGGGATGATTATGATGGGACATATAATGCTATGATGGAGATGATGATAATGATTAATAATGATATTGATAGTCTGCGATTATTAATGATAGTGATGAATGATCAATAATCTATTCACCTTAAATGCTTGATTACTTAATAATATACTAGGATTAATTCCTTCATAATGAATAACTAATTGTTCATGATAATGATAAATTTGCAATACAAAATAACGTGACAGAGAAATATATAATCCAGGCAAACACTTACATTTTAAATACTTTCTCCAAAAACTCATCCCCAAATTCTTCCACAATCTTGATAGAAACTGATGCCCCATTTTCAATCAAATACTTTGCTACATTCTCTTGTTTACCCAGACATGCTCCATACAAAGGTGAGTGCAAATCAACCATAACTGGATTATCATCTGCATTCTCGCCAGATCTGGGTGGAGGGTTAATGTTCACTCTTTTTTTAATAAACAGTTTCACTAATTCTAGATGTCCTTCATAAGCAGCTATATAGAGTAAACATTGCCCATTTTTTTGAACTATGAAAGGATTAACACTGATTAAGTATTCCACAACGTCAACATGTCCATGTACACAGGCTAGTTCTACCGGTGATTCATTCGATCTTTGCTCAATCACTGCTCCTTTGGAAACAAGCTGTTTAACGACAGCAATATGACCATTTGTACATGCTTCACAAAGAGGCGTTAGAGCTTTAGTCGACATTTTATTTACATCAGCGCCGGTTTCTATCAACTGTCTCACCACATCGATGTGTCCGTTAGCTGACGCTATATGTAGTAAGTCTAATTTTGCTTGTGGGGGATTCCCAGGTTGGGGGATTTTCTCCCCTGTAATAATCTTCTTAGCTTCATCTCTATAGATATATATTATATCCAAAAGCTGACTGAGGTTGCCTGTTACACATGCCTGATGAAGCAGTTTGATCAATCCTGCTAAGAAAAGAAAATGATCAGCAACTTAAATCTGAATTAATAATGATTTCATTATAGTATTTAAAATAAAGATTAAAGGAATTATATTTCAACATTTCGAGGTGACTGACAAGTTTCATTCTCAAATGTCGAAATATAATTGCGGCAAAATTTATAATCTTTATTTCAAAACCTTAAATCTTGTTTAATAACATAATTTAATAAAATAATTTAATAACATAATTCAATAAAATTGCAGGCATTAATATTGCAATGCTATATTAAGCAATTCAGTGGAATTGTTGACAGTAAATGTGAACCTAATATGTAAACTTCAAATAGTTGTTAGCTAAATCAGTAACACCAAATCCTATGATTGTTTTTTAAGAAGGCCAGTTAAAGACAATACCAGTCAATTTATTGTCGTATAGATTCTGAACTTCCTTTTTTAATGACTCTAAGGCCTATAGTTCAATCACATCTCACTTGTGTCAAATCTAATGTAAATGAATTCAAACAATCATTGGTTATGCTCATTTGCATTAGATTAGGCACGTGAGATTTTAACTAATGGAAGTCATTGTTAAAAATATATGTATCAGCCACATCAAATTAATTTTACATATCTATTATAATAGCAATTACTTTTTTACTCCGATGAAGGGCTAAAGCTCGAAACGTCAGTAAAGTAAAGTCAACATTTTTTACGGTGTTACAAATTTCATTATATTACCTATTGTTTATATGAAACACCGACGCAGCCTATACTAGTTTACTCACTAGTTTCCATTTACTATTATAAATATTAGGGATTATAAATCATAATAATCATAATTTAATTATCGTACTTAGTGTGGATTACAGTATATGTACACATTTCTGTTACTGTTATAGTTTCCAAAGTCCGCTGAGAAGTTTCAAATTTTGTATACTAGCAAATTTGGTAGTTCACAAATTAAACTTAATTCATTGGTGAACTTTGAACTTACTTCCTGTACAATTATTCTCATCAGGCTGTGATGGATATCGTCAAATAATAACCCTAACTTTGTCCCAATGGTGATCGAATAATATATATACATTGTTATAAAGATAACTTTGGAGTTAATTGACATTCAGCAAGAAGGTTATAATGTATTATATTTGAATAATCATGAATATAAAGAATTAACTTTAAAATGATATTCTTATTTTGTAAGTGTAAAATATAAGTTCCAAGACGATGAAATATTTGAGAGTTCCTTCTCATTTCTGAGAAAAAATCTGTCTTAACAAGCCAGTTAATAGTATTATTAATAATAATTTAACAAACTTTATTTTGGCATTTGAGTTATTAACTATTTAATATCTATGAAGATTTTATTGCTATAACCTGTTTTGATTGCAATTATTAAAAGAATAAAAACGAATGATTTTGATATTTTTGTGGCTTAGCAGCTGTACTAATAGAGGCCCCGTCCTAAGTAAACTTAATATTAGGTGAGCATGTTAAACGGGTCTTGAACAGAACATTCTACAAAATATTCTAGAGCTTATGTAGCGTAAATTTAAATAAAGTATGTGCTGAACATTTAAAATCGTAAATGAGAGATCAATTCACGCGGTAAACTTTCAAAAGTACAACACAAAACTTTGCAATTCAGCATTAAATTAATGAAATCGGAGTCATGTTTCATAATTAAAATAAACTGCATGATATGTTTACACCGTTGAGCTTTTCAACAGTAATTTTTAACACTTTCGCTTCTACTATTATCACAGCACATCTACATACCTTCGTTCATGTCTCCATAGTTCCAAACAAAAGATCATTTGAATAATTTGTACCGCAGTGGGTAAGTAAGATTGAAAGGGTTCGCATTCCGAAAATAATTTCTCGTTTCTGAGAACTACAAAATAAAACTTGCTCGTCGGGAAGTGGACTGGTGATGAACGGGACTTCAGCGGGTCATCCCGGATGAAACGGTTTCTTTATTATAATATTAATTAATTTTCTTCGTTTATTTTATTTGAAAGTTTTGAATGGTGTTTTCAACTTTTATTTTCATATAAATAAGAAATTTCAACTCTACAGAGTAATCAACGCGAGATTTTAGAACAAATTTGATAGTTTGAAATTCTAATCTATCCCTCCCCTCACGTGCAACAGCTCACAAACTCAGTGTGGACTTCCTATGTTTATCCATATTTGGTATGTAGTCTTCACTTTCCCGGATGTTATATTGGCGGGAAGCTTTGCACATCAACAAGACATCATGTCGAAACGCGGAGCTGCGGTCAAGAAAGAGCTTTCTTCTTCTTCAAAGAAAGCTCGGAAATCTATCACAAAGCCTCATTTCAACGTAGAGAAGCCGTCTTCAACGAAGGGTTATGTCGATGGGTCGATTTTGAGAGTTAAAATGAAGAATTTCTCGTAAGTTTTTTGTTATGTTAGGTGTCAAGTTGGCTCGAATGTGTTTCACGTGTGACGATGGGTAGTGTTTTCTCGGATAATTTTCTTACTTATTTGTCTTGTAGGACTTACGACGAGTGCGAATTTTCTCCTGGACCGTACCTAAATGTTCTCGCTGCTCCAAACGGTAAGTTTTGCCTCTGCTTTATTAGTTTTATGCATTTTAAGCTAGACGAATTGCGGCAGTGCAATATGAATGGAATTATTTCAACTGACGGTGACAGTTTTACCACACCTGCCAGTTTATAATAATGATTGTGTTGTACATCGATAATGCATAATAAAGTACTGTAACGATTTGTATGCTAAGCAGATTTAGTAAGACTAAATCCACAGGTATCACTTTCAAATTATTATTTGAAAATGGATGAGAAATGTCTTGAAATGTGTGTGATTTTGATTGATTAAAAATGTTTAAGGATTAAAAAGGTTTATGAGGAGCTTATGTACCTCCACACATCACACATTGTTTTGGAGGAAAGTGAAGGAATCCACACCACTTGTCAACTCCCAGGCGATGTACTTGGGGGTAAAATGACGGAGCTTCATATTGCAACCCCCCAAAATACTCAAACCTGAAATTTTACACCCCTAAAAATACATGGCATGCAAATTTCGAAGCACAAAAAATATTTGGCAGGTCTCTTGACCCCAAAAAATACCCAGAACGAATGGGTGTCAATTAAGAGTATGGCATGTAGCATCTGGTAGTGTGGATTGTTCTTACAATAGTCCTCTTCACAGTACCCTCCGCCATCTTGAAAGGTAGCCAGGCCTTTACATCAAAGCAAGACAAACGTTGAGCTTGCAGTGATAGAGATCTTTTAACACCTTGTCAGACAATTATTCAAGTTTCTCTATCATGACAATCTCAATGTCATCCTCGGGAACCCAGGGGTATTCTTCTGTCGCTCGTTTCTCGCTTCCACAACATATACCCCTGGGAACGTAGTCTGTTGGAGCTTGTTCCGGAAGTCAAAATTCAAACTTATTTAACGACTTTCTTTGAATGGTTATCTTGATTTTCATTGGTCCACCTAATAAGGTCAACCAATCAGGAAAGAGCTGAATTTTGACTTCCGGAACAAGCTCCAACAGACTACGTTCCCAGGGGTATAAGTTGTGGAAGCGAGAAGCGAGCAACAGAAGAATACCCCTGGGTTCCCGAGGATGTCTCAATGTTTGTTTCACCTCAATGCAAAGGCCCAACTACCTTTTAAGATGGCGTAGGGAACTGTGAAGTGGACTATTCCAGCATTGAGGTCAGCATGGTGAGATATCTATATAAACATTGTTAGTTAATGAGACCTCATTCTAAAACAGCTAGCAACCCAATTAACTTTGCTGAGTACTGAGAATACAGACATAGATATAAATAATTATTGGTTGGTTGAACCAAATACTCCAATACTTTCCTTGACTTATATTGCCTTTTACAGCCTTTTTGACATTCCTATTTATATAAAAATGTTCTAGGTACTGGGAAGTCTTCTATTGTATGTGCTATATGCCTTGGTCTTGCTGGACACCCTAACCTACTTGGAACTACTAGTGAAGTATGTCTATAGATACCTACCTTGTTTGTTTACCCATTTCAGACCATGCAATAATGATAATAACAATAATAATAATTTTAAGTATAAAATTCAAAACAACTAGCTTTTTCTTTTTTCTCAACGTTTCGACGTCATCGGGCGTCATTTTCAAGAGTGAAAATTTTATTGCAAATAAGTACAATTTTGAATAAATTTGAATAATGTAAGTTGACCTCCTGGGATTGGTAGTCATTGTTTAGAATAGTTTTGATCGAATGGTGTCAGTTTGAGTATTTATTGATGGTTTCAGGTCCTTGATACATTATTACATCATTCAAATTTATTCAAAATTGTACTTTTTTGCATTGATTTGTAATAAAATTTTCACTCTTGAAAATGACGCCCGATGGCGTTGGAACGTCGAGAAAAAAGAAAAACCTAGTCGTTTTGAAATTTATACTTAAAACTACTAAAAACAAACATCTTGATGAGTTGCACAATCAAGCCTACATTTTGTGTTACATTGGGCTAAAACAAAAATCTCTTAATTTCAACCTCTTCTTTGGTTTTATTACTGAGAAATCACCATTGATTAATATTTCTGTTTGAAAAATGAAAATATTTACAATATTTGGCTAATTATAGCTAACTTTAGTTTTACCCATAATTCCTTGCGGGCGTGGTACTTTTTGGTAGATTTTATGAAAAGGTATATATATTTGTCAAACTAAGTAAAAACCAATTTAATAATGTTTCTTAAATTTATAAAGAGGCTATTATTTCTTCATTCTCTCTCAAAGGCAGTTTATGAATCATTTTTCTTCCCTTTTTCTTTACTGTTAGCTCACCACAGATGTGGCGGACTGTGGCAGCATAAACAACCGCAGTGTGCTTTGTATCAAGGGTGAATGTCATGTCATGAATATTGTCTCTCAGGTAAAAGTTTCCCTTAAGAACCTGCTCTCCCCTTAATGCTGTGACCTGATAGTCATCAGTAAAGTTGCTTTCAAGCTCCTCTACCCCCTCAGATGTGACTTTCAAAAGATAGAAATCATACATTGGGTCATCATCTGCTGCAATGGCCACGGTACTACCATTTGTAGCTAGGTCAGCTATATGAGATGCTGTGTCATAATCAAGGATATTCTCCTCTCTGGCTTGCCTGGTGGTTGCTACTGATCCATCTCTTGCAATGTTCACCTCTTTCCAGTCATCCAGCCATGCCTTGTTTGTACAATGACTTTCATCATCAGCAATACAGCTTATGCAGTAGCAGGAGCGGTATCTAATCGACACTTGTTCTTGCTGGGCTAGAGACTTTACGCAGTGCCATTTCCTGATACCTTTGACTTCCTTAAACTTTCTCCCCTCTCTATTTCTAGCAACAGCATTTTCCCCCTCAGATGGTACATGGAAGAATACCCTGCGCCTTAGGTGCACTGCATTTGCTCGGGCTGTAAAGGTTGAAGTAGGCTGTGTGAAGTTTGCCTCAAGGTATTCATACATGGCCTTGGCACTGTTGATGGTGGCAGTTCTGTTGAGAACTGCTTTGCTAATCTTTTGCTTCACATGTGAGCCAGCTGCATCTTGCTCTCCTTTGGCATGGGAGGTTTCAAAGTAGTTCCTTTGAATGGGGAAGCCAAAATCAGCAAGCGAGCAAGAGACATCACCAACACAGTGCCTTGATTTATACTGAGCAGCACATCCATCTGTAAACTCATGCATCTTTTTTACATCATAGTTAATCTGGTTCAAATATCCCTGCACAAGTTGCTGCACCTTATGCACACTATCCTGGTCTTGCACTGTATCATCCGAGATTACAAACATGTGTTCCTTTATGATGTTGGGTTTTTCCTCAGTACTACATTCATCATCAAAGGCTTCCACTGCATGGCGGTAGAGGATGGTGACATGAAGTGACACTTTTGCTACATCAAAGTATTCCGACTGTATCTCATCTTGTTGCCTGCATGAGTAACCTTCAGAATAGTCATGTACACATACTGCATGGCCAATTGGGAGATTTTCTAGGAGACTGTCCATTTGTTCGCGTTGCCATCTTGCCATGAAAGTATGATAAGGGTAGTCTCGAAGAAGCTCTTTAAAGAACTCAAACAACTCACAAGGTGAGGTTTCCCTTGGCACAAGACTTATCTTTTTCTTTTCTTGACCATTGGAGAGAAATTTACCTGTTGGTATATATTCATAGCGTGACCAGCGCACAGTCCCCTCTTGTAAAATTTCCTCGGGCAGCAGTTCTAACTTGTCAACGCCACAAGACTCGCACTGTCGTTCCAAGCACTTGATCGGGTGGTATGTGTTGCCTTCTTGTTTGGGGCAGAGTGTCTTTTCTGCAACTTCAGTAAGAGATGTCCATATAATGGAATCGTCATCAGTGCTGATCTCGCGGTTTTTCAGAGTTTCTTTTCTAAATTTAAGACAAGTGCCAAAAACGATCTTCGCCTCGACATGTTTTTGACAAAGACACGATTTTCGGTCTCTCTCTCTGGCCTGTTTAACAAAAAAGGGTTTGAGACTTTCAAATTTCCTTTGCTTCACTGTCACCTCAGGGTGGAGCTCTTTAAATTCTTGGTAGGCCTCTGTCTGCGTCTTTTCAAGAACATGCTTGGCGTGCCTGATGTATTCTTTTTTCCCAATACGTTTCTTGGTAAAGTCTTTCTTGTCCCCTGTTGGCCGGCTAGCTGTGTTTGACCAGTAATTAAAAATCTTCTTTTTATTCTCCTCAGAAAGAGCGTCTTTTCGGACTTTGCGCTTAATATACAGCCAGCTTGCTTTGTCATCTTTCAAAATTTCTTCGCGTGTCTTTATAGCCTTGCTAATACTTCTGTCATTGAGGTTAATTAATTTCCCCAATGATTTTTTAGCTCTAGATTTTTTCACGCTATCGCCAAATGCGAGAGATTTAAAAGCTCTAAAAGCGGCTCTTTTCTCAAGTGATCCGGACTTCTTTACTTCGTTTATTCCAGTTGATATGTCGGACGCAAGAGCTTTGAGAGTATTGACATCTCGTTCTTCTTCTGGTGTTCTCAAAACTCCACGGTTGGCGAGAATTTTACGAGTTCTTGGACTGCCTACAAGGTTTTGTATTATATCAGCTTTTTTGATAGGCGTAGCCGGAAGTTTTCCCTTAACTTTATCGGTAGCACGCTTTTTTGATGTCCGATTAGGAAATCCGCCGTCCTTGTCTTGAGTCTGAACTAGTCCTTCTTGCTGCTTTTGTTCTCTGTATTTTCTGACTCTTTCTCTGGTCTGCTCTCTAATCTTTTCTCTCCTTCTTTGGCTTTCTTCCACGGCAGCTTGTCTCCTTTCTTTTACTTTGTCTTTGAGTTCACGTCTTTTCAAATCGTTTCTGGTTCGTGTCTGCTGCTTGAAAAGGTCTCGTTTATCTTGACGTTGTTTCTTGACTTGTTCGATTTTTCTTTCTCGATTTTTGAGGTAATATTCTCTATCTCTCGCTTTTTTCTTTTCTTCTTTTCTTTTTTGTGAAGCTTGCTTACGTGAAATTGGTGGTGAATCAGCCTTTGTTTTATTCATAATAGCATGTAATAGAGTTCAAGAACTTTGGCTACAATTGACTGATCGCACGTGCTCACCTCGTGTTTGATTATTTAAATAAACCATAACTAGGACCCCTGTTCTATGTATTGATCCCCCCTCTAACGATAGGCTAATACACGTGATTGAATGTGTTGGAGAAGAAGTGAACTCGATTGAGTAAGATTTTGGGCACGTTTAGATGAATTTATTCGCATATTCTCGTGCTGTGATGCTCATTTTACCTTTGTAAACACAGGGATTATGACGAAAAGTGTTTCCGTATTGTTCGAACTTCAATATTTCGCTTTAAATGAATTAGAAACGGCTGAAAATATCAGAGATGTTGGATAAACACAAGCCCAAAGCACAGAATTCGGAGTGAGTACTGTAATGTGCGGATTTGTGAATTTATTTTCTCGTTTCCTTGGACAAATATAGTTTATTTTATACACATTTTAGCGTTACAAATAGTGTTTCCGAATTATATTTTTACCTCGCACAGAAGTTAAGAGCAATGTATGTATTTAATATTTTGCTTGCTGTTACTTCAAATACAGCCCATCAGATCGCTGTATAAATATTTACTAATATTTGCAATAATGGTAACGAAATTTCAATTTAATGTTTACAGTATTTTCTCAAACGGCCAGCGTTACATTCACACTGGCATCACGTATGTATGTTTCATGTAAAAAAAAATATTAAAAAGAAATAACCTTTTTCCATAATTACTTGTTGTGAGTCTTTATTGTATAATAGATTTTGTATGTGCTGGTAATTATTAGTTTAACTTTAATATTTAGCGAGATACTCAAGTTTTTGTACAGTTGTTGTAGCTTCGCTTCGGCGGAAATGTAACGCGTTACGGCATCATTTTTGCGTTTCTATTAAAAATATTATTTTTTCCCATAAAGTCGTAACATAATAAATTATTTTTCTCTTTGGCATTTTATAGTTTGGTTGTAAACCTACAATTTTAACAATTTTCAGTCGGATCCTTTCAATTCCAAAAAAGATATTCAATATTATATTGGGGAAGAGTCGCCATATTGGCAAAACGGCGGGGTGATTGTGCAACTCATCCTTATTCAAATAATAATAATAAGTCTTTTATTGAATACAAGAAGAATATACACTTTTTATTTACAAAACAATAAACAGTGTGGTGCAAATTACAATGTAATAAATTTTGAAATCAAAAACTGATAGATTATATGTGTATTATAGCGAAAATTGAAATAATGTAATACTTGCCAGTTGATTCTTTCACATGTAAACACTATTACAAGCCACAGTGTCACATGGTCTGAAATGGGCAATTTGCAACGTCGGAAGATAAAGACAATAAAATTATAAAAAGGTTTTTTTTTATCTGGATATGAGATTAGAAATCCTCAAGAATAACACAAAGACTGTGTTTCTTTAGGTAGGCGGCTTTGTAAAGCATGGTCGTTCTCAAGCATTGTTAGAAGTTGAACTGTGAGTATGAATGATGATTTTGAGAATGATCATGATGATAATAAAACCATTTTAGAGGTGTTGAACATGTTAGTATGTTGTTTTTGGGGCTTAGAACAAACTTGAATAAGCACTTTATAAGCAATTTATTACTATCATTATTATAGTGATACATTCCCGGGGGGGGTACTCCGCTAGGATTTGGGTAGGGGTGTTCCGCTGGGATCCTAAAACAGTGACCCTGTTTATGACAGAAAAAAAACAAATTCGTATACCCTGTTTATGACAAGGGATAAAAATGGGACCCTGTTTATGACAGTTTAGGACCCTGTTTATGCCGCGAAAACGTGCTGAATTTCACGAAAGACGAAAGACCGCACTGCTCATCGTATTACCTAATTAATATACCTGAATATGACAAAAAAAACTTAGGGAAATTGGGAAATGGGGTAAAAATATACCCTGTTCATGACAGAAAACTCAAAAACCCATACCCTGTTTATGACAGAAAGCTCGAAAAACCATACCCTGTTCAGCGGATCATCCCCGTATAGTAAATATATGGGAGTACCCCCCCCCCCCCCGGGGATACATTTTTGTACTTTACTTTATTACTTTATAATGCTTTTCCTTCTTACGAAGGCAGGACACCACAAAGCGTATGATGCCAATTGACAGTGGGCCCTGTAATATATCTGAGACCTATCTGTTGTGCCGGGAGACAATCCCCTGCTCTTTTTGAAGAGTACAACAGGATCTTTTACGTCCACCTTATTTATGTAGTGTTTACAACATGAGCAGCTGTATTGTATCACCTCATGTTTATACCAGCATACTCCATGTTTCTTCTATAGGATTAGAGGGAAGCAAAGGGGACTCTGCAATGATTATTATGTGTGCTGCAATAAGAATAACAGTATAAATTATGTGTTTCTTTATAAAGGTTTAATACAAGCGGTTCAAATTATGTAATAACAAGAGAAATATTCAGAGAAGGGAACAAATCCACATGGAAGTTAAACGGCAAGACTTGTATCTTGAGAGATGTAAGTAGTGTAATCATATGACACTTGAATAATAATACTAAAACAAACAAATCATATTGAAACAAATGCAGTCCAATGTTTCAAAGTCATTAAGTCTTCATTATTAATTTTTTCTAATAATAATTCTAATAATTATTATTGTCAACATAAGATCATACCAGGAGCATTTTCCCATAGCTTACATCTCATATATTTCCTTTAGGAGTTATTGTTTTACTGGACCATCTATATTTAGAACAGATTTCACTCAAAGTAATTTTGCCAATCAAAATGTGATGTCTCTGCCTACATCATATATGCATAAATTTTTTATCCATTTGTAAATTAGTATGATTCTTATGTACTTGTAATCATTTATTTATCTATCCATGTACATACATATCGCAATTCACATCTTTGATGTGCGAGGATATTATTTAATAAACATTATTATTATTATTATTAAAAAAATTTACTTTTTTCATAAACAAAAACCAACATGGCAGACCAAATATAAAAAGTGAGAAATTTAGTGAGAAATTATGCTAAGGTGGTTCTTAACTGGTTCTTATTTACAAAGCAAAAACAATTTCCCTTATATAGTGTTTTTTCATGTTATATAAATTGTTATGTAATAGCATCTGAATGATGAATGTATTCTCATTGAGAACCAACTGATAATACATTTAACAGGTTCCCATTTAAATCTGTATTTTCCCATTTAAATCTGTACTTATGCAAATTTAGTTGATGTGTGCTAAACACACAGATCAACCAATCAGAGAAGTTCACTTAAGAAATAATATACTCTGATTGGTTGATCTGTGTGTTTAGCACACATCAACTAAATTTGCATAAGTACAGATTTAAATGGGAAAGTACCAATTTAAATGGGAACCTGTTATTTGTAAAACATTTTTCTTGCATTGATTTTAAATTTGGTCATATTCAGACTCAACTTTATATTTTTTCAAATGACCAAATAAATCATGAAACCTTTTCATATAAGAACCAGTCTAATTTTTTAGGCTAAAGTGGTTCTTTTTTAACAGGTGCTTAAAAAGCAAATTTTAGCTTAGTGGTTCTTAATCCACAGGTTCTTATATGCAGGTTTTTACTGTATTTTTTATTTTCAAATCAGTGACAGCCCCTCAGCAAGACAATTATTATGCCTGACTACAAATTAGATTTGATGTTATTATTGATGTTATTATTCTGTATTCACTAGATCCAAGAAGTGCGTAATAAACTGAATATTCAGCTGAACAATCTATGTCAGTTTTTACCACAGGTAAGTAATCTTACAAGAAATTGATGGCGGATTATTAGAATTTCACTTAGATTGATGTAAGTGTTAAGGCCTGGGTAAACACCTTCAAAATTAGCTTCAACTTCCGTTCGATTTTGTTGAATGGCATTGTTGAAGCTTTTGCTACCCCTTTAAAAATTGTTGAAATGTATTGAATTGATGTTGAAAGAGTTTAAGGCCTGGGTAAACGGCTTCAAAATTTGCTTTAACTTCCGTTCGATTTTGTTGAATGGCATTGTTGAAGCTTTTGCTACCCCTTTAAACATTGTTGAAATGTATTGAATTGATGTTGAAAGAGTTTAAGGCCTGGGTAAACGGCTTCAAAATTTGCTTCAACTTATGTTGGATTTTGTTGAATGGCATTGTTGAAGCTGTTTGCTACCCCTTTAAACATTGTTGAAAAGTATTGAATTGATGTTGAAAGAGTTTGAGGCCTGGGTAAACGGCTTCAAAATTTGCTTCAACTTATGTTGGATTTTGTTGAATGGCAATGTTGAAGCTTTTTGCTACCCCTTTAAACATTGTTGAAATGTATTGAATTGATGTTGAAAGAGTTTAAGGCCTGGGTAACCGGCTTCAAAATTTGCTTCAACTTATGTTGGATTTTGTTGAATGGCATTGTTGAAGCTGTTTGCTACCCCTTTAAACATTGTTGAAATGTATTGAATTGATGATTGAATTGTTGTTGATGTCCAAAGAGTGTAAAGGCCCCGGCAAACCGCTTCAACATTGCCATTCAACAAAATCAAAAGCAAGCAAAATATTTTTGAAGCCGTTAATTGAAATAAGTGGAGAAATTTCAAGTTTTGTTCCTATTTTCATTTCCAGTTCAAAGTAGAGGAATTTGCTAAAATGACTCCTCAGACCCTTCTGCAAGCCACAGAGACTGCTGTAAGTATATTACAATCTTATACAAAACATGCTAATATCTAGTTATTATTATTTTTATAATGTTTTATAATGTTGTGTTCTATGGGACTGAGGGTATGGCCTGTTGTAGTAGGAGTGCTTGCATGTTGATTATATAGATGAGTTTGCTGAGCTAGGTGTCAATCTCGTGGATGTACCTTGGGGCGGTGGCGATAATGACATTTCTTCTTTGACCGTTTGATGTCAAACCATGATAATATCTAATTATTTTTATAATGATGTTTTATAATGTCATGTTCTATCCGAAACGGGACTGAGGGTATAGTATGGCCTGTTGTAGTAGGAGTGTTTGCACATTGATTATATAGATGAGTTTGCTGAGGCGTCAACCTTGTTGTTTCTTGTGGAGGTGGTGACATTTTTTTGAGCTGATGTTTGTTGTCTGCATAATATATACATGTATAGTCCAGATGAGACTTAGTTTGTGGTTTCTTGGATGAACGTCAAAGAGTGTGAGCCATGTTGATTGAGATAGGAACAGAAAAGAGCATGGTTATGTCTATCAAAATGAAGCAACCAAGATGTTGTTCTCTATGTCATGAGATTATGACTGAGGTCAAATAACCTGACTCAGAATATTTGATAGAATCTCATACTTCAATTTAAACGTGCGCGCTGATTGGTTGAGAACGAAACCGGATGCGACGGTATTTAGCGTGGAATACCCTCTCATCCGGTTTCTGAATTCATTGGAACACGCGCGTCTGGTTTTTGAAGCTATAGTGGCGGGAACCCAGCTTAAATTGAAGTATGAGATTCATGGAAAATTCATTTTTGGACTCTCCTCCAATGAATTTACCTATAGAATATTATTCAATTAACAATATAATTTTTCATGATTTACTAAAAATAGATATTGCAAATCCTTGTGGGATGGAAATGCGGACAAACTTTGTAAAAAAGGCTTCAATTACAAGGAAAAAGATCAATATCAGTAGAAAAACCATAGTTTTTCCATGAATTAGAAATTACAAGACAAAAAACATTGTTACAGCATATTATTATGTATTTTGGGCTTGGCTTGTCCGCATTTTAATCCCATAATTTTAATCCCATTATGCATCATCGTAATGTCATCTGTGGGAAGCACTATTACCTACCATCACTTACTACGTAAGGATACACAATGATGCAGTTCTGAAAATAACAGTTTTGTTAACCCTAAACTCCCTTGGAGTATTAGGGGTATATATATATATATGGTATGCTCATCCTGAATTTTAAAAAGTCCTTTAAACTCCTAAAAACAAATTGTTTATTTCTTTACTACAATATATTTATTGGTGGATGTAATTAGGTTGGTCCTCCAGGAATGTTGGATAACCATCTAAAGCTGATTGAACTGAGAAAAGCCCAGAAAGAACTTGAGGTAATGCAGTATAACAAACAAAAATAAAGAAACAAATAAAAAAAAACAAAAAATAACACAAACAATTAAGCAAACAAAGCAAGGAACATACATACAAAAACAAAACTGGTCATTGTTGCTGTTCAAATATGCAATCCATTCTGGTTTAAAGTTCTTCATTTCACAAGTTATTATTTAGGTCTAAGTTCTTTATCA
This sequence comes from Metridium senile, assembly GCA_949775045.1. NCBI lineage: Eukaryota > Metazoa > Cnidaria > Anthozoa > Actiniaria > Metridiidae > Metridium > Metridium senile. The sequence continues at coordinate 11,010,151 of OX459109.1, forward strand.
AAACCTCTGGGAATAAAAACTTTTGTTCCAAATATTTTCCACATGACATTGAAATACTTAAGACAAAGAATCTTATTCCCAAAAGATTTGAATTGGATAATTGGATAGAAACGTACATAGCAACGCATTAGCTGATTAGGTCCATTAAACTGACTAGTTGATATTCCTCTGATTTATTTCCAGTTAACACTGAAGGGCAAAGAAGAACATCTTGAACGGCTCAAAGAACAAAATGACCAGCTTGAGCATGAAGTGCAGCGCTACCAGGAAAGAAAGAGATACCTGGAACAAGTACAGATATTGGAACAGAAAAAACCTTGGGTTGTAAGTATTATCAAACAAAAATGGGGGAAATCAATTTAATGGTGATTGGTCGATACCTGAACAAATCCATCATGCATTTCACAGTACATGACATACACCACATCACACTTCCTTCAGCTACAGCAGTAGAAAGATCTGGAACAGTCTTCCGCTGGACCTGTAGGGTACATGACTTAACAAGATTCAAGTCTGACCTTAAAAAACATATCTAGATCTCGCTAGAAATTAACCCTGTGCGCCATGCAATACTACATGTTAAGTGTCTTAATCGTTGTACTTTGTAATTTTATTTTTTGTTTTCTGTACTATATTTTCTGTCTGTAAGTTTATTTTAAACAGAGTCCCATTCAAACCAGCTTTGCTGAACTGGGCACCTCTGTATAAATATTGTTAAATAAATAAATAAAATCACAACACATACCTCACATTGTGGGTACTTTCCATTCAACCAAAAAAAATCAGAAATTCTAGCTGGAAAAAAATCAAATGGAACCTAAATTCCAGAAAGAGTTTTCTTACAGTAAATATTTATTAGTACAATTTTTGCTAATTCTATTTTCCATTGTCCAATCAGCACTATTTTGTACTATTTAGTAGTATTTCACAGATATAGAGTGATTTTACTTCGTCTGTGAAAGAATAGTTAACGTAATACAGTGGAACTTTATTAATCTGGCCTCTGAAGGGACAGCCAAAAGTGGCTGTAGAGCAGTTTTCGTATGACTGTGAAAAAGGCACGGCACGGATATGGCAGAAAATTTGAACGTTTTATAGAAACCACGGCACTGTACGTCCGTTTCACAGTCATACAAAAACCGCTCTATTAACGTGGTGGCTGTATTAAGCGGGTAAATTCTATAGAAAATGTATGGGCATGCATTTCATTGGGACCTAAACAATTGGCCACTATAACAGGGTGGTCATATTAAGCGGGTGGCCATAAGGCAGGGTTCCACTGTAGTGCACACCTTTCCCATTTTTTTCTTTTGTTTTATTTCGACTATTACTCAAAAACTATTCTACTTTGTTGCACGGATGAAGGAAAATCACTCTATTGTTTGCACTATATGAATTAGTACTATTTGGTACAAACCATTGTTCACAGGCTTAATACAACCACTCTACCTTATACTACACTAACAAGCCATCTTTTTCATGCTAGGAATATGAGGAGACAAGAGTGAAATTTGTAGCATCAAAGAATGAGAGAGATGAGGCTAAACAGAAGCGTGATGTAACAAGAAATCAAAATGCTCCAATGGCTAATAAACTCAGCAAGGTTGACAAAGATCTTAAAACCCTTGAAGCAACAATGAAACAACAGGTACTTCCACCTAAACTCATACTTAACTGTATGCAAAAAGTATCAATGGTTGTGTTTGATCCGAAACAGTAAAGTTCTGTTACATCAACCAAATCTCATACTTTACTGTTTGCATAAAAACATTGGTTGTGTGTGATCCAAAACAGTAAAGTTACATCCACCACGTATCAAAGATATGCCTATTGTTCTGTTGCAATCTCAACCTGTTAAAAGAAAAGAAAACAATCTTGCGCGCTTATCAAAGTCTTTTGTTACTTCTCACCTACAATACGATATATGGTAATGACATTGTTTTCAAGATTGCATACGGTATTTCTGATACTAAAACTCATACTTTACTGTATTCAAAAAAATATCACCTGTTGTGTGTGATCCAAAACAGTAAAATTCTGTAATTATGCCATTCATTTCTTCATTCATTTTTTTTGCTCCTTTATTCATTTCTTCATTTCTTTGATAAGGCTTGGTTTTAAGGCAGCTTCTGATGAATGCTTGTTAGTTCTGTGTTCTGTGTATAGTTATATTTACTGCTGATGACTCAGCAGATTCTACCTCAGTCTGATTCTTTCACACAAGTGAAAACCAAGCTTGACTTATTCATTTATTATTTTATGCATAATAATTTGTTTATACTGTCTGTCTGTGTAATGTATTTCATTCCTTATGTTCATTTATCTATCTGTTTATTTTAGCATTTGCTTATCTATGTCTATCACAAATCATATTTTTTTCTTTTGACTAGTTCATAATTCGACATGCAATCATTTTTTTCTCCAATCTATTAATTATGTTTAATTAGCCATTTGTGTACTAATATTACATACATTCAATTGTCTTATATAGAATGATAATGGCAATGCTGTTATCAAAAAGACTAATGCTAAAAAGGAGCATTTAGATAAACTGATGGACCAGGTAAATATTTTACTTTATTTTACCATACTAAGTCCCTCTCTTCAAGGCTTATATGTTCTGGTTAGAGACCTGACTGCTGACCTGAATACTTAATTTTATTAGTGTTCTCTAGATATTTTAGAGTAGCCAGTCCCCAAATACAAATAATGATATGCCTCATTTATATGGCACTATTAAAACAGCTCATAGCAATCTACAAAATTAATCTACAGTTATGAATATGTGGAGGACTTATCGGATTGCTGTAAACCTGTACAACTATATTTTTGTGTGTAAAAAATGAAGTTGGATGATCAGTGAAACTGCAAACAGCTGGCAATTCTGATTAAGTACTTATTGACTGAGTGCGAGGGCCGCACGGGAAAATATTTGGCTCACAGTCATGACGTCCATATAAATGACCAAGAGCCAAATATTTTCCTGTATGGCCCAACCCAACTCAATATGGTTTTTTTTATCATATGACCCACTCTTTTTAATATAAAGACAATTTTTTTGTGATGTTTCAAGTATAACTGGAGCTGATCAGCCTCATCCCATAATTGCCTATTATTGTAGTTAGTGGTCATATAATTTTAAGTGGTATCTATAGATATTCATTTGCACTGCATGCATTCAAAATTTATATTGCAATATTTGTTATAATGTTGGTTATCATGATCTATTCTAGGTTGAGGAACACTTGACACTACTTAAAGATATGAAGGAAAAGGAGAAACGCAGAGAAAAAAAGTGAGAAAATTAAATGAATGTACAACATTTTAACAAATTTTAACAAATATTTAATTTTTATAACATTTAATTTTTGTTTTGATTCTTTTTATAGTTGTTTTGATTTTTTCAATATACAGTTAATTTTAAATGGTAATATATTATGGTTTTCTAATTCCAATTTTAGAATTCATGAATTTGAGAGACAAATGCATGGAATTCAAAGTGAACTTGAAAATCTTCCTGATCCTGAAACTTTGCAGGTTGGACCATTCATGCAGCTGTTTCACTGTTGATTTATTCATCCATCCATCCATCCATCCATCCATCCATCCATCCATCCATCCATCCATCCATCCATCCATCCATCCATCCATCCATCCATCCATCCATCCATCCATCCATCCATCCATCCATCCATCCATCCATCCATCCATCCATCCATCCATCCATCCATCCATCCATCCATCCATCCATCCATCCATCCATTCACTTATTTATTTGTTTGTTTGTTCAGCAATCAGTTCAGTCATCAACAAAATGTTATTTATTATACATTAACATACAGTGTGTTATAGGGATTTGCATAGGGATGTGTCCAGTGTTGATATTTATCATGTCATTGTTTTCAACATTTTAAAATAATTTCTTTATTTAAAACAATGTATGTATATAAAAACAGATTAATACATGGGAGTTTGGAGCTGTGTAATTTATCTTCGATCTCAATATCTCACAAGTGAGCACAGTAAAAGTTGAACACTCAAAGACAAATTTCATATCCCCCTGTGCCCATGTATTAATCTTGTTTTTATTCTTTAAGCCCCGGTCAAACGGCAATGATAGTTCATGATAGTTGATGATAGTTCCAACTATCATGTGCATTTGACCACCAACTATCATACACTATCATCGACTTTCATGGACTACCATAGAGTTTGAACATGTTAAATTTTCACTTGTTAGATCTTGCCGTTTGACCACGCGAATGATAGATGATGAAACACCTTCAACTATCATCAACTATCATAGCCATTTGACCACTGCTTTAAATACTCTGTTTTTCATTAACAACTCATTCATTCCAATCGGTTATGTTAATTTCTAGCCTCAAATGGAAGAAGTTAACACACAAGCACGTCAGATTAACAGAGAACTGACAAATATACAGCAAGAAGGCAGCAGAATCACAGATGAGAGGAGACACTTGACAGCTCAAGCACAAGGTGGGAACTATTAAAGATGGAAATTACAGTGAAAGCCCTCTTTTCTAGAAAATATGTCAATTTGCATATGACATCCATTGCCACAAAAGTGACTCAAGAGTATCAATTAGAGAAAAGAATAACTCAATCTCACTCTAGTGCTTGTCACTTTACTTGTGTCAAGTACTGTAGCTAACATAATGAGTTCCAGAAGCTCAGTGGTAAAATGCCTGACTAGAAAACAGAGGGTTGTTTCAGTACCTGCCACGAGTAAAGTACCATTCACTCGCGAGTACGAGTAACAAATCCCAAATCCCATCCAGATTCATATTTTTTAATCTTAGCCTGTTCATTTGTAGTGAGATATATTTATTTATCCATTGTTATTGTGATTTAGATGCTAGCAGTAGGCTTGGTAGACTAGAAGACGTCAAGAAAAAGAGACTAGAAATACTACATAATCAATACAGGGATACTTATAATGCTGTCATGTGGCTGAGAGAGAACTTGAACAAGTTTAGCCATCCTGTCCATGAACCAATTCTTTTACAGGTGAATACATACATACACACATACATTTATTTTTCTGTTAATGTTATGTAATTCTAATTTTAATCAATAGGCAATCAAGTGAAATTTGTAGCACTGTAAAAATAAAACAAAAAACAGCTTTCTCTTTTACTCTTACAGTGCAACGCTCCTTATTGTGGCCACCTAATTAAAGTTTTGTACAAGTTAACCAATCAGAAAGCGAGAATTTGACCTTAATATAAAAGACAAGCGAGTGTCAAAGGGTAAACACTTTGAAATGTTCAAAGCGAAGACAAGAGTGAAGTTTATAAGTGTCTGAAAAACCTCCAAGGATGTTTAAATTTGAAAAGGTGTAGGAAATAATTTGAGAAACTTTTGAACGCTAAGCTAACTTGTACAAAACTTTAATTGGGTGGCCACGGTAAGGCGCATTATGCTGTAAGAAGGGCTGGCTAAAGCTTGAAATGCCATGTTAAGAAACCTTTGTTGTGGTGTTACAAATTTCATTTTATTACCTAGTGTTTTTAGCTATGAAAGCCTATGCATATTACTTGTAAGTTACATATAATTTAAATTATGTTGCAAAAACAGTAAAAGTAAGTTTATTGTAACAAACACAAGAACCCAGGGCACAATATTGAAAGGCTCTCTGCTCTCATTGCTAGGCAACCCATAACCCTCATCCTTCTTCTCTTCCTCCTTATGCACCTATCAATGTCTTGCTCCAATGGGGGGAGTGCAGGCATACCCAGGGGCTATTGACATTTTTCATATCTTTTTGTCGATAGTCCCTATCATGGGGACGTCAAATTAATATACTTACTCATATATTTACTGTTGTGGAAGCAGAAATTATTGTATTGTATTGTCAAAAAAACATTGAGCAGCCCAAGGTACGGGCAAAGTTTATGTTCAATAGCCTGACTTTGCCCGCACTTTCCCTGTTGGGGCAAGACATTGATAGGTGCATTATGATCATAATAATCATTAATTTGTAAACCTTATTGAATTTCAGGTGAACATGCATGATGTGACTAATGCCAAGTTCCTGGAGAAATTGATCAGTAGTAATGATGTAAGATCATTTGTCTTTGAAAGCAGAGATGACATGAAAACATTCCTTGATGAGGTATGTCAAGAATATTTTTACCAGCTTGATTCTTGGGTAGCAACAATTGCCAGGAGAGTGAATTGAACAAACAAACATGGCAGCCATGCTGGTAGTCATGACAAAAGAAAACCACAGTGACTGGTGGTCCTTTTGTTCAATTCGCTCACCTGGGAATGATTGCAAATCAGGAATTGACATTGATATAGTACTTCTTATTTAAATTAAGGTTGATCTTCTGGAAATGGTTGATCCCAGAGGTATTGTGGGAGCTCATTAAATTGCAAATGTACATTTATAATCACGATTGAATAGTAATGCTGACTTCTTAAATATTCAGCACCATTCAAGAGTGATTAAAAGGTTTCAATTAAAATAATGCATTTGAAATTTAAAATGTTTTACACAAAGGGAGATTTGGCACTAATAGTGCCAGATGATAGTACCAGTGTTAATTTGTCATTATTTCTGCAATATTGTTCTTATTTTTTATTCTTACTCAGAACTGATGTAATATTTTGAATTGAACACATGCACATGCAACTCCTAGAAATTCTAATAACAGTCAACATGTATGCTAATTAGTATCTGGTACTGTTAGTTCCAAAGTCGCTAAATCGGAAAATCCTAATGGGTTTCAAATCATATGCAGTTTGACTTTCATAATTCTTCTGCCAGGTTCGTGACCGACAGCATTTAAAGGTGAATGGAGTTACCCCACCAGATGAGCCATTATCAAAGTATAAGCCATCAAGAAACATTGATGACCTAAAGTATGTGGATCTAAATATAATAATTAGTAGATTTAGTTAGATATTTAGTTGGCATCACCTAAAATAGTAAAAACCAAACAAACAGTAAAGCAAATCAGGGAATTTCCTCAAATCACAATCAACAAACATGTGCGTTGTTGTGCCACAAAAATAAAGTAATAAAATAGATCAAATTAAGAATACCATGGTACGAGAATACAACGTTTTGTCTCTGCAAAATTTTCTGGACACCCCTTTCATAAATTCGACCTTGTAATGATGATGAGAATAGTAAAAATAAATAAAATCTTATTATCTAATTATGATAATTATAATAAATGAGAACGACCATGTATTAAATGTTCTGATTTGTTGTATCAGGAAATGGGGTTTCAACTGCTACATGAAAGATTTATTCACAGCTCCAGATGCTGTCATGAAGTATCTATGTGAGACCTACAGAGTACACGACATCCCTCTTGGCAGTGATTATACAACCAAGAACTCAGAGAAAGTCATCAACGAATCTGGCATTACCCATTTCTATACACCAACATCTAGGGTGAGATATAGCAATCTATTGGTGATCGTTAAATGGCGTTGGTGATCGTTAAATGGCGTTGTTGTTTAGTAGATGCTTGCATACCCCATTGGGAGGGTACTCTCTGTTTTATAAATCTGGCATTACCCATTTCTATACACCAACATCTAGGGTGAGATATAGCAATCTATTGGTTCAATTGTTAAATGGCGCTGTTGTTTAGTAGATGCTTGCATACCCCAGGGGGAGGGTACTCTCTGTTTTATAAATCTGGCATTACCCATTTCTATACACCAACATCTAGGGTGAGATATAGCAATCTATTGGTGATGGTTTAATGGTGCTGTTGTTTAGTAGATGCTTGCATACCCCAGGGGGAGGGTACTCTCTGTTTTATAAATCTGGCATTACCCATTTCTATACACCAACATCTAGGGTGAGATATAGCAATCTATTGGTGATTGTTAAATGGCGCTGTTGTTTAGTAGATGCTTGCATACCCCAGGGGGAGGGTACTCTCTGTTTTATAAATCTGGCATTATCCATTTCTATACACCAACATCTAGGGTGAGATATAGCAATCTATTGGTGATCGTTAAATGGCGCTGTTGTTTAGTAGATGCTTGCATACCCCAGGGGGAGGGTACTCTCTGTTTTATAAATCTGGCATTATCCATTTCTATACACCAACATCTAGGGTGAGATATAGCAATCTATTGGTGATCGTTAAATGGCGCTGTTGTATAGTAGATGCTTGCATACCCCAGGGGGAGGGTACTCTGTTTTATAAATCTGGCATTACCCATTTCTATACACCAAAATCTAGGGTGAGATATAGCAATCTATTGGTGATCGTTAAATGGCGCTGATTAATTACTGGGCTACCTGTGATAGACCAGTCTTAAAATGGCCTTGTTTTTTATCATTCTTATTCTTACATTTAATTTTCAAGAACAACTTCATAAAAATGTCTCTGAGACAGTTTTCAAACCTCTCGGATACTGAAATCTGAGTCTCCAAAGCGGTGCTTTGGGGGGACGGGAGGGGAGGGGATGAAATGTCAACACTTGGTGACACAGGGATCACGGTACACAGAAACAAATGTTGCACAGGTTTCTGAACAAGCCCAAAAATCACACAAATTGCCTCAGTACTGCCATCTTATATTTTTGACTTTTATTTCTCAAGAACAACTTGATAATAATGTTTTTGAGACTTAGTTTTTAAACACTTAGCAACACAGGAATCCCGGTACACTGAGAAACAAATGCCAACAGGAGGCCAGGGTCTAGTTGTTGTTAAAAAGATGTTTGTATACCCCAGGGGGGAAGGGTACTCTATCTGGTTTTTGGTAGGGGTGTGCCTCCAAATGTCTGAAAACCTGACCATCAATAAATCAGGCATTTCCCACGTCTATACACCAACATCTAGAATGAGAAATACATTACTGCAGTTTTCTGCTAACTGCTAACTGCTAACATTCCAATGACTTCTTGTGAAATGCATACCATACCCTACCCAGCAGCACGTACCAGTATAGCAAATATAGAGGTTGATGAAACATATTTTTTGTAAAGATAGCTGTGCTATTAATGATGTTCTCATTTATTTTCATTAGTATATTGTCAAGAGATCTCGATATGGAAATAAAGAAAGATCTACTCTTGTAGAGCATATTAGGTATATTATCCCCCCATTTGTTCATTAATTATTGTCCATTCATCCATTTATTTATTCATTCATTCATTTGTACATTTATATATTATTTTGTATCCATTCATTTTATTAATTATTTATTCATTCATTCGTTTGTTCACTTATTCATTTGTTCATTCATTCATTTTTTGTTCATTCATTCATTTTTTTGTTCATTCAGTTTTTTGTTCATTCATTCATTCATTTTTTTGTTCATTCAGTTTTTTGTTCATTCAGTTTTTTTGTTCATTCAGATTTTTGTTCATTCAGTTTTTTGTTTATTCATTCATTCAGTTTTTTGTTCATTCATTTTTTTGTTCATTCATTTTTTTGTTCATTCCTTTGTTTCAGTCATTCATTTGTTCATTTATTCATTCATGTGTTCATTTATTTATTCATTCATTTGTTCATTGATTCATTTATCATTTATTAGTTCATATATTTATTCACCCTTTATTTTTCCATGGATGCATTTATTAAGTTGTTATTTATATATCTATATTAGATCAATATTAATTTATCAGTTTATCTAGTAACAATTCTATAATGTTTGTTGATGTCTTAAAGGGATGCAAGATACTTCAATAATTCTGTTGACTTTGAGGCAAAACGACTTCTTGAAGCTGAACTACAGGTACATTAACAAAGAGTTTCCATTCAACAAGAGCATTTATTAAATAAATAACAGAGGTTTACAGGGAATCATTTCTGTCACTGAGAAGATATGATAATTTTACATGTGAAAATATCATTGTTATCAGTTTTGAATAAAAGTAATTTTTGTTTATATAATAAACCAGTTATTACATGGATGCTTGAAGATATCTTTGTGCACCCATGTTCATGACTGTGTTTGATTCTCTATACACTTCTGTTTTTGTCATGGATGTTGTTGTAGTCACAGATGTCAAACTTAACATTGAAAGGTAAATAATAATGAAATTTGCAACACCGTAAAAAATGTTAACTTCATTTTACTGAGGTTTTGAGCTTTAGCCCTTCGTCAGAGTAAAAAATACTATATTACCTATTGTTTATATCAAACACTGACGCAGCCTATACTAGTTTACTTGCTTCCATTTATTTGACATTAAAATATTTTCCTTTAAAAATGATACTATACTGAAGTTTTAAGCTTTAGCCCTTTGTCAGAGGGTTGGCAAAGGGCTAGAGCTTGAAACATCAGTGAAGTAAGTATCATTTTTTTATGTAAAGCTATGAATATTATGAGTTTTGAAATCAAAATCACTCTATTTTTCTTTTACCAGGAAATTCAAGCCAGTCTTCAGGGTATGAACGAGACATATGGACAGTTAAAAGACAAGGAGACTGATTTGAGCAAAAAGCTTGAGGAATTTAGAAACACCAAGGTAATTAATACCTCACTTGATCCTCTTACTCGATGTACAATGTTGGCCTGTTATCTCTTGTGGTTCAAAACTTTGTTTTAAATTAAATGACAGCTGCTGATGTTGTTAGAATTATGATGATTTATACTCTGATTATTAAAGTGCTTATAACCCCAAACAAGAGACCAATTTCATCAATTGTAGACATGGAGAGAATTTAAATGATATATGTCCCAGGTCATTTGGATAAATATTGGCCAAGTTATACAGGTTTGAAAGTGCCGTTTTGGAGTTCCTGTGCCAGGTAGCACGTGAGTTGGGAGAACTAGGTCAAGAGTTTTTCCGTGACATCAAAAATTACTCTGAGCTTGCGTATGTGTATGTGTTCTAAATCGACTTGTTGAAGTTGTCAGACGCAAAACAAGTCGAATACGGTTTTAGTAAGTATATTTCAATTTGTATTACTTCTTAGTTTATTCTCAAAGTTGATTTTCACAGTTTTACCTGGTAATGTTTGACGTCATTTCCGGTGATTCGACCCAGACCCAAAAATCCCAGCCAGGGCGTGGCCACAGTAATATTTAAAACTCTGTAAAATATTCCCAATTGCTTCAAATCAAATTCTGACAATGGTAATTATTTATTGGAGGCTTGTAGATTTCTCCAATTTTTCTTAATTCTAGGGGTTATAAGCACTTTAAGATGATGATGATGACAATGGGAATGCTGATTGATGATGATTGTGGTGGTGATTATTATAATAATGAGAATGATGAGGATGACAGTGATTATATGATAGTGACAAAATTGATAAGGGTGATAATGACCATCATGCAATATGATCATAACCAGATTGATTTGTTTAAATTAATCTCAACCCTGTTCTCAATCCCTGCTTTCCCTTAAGGAGGCTCGGGTCAGTAATTTTCGCGCTCGCCCAGCGACGTTTGAAAGGCCGTAGTTCCCGCGTCAGAGGGTATTTTGACAAGATTTTTTAACACTTGTCTACATATAGAATAAAGTTTTTAAAAAAGTTATTTTTAATAAAATCGATAATATTTTAGCCGACAAATGATAACGCCGCCGAATTTCTATGTAGCCTATTTTTGGGGAAAATCGACCTAAATTTTTAAAACCACATAGCCTACTTTAAAGCTGTTACCTAGGTCAACAAACTGGCAAAGTTTTAAAAAAATTCATCTCACCGATTTTGAATAAAAACGGGACAATTTTTTTCAGTGCAAAAAATCATTGTTTTATAATATTTACCGATAACAACGGACTTTGTAAAGATAAATTAAAATCCTTCCAGCCAGGTATTAACAGGACATTTTTCTACATTGTCTGTGAATTTCAACAAATTTAGTCCACGGGATGTTTTTTGGGAAAGGATATAAATCGGCAAAAGTTTGTCAGTTTTTGTGCAAAACTTCTAATTTTTACTTCTGAGCACGCTAACGAAAAAAACTGAGATAACTTTTTTTTATTTTTTAGCTATCAAAAGTTCACCATATTTTCAAGTGCGCCTCTAAATTTTATAGTGATTGAAATATTTTGAGGCGGTCAAATAAAATTCTGAACGTGGGTATAAAAAAGCAAAAGCATGCAAATCATGTATAACTCGAAAATAAAAACAAACCGGCCGCTGCAAAGCGAAGGCAAATATACCCACGTTCAGAATTTTATTTGACCGCCTCAAAATATTTCAATCGCTATAAAATTTAGAGGTGCACTTGAAAATATGGTGAACTTTTGATAGCTAAAAAATAAAAAAAAGTTATCTCAGAGTTTTTCGTTAGCGTGCTCAGAAGTAAAAATTAGAAGTTTTGCACAAAAACTGACAAACTTTTGCCGATTTGTATCCTTTCCCAAAAGAAATCCCGTGGACTAAATTAGTTGAAATTCACAGACAATATAGACAAATGTCCTGTTAATACCTGGCTGGAAGGATTTTGATTTATCTCTTCAAAGTCTGTTGTTATCGGTAAATATTATAAAACAATGAATTTTTCCTAGGAAATAAAATGACCCGTTTTTATTCTAAATCGGTGAGATGAATTTTTTTTAAACTTTGCCAGATTGTTGACCTAGGTAACAGCTTTAAAGTAGGCTATGTGGTTTTAAAAGTTTAGGTCGATTTTTCCCAAAAATAGGCTACATAGAAATTCGGCGGCGTTATCATTTGTCGGCTAAAATATTATCGATTTTATCAAAAATAACTTTTTAAAAAACTTTATTCTATATGTAGACATGTGTTAAAAAATCTTGTCAAAATACCTTCTGACGCGGGAACTACGGCCTTTCAAACGTCGCTGGGTGAGCGCGAAAAATACTGACCCGAGCCTCCTTAATAGGGGAAGATCATTGTTATATATAGTAAATGAAATCATAATTTATTTTCTTGATTTATTTTGTAGAAAAACCTGTCATCACAGCTTCAAAGGAGAAGAACTCTTGCAAATCAGCTTGAAAATAAACAGAAAACGTAAGTTATATTATAACTTATTTTTTGGCAACATTTTAAGTCAATTTTTGAAGCAGTTTTTTGTGAAATTTCTATTTTATTGCCCATTATACTGATATACTATTTTTGCTGGTGTTTAAAATGACTTAGTTCATAAGTGGACCCTCTAAGGGAGCAGTCATTAATACTCCAGTTTCACGTTATCTAGTACCGCTGTACTATTTGACAAAAGGCGCATTTGCACAGGCTAAGCCTCGATTTGTTGTCAAAATATTCACAAATCCCAAGCAAAGCACGAAAAAATGTTACCGCTTAACAAAAGAAAACACATTTGCATTTACTCTGAATTGAGGCTAAGCCTGTGCAAATGCGCCTTTTGTCAAATAGTACAGCGGTGCTAAATAACACGAAACTGGTCTATTACTGGGGGAGGGGGTAAGTCTAGGGGGTCTCATATTTTTTGGGCTTTGGTTTGGGGAGGGCCAAACAATTTTGGGCTAACATTTAAGGGGAGGGTCAAAAGGGCAGGTAAGTTTAGGGAGGGGGCTAAGATTTGTTGGGCTTTGGTTTGGGGAGGGACAGTAATTTATTACCACTCCCTAATCATACACTTCTTTTTTCCACACCTTTCTTTAGAAGCTTTGTTGGGTTTTGATAAGATATCATATGTAAAGCATGAAACATAACTTGGAATTTGATGTATTTGTCAACATTGAAACATGGCATGTATTTTTTTCAGTATCGAAACAGCCCAAAAGGAAGCACCAAATCTGCAAAAAGAAGAAGCAAAAATACAAAAAGAGATAGACAAGACAAACTCCAAAAGAGTGGCAGCTCTTACACAATTCAAAGATGGAATCAAGGTAAAAACACTTTTTCAATTGTAGATTTTGCTTAATTATTAGACAAAAGCAACTAACATATTGTAACATGTATGTACGTTTTGACCCAATTAAAATCTTTTGGGAGTAAAATATTACGATATCACATGGAAAATGTTTGGGGAAAAGGTTTTTATTCCCAGAGGTTTTGAATTTGGTTGAAACTTACATATCAACGTGTTATTGAGTGCATGCATCCTTGATGATTGATGGAATCATTAATTCATGTATTATACAGATACATAATAATAATAATAATAGTTTAATAAACACCAATATTGCAGTTAAAACTGAATTACATTGGTATGACAATAGTATGAAATTGATAATCTAATCTAATCTAATTTATTTATTACAAATACGGATTGATGCTTGAATAAATGACTTTCTAAAACGATCAGTTTTGTATCTAGGCTCTATGAAAGGACGTTTGTTTCTTAAAAAATATTTACAGTTAACATTGAAAGCTGGGAGCAGGCAGTAAAGTTTATGGTTTGGATCATTAACAATGTTCTCAAAGAGTTTCACACACGATGCCTGTCGGCGACTGTCTAGAGACTGTAAACAGGAGGTAGACAGTTTTTCGCTGTAAGATAGATCAGCATCACAGATGATAGTGAGGGCGCGTTTCTGTATCCGCTCAATGTCGTCGCTGAGATACTTGGGTAGAGCATAGTGAAAAACCGGTGTTGCATATTCGATAACACTACGTATACACGAGCAGTAGAAGTTAACCATGTCAGAAATAGGCACCTTAGCACGTTTGAGTTGCCTTAAAAAGTACATACGTTTGGATGCTTTCTTTACGATATATTCAACATGGCAGTTTCATTTAAGATCGTTACTGATAATTATTCCTAAGACTTTCACTTGTCTGACGAGTTCAAGTTCTTTGTTGTTAATAGACAGAGGGTAGCAATTGGTTTCAGTCTTCGTGAATTGTATCTTCATCTCTTTGCACTTGTCTTCGTTTAGTGTAAACCTAAGTTGGTTAGATTGGTTAGATTACATGAGAAAAATATCATATGCCCTTGGCGGGAATTGAACCCTACAGTTTCTGATTTCTAGTCCGACATGTTACCACTGCACCAAAAGGACCAACCACGCTAGATATGCAGCTGGATGAAGTAGTATAGAGCAACTGTGGGGGGTCCCAGGGTGAAACCATGGGGTTCAATTCCATCCAAGGGCATAATATGATATTTTTTTCATGTATCTGTATTTCACTTTTACACCAAACGCATTTCAATTCATGTATTAAATAACTCGAGTTGTCAAGACATCAATAATTCTCCAGATATCAAATGTTTTAACATCCTTATAAATTACTAGGAATGTCTGAATATTGGTCAGGACAAAGTCAGGACGAGTCTACAGCATGCAAAACTATCTGCAGAGAAGACCAAAATTGCCAATCAATATAGAGAAGCTCAAGAACAAGTCAAAAGAGCAGAGGTAATACAATTTTTTTTGCTTCTGCTCTCAACAGTTATGTTGTTGTTGCATGGGCTTGTGTCTCCTTTCCTTTCCTAAGGAACAAGTGTAGCTAAGTTGGTTAGTGCGCAGCTTTCGGAGCGAGAGGTCACGAGTTCAATCCCCAGTGGCCTCACACTTGTTTTGTCTTCTTTCCAATCAGTGTAGCTTTGAGTAGCTTTTTGGAGAGCGGGGGGGGGGGGGGGAATAGCGCACTGTCAGCTTCCTTTCCCTGGGAGACCAGCTTTCTTCTAGCTGAAGGAACTGCCAACGCTGAATAATAGTACTTTTCCTTTTCCTTTTCCTTTACTGAGTAACACATTGACATAATGACACTGATTGATCAAAACAAATCATTTCGCTCGACTGGATGTCATGTTCTCTGATGCTAGTTAATTAATGAGTATGCGCATATGTGACGTCATAATAAAACAGGTTTATAGCCAGTCTATAGCTAGTCTACAGCATCATTGAAGAAACAAATGGTTGAAAGCAGGGGCATCTTTTCAGAAATTGTAAACGTATTTACCTACATCATTTCTCTGTCAGATAAAGTGGAAAAGGAGCCTCTTTTTTCAGGGAATAATATTATGTTAGTACTAAAATTAAAAATACTTGTCTACATCAATTATTGACCTTTTTATTCCTTGTAAATTTTAGGAAGAGTATGAAGATGCTCAGAGAAAATGTGAATCATTGAAAAACAAAGCTAAAAGCCTGAGGAGGATAGCACACCAAAAAACAGGAATACCAGATGGGGAGGATGTTCCTGAAACTCTGAAAAATGTAAAGTCACAGTGAATAAATTATTATGATGATGATGATTATCTTTTTCTGTGGCTGCTGCCTCTCTTTGGCTCTTTGTATCTAGACACCTCAGGAACATTAAAAAAACTGCCTTCATTAAAAAACAAACTCACAACACTTATGTTTTGTAAAGTGTACCAAAAATAGATGTCTTAATTCACGAATAGAGAGCTAGAGCAGAGTGCAATTACCAGATAATCATGCAATTACCAGATATTAACCATTTGATAATCAATTATCCAGGCTTTCAAGCTATATCCAGATACACTAGACAAAATAGATGAGATGATTCATGAACAGAGAGCAAGAGCTGAGTGCAATTACCAGACAGATCCTGGGGTAAGAATTCAACTATTGTCTCTGAGCTGTTATTTACTGACCTTGTCTAGCATATGATTATTATATTGTAATCACGGTTAGTACTTCATTTGTCGTAAATATAATCGTTTGAAATACACTGACTTGGTATGGTTAATTATTATTCGTTCTTCCACAGCAAATAGGACCACAACACCCTCAGTTGTGTTTTCTTGAGTGGCTGATTAGGCCAATCGTTTCCCGAAACCATCTTCCACAGATTGAACATATAAAGTGTACTTCATTTATTTATTTGACATGTGTATTGTTTATATTCCTCTATTCAAAGACCCAATTATTTGTGTTTGTATTTGTGTGTTTGTTTGCTAGCTTGCTGGTTTGTTTTTCTATTGGTCTGTTTTTGTTTTTTATCTCAGTCTGTTAACTTGTTTGGTTTGTTTGTTAATTTAATTCCTTTTGTCACTCCAATGAAGGGCTGAAAGTAGAAACATCAGTAAAGTGAAGTTAACATTTTTTAATGTTACAAATTTCATTTATTTACCTATTGTTTATATCAAACACTGACACAGTCTATACTAGTTTACTATTTTAGTTTGTTAATTTTGTGTTTTAAGGATGGGGCCTACTATTGCCACTGCGCAGGCTACTGCGCATCTACATAGTTTCCATTTTAACGCGCTATCTTACCTCAAAAGATGACAAAATACAAATAAAAAACCATCTAACGATGGTAGATGCGACGGTAGCGTTTTTTTATAAAAACAGTCCCACAATGCACTTATGATGACGAATTTCTTTACTTAGTAGGGAGGGGACCGGAAAGAAATTGTCTTATGATGATCTTCGGCGTCAAGTTTACCACGCGATAACTTTTTAAAACGCCCGGTAACCCCAATTTTTTTATAGCTGCAATTATTAAGAACATGTTAAACAATGGTTTTGATGTAAAATTTCGAAAAGAAAAAAAATGATTTTGGAATGGAAAATCGACAAAACTTCTAATTTTCTGAACCTCATAAACTGCAAGTCGCGATGCTAAAAAAAATCATATTTCACTACTAACTTTTGAAAATACGTTACAAAATATATATTCCTATTAGAAAATTACTTGTTAATTGTTTACCGCTATCAAAGAGATGTTTCAATGAAAATCCTTTAAAAAAAAAATTATTTGTCTATGCCGGTAAAATCGTGACGTCAGCCATATTTAAGACTCATTATTTCTCTTAACTGCCCGGTGACCCCACCTTTTTTAGATAGATTTGTAGAACCCTCTAAAGGGTTAAAACAACTCACATAGTTATTTAAAGAATACATTACTTTTTAATTAGTAGGCCCCGTCCTTAATTTGTTTGTATTTCTGTTTGTACATTTATTTGTCTGTCTCTGTTTGTTTTGTTTGATTGGTTTGTTAATTTTGTGTTTTAATTTGTTTGTTTTACTGTTTGTACATTTTTTTGTCTGTCTGTCTGTTTGTTTTGTTTGATTGGTTTGTTAATTTTGTGTTTTAATTTGTTTGTTTTACTGTTTGTACATTTTTTTGTCTGTCTGTCTGTTTGTTTTGTTTGATTGATTTGTTAATTTTGTGTTTTAATTTGTTTGTTTTACTGTTTGTACATTTTTTTTTGTCTGTCTGTCTGTTTGTTTGATTGGTTTGTTAATTTTTGTGTTTTAATTTATTTGTTTTACTGTTTTTACATTTTTTTGTCTGTCTGTCTGTTTGTTTTGTTTGATTGATTTGTTAATTTTGTGTTTTAATTTGTTTGTTTTTCTGTTTGTACATTTTTTTGTCTGTCTGTTTGTTTTGTTTGATTGGTTCTTTCTAAAAAAATGTTTGCTCCAGTCATTCCCTCCATCAATCCATCCATAAGTTTAAAGTGGTTTTTTTTTTACTTTCCACATAAATTACAAAAGTAAATACAAATACAAAGATAAGTTAAATTAAGTGGAGGGTGTAAGAGAGATCACCCATCCATCCTCTCATTTGTTTATTCATTTACTCACTCTTATTCATTGATATATTTTGACTGTTCATTCAATGAGAGGATTCATCCATTTGTTTGTTTATTGATATGTTTTATTCCTTGATATTTTTCAAATAAGGTAATAAGACAATATGAAGCAAGAAAGAAAGAAATCAATAGCTTGACAACTGTAGTCAACTCAGAGACGTCTGACCTAGAATCCAAACAACAAGAAATCAATACTTTAAAAGAAAGGTAACCTCTTAAACAACCATAAATATATGATATGGTTGGGACATTTGCCAATATTTTGTTATTGTCGGCTCCACCTTGGGAAACATCACAAAACATACTGTTTCCCTTGGTCCCAGTCAATAAGTGTTAGTCATTATTCATAGATCCACAATTTTCTTGAGTGAACATGAAACAATTGCGCAATATTCCCACTGGAATATAGAATGTCTGACAAACATCGTAGATTTCAGAAAGATTTACCACATTTACAGGGATTCTGGCATTATGCGGAGGAAAAATCAAAATTATGCGGAATTTTTTCGGAAGATTATGCGGAAGAAACGATAAATTATGCAGAAAATTATGCGGGATGACGTAATCGCTTAAAACTTAAAATAAAACTAATTCAATTACTTTAGCTCTCCTATTTCGGTTCTTTTTTACACATAAATGTCATATTCGTTTTTTATCAATAATTCAAACTAATAACAACACTATAACCAAAAGAACTAACGATTTCCGTTAATTAAACGTTCCGCCATCTTGGAAAACCGCCAAACAGCATGGGGTCTGGGCCGAGATACAGGAAGCCCAATACTGTAGAAATAAAAACAAAATGGCGTCGCTTCGACGGCTGGTTTGTAAGCCGTGAAAATGAACAATTTGTACTTCGTACGACTGTAACAAAACGGCAAAAAACTATTCAAGCAAGCAAGGGAGATAACTAATATATATCTATTGTTTTATCTATTTAATTTGTTTCATTGGTGCATTTTTGGTGCTTTTATCTATTTTTTTTTTTTTGGCAAATTATGCGGGATTATGCGGAAAGTAGTCAATTATGCGGGTCCGCACCTCCGCATAATGCCAGAATCCCTGCATTTACTATTTTTTCCTAACATACTCTTAGAATACATAAATTCCAAGACAAACTTATGAAGTTTTCAGCAATCTATGTATTATATTTGTGCTGTATATTGAGAAAAACGAGTTTGGCTTGTCAGACGTAGCAACAGTCACTAAGATAGAACACAATGGATAGTGGATCTATGAATTAGGTTGCATGGGTGGCCTATTAGCTAGAGCGATGGCCTTTCATCACTGTGACCTGTGTTAGATTACCGGCTTGGGTAACACTTGAATAGAGTTTGTTTGATGTGTTGTTGTCTCTCATGCCACAAGGTTTTTCTCCAGGTTTTCAAGTTTTCCTCCCATCACCAAAATCAACATGTGAGCAGAGTTGTGTATTGTGAATATTGAATGTTTTGGTAGTGAGTGAACCTCAGAGAAGAATATATTTTTGCCCACTCAGATTAGATATTTGCTTTTTTGAATGAAAACAACCTTTTTAGCTTGATCAATGCCCTATAAAAATATTCTAATAGAAATGTTTTTTATTTAGTTGGCTAACCCCTCTTGAGGACCTAGTGAGCCAGATTAATACAAAGTATGGTCAGTTCTTCAGGATGATGGGATGTGCAGGAGAGGTGTCTATTGCTAGAGATCAGGTAATTGACCCACTTTGATGCCCCCACACAAAATTTAATAGGCCTTTTGCAACACGTGACCCTACCGTGTCACCTGACCCTACCCCTTTTAAATAGAGCAGCTGAGTCAAAATGAACATCAGAAATGAAAAGAGCACCTCAACATTTTAATTCTACCAAGACCTGGTGATCCTTTCATGTGACATAATTTCTGGTCTTGACAATTCTTGTCATAGTTCAGTTGACAGTATTAGGGTACTAATGACACAGGTTTTAAGCAGTGGTCAAATGGCTATGATAGTTGAAGTAGTTGAAGGCGTCTCAACTATCATCAACTATCCTGTACACACGGTCATTCTGCAAAAACTATCATCGACTATCATGTGAAATTTGAGCATGTCAAACTCTATGATAGTCCATGATAGTCAATTGGTGGTCAAATGCACATGATAGTTGGAACTATCATCAACTATCATGAACTATCATTGCCGTTTGACCGAGGCTTTAGTAGTACCACAGTATCCTTTTAATTTCATTTTAGTGTCACTGTACTCACTCATGAAATCTATTTTACCACTCAAAGATAAACTTTATATTTTCGCACCACTGAAATGAACATGATAATAAGTTATCCAAGTCATGGTAAATCTTGTGCCAAGGATGTTAAAGTTATTGTTTTATTGTGCTTGTCAGGTTGAAAATGAATATGATAAGTACGGTATCCAAATCAAGGTGAAATTCCGTGCCAAGGATTCTCTACATGTACTCAACCCTCATCATCAAAGCGGTGGTGAACGTAGTGTTTCTACAATGTTATACCTAATGTCAATACAGGAGTTGACTCACTGCCCTTTTAGAGTAGTAGACGAAATCAACCAGGTAGGGAAGACTCTTGTCAAATTTCATTATAACTGCCCATCAAAACAATCTATTACTATAGTATTCATACAGGAGTTGACACCCTGTCCTTTTTAGAGTAGTAGACGAAATCAACCAGGTAGGGAGGACTCTTGTCAAATTTCTTTATAACTTCAAATCAAAACAATCAATTACTACAGTATTCATACAGGAGTTGACGCCCTGTCCTTTTAGAGTAGTAGACGGAATCAACCAGGTAGGGAAGACTCTTGTCAAATTTCATTATAACTTCCCATCAAAACAATCTATTACTACAAAATCAACCAGGTGGGGAGAACTCTTGTCAAATTATAACTTCCCATCAAGACAATCTATTAGTTCAGTTTTCAGCTTTTCATTGTTACTGCTTTTCATTTACACTGTCATCTCAACAGCTAGTTGCGATTCAAGTTTTGTCACTGCTGTCAATCAAAAACATAAAAAGTGCCGATTTCACAAGTGCCAAATTTTCAAGGAAAAGACAATCTTTGTTTTCAATTTTCTCCACAATACATTGAATCTTTATTTAAATAATATTATATAAATATTATAATATTTTATTCCACTGTTTGTTTTTCATTTTATTTATTGATTCAATCTTGGATGTACGATTTATCTTCCAATAGGGAATGGACCCCAATAATGAGCGTCGTGTGTTTGAAGTAGTAGCTCATACTGCTTGTAAAGAGAACACCTCCCAATACTTCCTTGTAACACCTAAGGTAAGATCAGCAGGATTGATTCATTGATTGATTCATTGATTGATGGATTGATTCGCTGATTGATTCATTCATTCATTAATTGATGGATTCATTCATTGATTCGTTGATTGATTGATTCATTGAGTCATTGATTGATTGATTCATTGATTCATTGATTCATTGATTGTTTGATCAATTGATTGATTCATTCATTGATTCTTAAAATTATTATCACACAAACTTAAATTTTTATTTTATCTTCTCCAGTTACTACCAGACTTGAACTACAATGAAAAGATGACTATCCTTTGTGTATTCAATGGACACTGGATGCTACCCCATACTAAATGGAACTTGAAAGAATTCATAAGAAAGAAAAGACTTCAGTCTGCAACAGTATGAATTCCATGGATGACAATTCTCTTAATGAAAAAGTCATAAAGTGTGACGTCGCAAAAAAAAAAAAAAATTGGTCTTTATCAATTTTTTTTTTACAATTTCAATTGACAATCATAGAAGACATTCACACAGCAAATTTGACGAAAAATCGGTCAAATAGCAGCTGAGATCACAGGCAGTCCAAACTCATTGAAAAAATAATTACAAAATTAAAAAGATACATTTCATGTGGTTTATTAAGTAATTTTACTTAGAAGTAGAGGAGCAAACCATTATTTAAGCATTTATCAACGATTTAAATGACTTTAACAAACTGTCATATGAAATGTATCTTTTTAATTTTGTTATTTTATTTTCAAAATTGTCAACTATTAATGAGTTTGAGCTGCCTGTGCTAAGATATGGCCACTTTAATTTCCCCAAACAAATCACTGCATTTTTAGTACAGTTCATAACTTTATAAACTGAGCCAATAATTTTATTATGGTATAGTTTTTTTGTGACGTCATCACTTTAAGACTAGATTTGTAAGGCATTCTGTAATAACCCATGTAAATGCCAAATATTGTTAAGATTTCATTTGTACCAGAGCAAGACAGAGCTTTAAAATAGCATTATTTTATGAATAGATATCTAAATGCACAAAAATTATAACCAAAGAAATAGAAGGGAAAAAATCAGGATTTATTTTGACAATGAGTTGCAATAAATATGGTTAAAGTTCAAATATTGTAAAATTACAAAGTTTAGAAAGTTGTTACAGTTGAATCAGAGATAGATATATGGAAAGAAAATCTCAATAAATGCATAATTAGATTTCAGAGAAATAATATAATACACATGTTCAAATTGTGATGATTGAGGATAGTATATTATGTTCTCTTGTTCAAATGATTGATATTAAAAAATTGTTATGTTATTGAAAGCCTGTATTGGTTCCACACAAATATAATGATGAGGAAGAGTTTTTAGGTAAGAACTCAAACATTCTTTGAAGCTGTACATGTACGTATGCTAAAATGTTCAGGATGAGTAAATATTATAACCAAGAACATTAGAGTACAAACATTATACCCGTGAAACAAATAGTACTAATTAGTACTAAATAGCGCTAATTAAACAATAGAAAACAATAGAATTAGCATAAAATATCACTATTTAGTACTAATTATGTTGCACGCTTTTAATGTTTGTACTCTACCTATTTGTAAATAATCATTGATATCTTAGTAAATTTATTTCAATTTTTACTTTTTTGATCAATTTCTAACAGCACCAAGAATTATTGGGATGCACAAGAGATAAATTGTTATTGAGAAGTTTTACTTTTTCAGTTTCAATTTTTCTTGCAAGAAAATTCTGTATTGAAAAATACACATTATTTTGATTGATGGTCTTACGGTTTGCATCATTGTAAATTTGTCTCAAATTATTAGTGAATTTTGATATATTTAATTAATTTGATTAGAAAGATATCAGTCGATTCATCAAATCATTAATGTTGAAAGAATTTCAGAAAATTCTGAAGTCACAAATGACTGGAAGAAAAATGGAATATTTGATATTGTTTCACAGATATTGTTTGAATTCTTGTGCCGGTCACAATTTAATTTGAAGAGCCAAAATTTCTAAACCCCCTCCAAGGAAAGGAATGTTCAAAGAAAATGGCTCCATTATTAATATTTTTGTTTAACATGGTCCCTTCACACAAAATAAACAAACTCTGGATTATGGTTTTCAAAATGTTTATTGATAATAGTAACTACAAAACAAACAAATGACAAAAATGATGATTATAAAGTCAATGTCTATGAATACAAACATAACACAAAATAACTATCAATACCCCTAACCTAATGTAAACTACCACGTTTAATTAATT
The DNA here is from genome assembly GCA_949775045.1 of Metridium senile. NCBI lineage: Eukaryota > Metazoa > Cnidaria > Anthozoa > Actiniaria > Metridiidae > Metridium > Metridium senile. Next base: position 11,034,113 of record OX459109.1, read on the forward strand.
GTGCTGTTACATTCAGTGGATAAAATGGTTATATATGATAGCTAACATCTAAATTGTCTGACCCATTAGACTATGATGTTATTACTTATAATATAAGAATACTTGGTCAAGAATGATCCATTTCAAAAGATTAAAGAATAATATTGCAAATCCAGCACTGAAGTGGGTTTCTTTTTCAAATTTTGTTAGACTTATTAGACTTATGTCAATTCACATGAAATTTCTATTAAATGGAAGTTTTTATGGTTAAGATTCAAATTGCACCACTTAAGCGCTGGATAAGAACCTTTCTCAGAGCTTCAGTTTCTTTTGTAAGTTCTTCTAATTGAGCTTTAAGCTCGGCATTTGATTTTAAAAGTTCTTCTTCCGTTGTAAATAGTTCCTGTTCTTTTTGTCTCCTTGAAGCTCTGCAGTGTCTTGATGCCTCATTGTTCTTTATTCTTCTTGCCGTTGCTCTGTCATTCTGTGGAACTGGTGTTGATGGTTTTGCTCTCTTAGCTACTGGTGCTTCTTCAGATGTACTCAGCTTTCTCTTGGGTGGCTTTGGAGCGCACTGTAGAGACAGATCTTGAGCCTCGATAGTTTCAAATTCCTGCTTGTCTGTGTTTTCAATGTATGTCAGTAAGTGCTGCAACTCAGCTTCAATGTTCAAATCACCTAGAGCAGCAATCTCAGTGGAAGTAATGGAGTCAACGCTGCCAGGTGAGGACACGCAGGAAGAAAAAGTATCTGACTGCTCAAGATCTATGGGTGCTTCATCAATGACTTCGATGTTAAGGAGGTCATCTATTGTGTTAGGATCAATGGTATGCAGCTCAGCTTCTGCTAGGAGGTTGTCAATCTCTTTCATGATGTCAGGAGACGGAGGAGACACCTCTACCGGAACAGCCGGTGGTTGCTCCATTGTCTGGACCGTGTTACATGTGGAAACAGGCTCCGGATCTGTCTTCATTGACATGAAATCAACAGGATCAGAAAGCAACTCACAAAGGGGATCAAAACCAAGATCTGGGAAGAGGCTCTTAAGGTCCAAGTATTCTTCATAAAAAGTATCTGCCATCTCTGGGTCAGGTTTAAAAGCGGCGTCCAACAGACACCCACTGGAATGGGGCTCTTGGGCGTCTAGTACTTCAGTTTTAACAGGCAACAAGTAGTTGTCTTGATCAACACTGTTGTTTAGGCTTTGGTTTGGATTATGATTCCAATACAGAGATTCTGTGAAATAATTAAAGAACAAATTAATGTTTGAATTTAAACAGAAAACATTTTTTGGTATACAAATAAATATATTTGTTAATAAGAATGTAATCATAAATAAAATACATAATTAAAGGTTAATATATAAAATGAACTTGATTCATCAACCAATGACATCTGCCACCAAAGCTTACAACTTTTGGTAAATGCAGTTACAGTTAGGACACTTGTTGATGACCACATGACCACTTGTTATTTAGGGGAGGGCAATAACACCAAAAAAAATGTTAACAGTTAGCCTTGAAAAAAAATATTGTGTACAAAAAAGCGATAAAAATCCTACACAGTCCAGAGGGAAAAAGATATTACGCACAAAAACAAATTTCAGCCCCCCCTCCCCCATAAATATCTAATTGGTACGTTCCTTATAAACTCCATCTGACACTAGTGAAACTTTACAGCAGCTAACGGATACAAATAACATGGGGGATTCCCTAATTATCTATAAAAATATTCATACCTGAATCAAACTCCGTACAAGTTTTGTAGTTTTCTCTGAGAGATCCAATGGCGCAGTCGCTCTCCTTGGATTCTCTTTTGTACTCGGGATTTTCCTTGAAGTCCGCACTGGTTGCAGAACTCAGTAGCTTGTTTGTTGCCACTAAGTCCGTTTCGTCGATAGGACTTCGATTGTTTCGGTATAGCTCGCAATTGTCGTTTTCGATAACACTTCGTACTGGATCGATAAATGGATGAAGTACAAGGCCAGTCGTCGGTGATCTCGAACCGGGTAAAAACACAATCTTGTTCGTCGTTTTGATCCGGGTCTTGTTGATTTCGTTGGTTTTGTTGTTCTTCAAGTTCTTGGCTTCCTCCTTGTTGAAGGTTGGCCAAGGCCATGATAATATACTGCATTTGCTCCATTTGGAATCTGTTTCGTCTCCGGAACAATCAAACGTTGAAATTTCTTGACTGTAGTTGGAAAAAGTGTTGGCGGTGTTTAGCGCTGTACGGGAGCGCTAACCGTGGTACTAAGCGATTAAACTGAAGTATCCCCAGATCTGGTAGCTGAAAACTCGAGAAAACTAAAAGCTGTCTCGGTCACTTCTCACAAACTGAGAGGTTCGGTGTCTTTTGCTGTACTCGTAACTTCTTGTCGATGTTACACTATTTCTATTGATGGTGGTGCAATCGGTGACACAAAAAAAGTAACTTACATCACCAATGACCAATCACAACCGACCAATTTGATAACGCCATACGTCATCTTAGACCAATGAGATCGCGTTGACATGTTTATTTGACGTCTTTCCGTCTTAGAAACCATAGAAACGCACGTGTACACACACGTGATAGTACGGTTAGGGGAGTTTTTGTCACGCAAACAAGTGGTCACGAAAAAACAAGCGGTATTTATCTGTTTATAAGAATAAGAGTATACAAAAGATCGAAAGTATAAAATATATATGATTTAAAATTACAACCCTAAAAACTATAATAAAAAATAGAAACTATATATAAATAAACTAAATAGTTTTTTAAATGTGTTTCTAGTTTCTAAACTATAGAAAGCGCTTGGCTTTCTTTTTCACTTATATTTAAAAGATTTCAAATATAAATATTTTGTAGACGATTTGGACTGGGAAATGTATTAGAATTGAATATAATTTTCTATATATATATACTAACTGCTGAGATCTTGAATTTAATGAAGACATTTACCATACTATTCATATTTCAAATATTATAGCGAATTTTGTTTCTAGGTGTTTACTGACGTCAGTCTCACAGCAGCATGCATGCGTTCCTCATTCATTTCGTACTTTCGCTTATTGATAATATCCCTTGGGGGAGGGGGTACACTTGAAAGCCGTGCAAGCCGAAGTCTGTTTAATCCCAGAGCAAATTAATTTCCAATGTATATTCTCTGACCAGAGAATGTTCTCTGACAAACTGATTGATTTCTGAAATTTTATTATCTTAAAATTAAAATTAATATCAACATTTTAACTCTGTTAAACAATATCCCTTGGGGAGGGGGTACACTTGATAGCCGTGCAAGCCGAAGTCCGTTTAATCCCAGAGCAAATTCTCAATGTTCTGAAATTTTAATATCTTTAAAATTAATATTAACATTTCAGCCGCTCTGTACAACAACACAGATACTTATTAACGAAATACCTAACTTCGATCAGTTTACGATCGTTTCATTCCTGAATTTTTGCCTAAAATCACCGGTCGTTTATCTGTGTATTTTCCTGAAGAAAGGGCTAGATTTGGCGGGATAAAAATGTAATTTTATTGAGATAGATAGTTTATTGAAATAATACATTTCTGGCTGAATAACGTACTATTTACATGAATTTATAAAATGGATAGCAAAAATACAATATGAAGCTATAAATGACTACTGAAGAAATTTTAATAAGGATATATATGTATAGATGTAAAAATCTTAAGATGACGCGAAACTGTTTTTGCATCGTTCAGTCGTATTGATCTTGTTATAAGGTAGAATGCTGAAAGTGGAATCATCTAGAAAGAGTTCGATATCTTATACATACGGGCATGCCTAGGCAAGCACACTTACAAAATAGGTGAGCGTGGTGTTTACAAGTGTTTGTATTGTGATGCTAATTTGCTAACCATTAATTTTCACAATAGATTTTTTAATTCAAAACCATAACAAAACACGTCACTGTATGTCCACCTATACCCAAAGGAAGCAAATTGTGGGAGTGATCCGTGATTCACCCTAAATTTGGCCTGTGATTCGTGCATGAAGAGCAAAAAATTCAAGCCGTGATCCGTGAAATCATATTCGCCCGTGACCCGTGATTTACAGATTTTCACTTTCGTGACTCGATCGTGTTTACAGCATCGGTGATCCGTGAAAACGTGACAGCTTTTCATATAAATGGTTGTGTAAAATGAGACGTTTATTGCCAGCAGTGTTATTCTTTGTAGATCTGTTAGATCCAGTCAATATTGATTATCCGTCTAACAAGCGCCAAACGTAGAAACAACAGAATTAACATCGCGAGTTCCAAAACTGTGATTCGTGAAAACGCTTTACGTAACTCCGTGATCCGTGAAATCATGAAAAAACGGCGCGTGATTCGTGATCGGTACCCAGTCTTATCCACCCTGTATTAAATGTTGGTATAATCTCGCACAGGACTTTATGCATGGTAATGGTATAATAATAATAAACGTTATTGGGTTACAAATAAAGTATATACACTCTTTTCCAATCTGGCTCAGTTATGTTAGTGTCAGTACAATTTGTGTGATTTGAGTTCTTTTAATTTGATGCTAGTCGGTTTATCAGGGTCTGAATAGGGGGGTCCCAATATCAGTTAACAGCTAAATTTTATTTGATAACTGAGAAAATTGCTAAAATTTAGAAGAAAATGTAGAAGAAATGCCGTGTGTCTGCCGGAATGGGGTTAACTATTAACTGAGAAACGGCTTAAAAAAACTGAGATTTAACTGAGAATTCCGTGTCTTTTTAGGACAACTGTTAGCTGATATTTCTTTGTTTTTAATTAATAGTTTGAAAGTAAATATTTCTTTGTATTTTAGGAATTCTTAGTTAACAGTTAATATTTTAGCCGTTTCTCAGTTTATAGTTAACCCCATTCCGGCAGACACGGTATTTCTTCTCTTAATTTGTTATCGATTTATTCCAGTAGCATATCGTGGTGGTACGTGTTTGTGTTATATGACCATTAAAAGTTTTTACAGAGGTAGACTGATGATACAAATATTTCTTGAAAAAAGTGTAATTAGTCACAAAATTATGTTCATATAACTGGCATCCTTGGCAGGCTTCAGAGTGTGGACAGTAGCCTCGGGTGAGACAACGAAATAGGTTTATAAGACAATCTATCCTCCGCAGGCAACCCCTTTGGGACTCCTTTGCTTTATTGGGATTCCTTTGGTTTATTGGGATTCCTTTGGTTTATTGGGATTCCTTTGGATTAGGGCCGAGGAATATATAGGGAATAATGGACAATTCCAAAGGAATACCAAAGGGGTTGTCTGCAGAGGATAGACTATCTTCTATTTTATATTTTCAATATATACATCCTTTATTTCGTTGTTTTTTTTAATCCAAAACCTTATGAAAACTGCAACGACATGTATCTGCAATATTTCTAAAAACGTATGTCACTTAATTTTCATAGTGTGAAATATAGTGAAATATATTTGGACTATAGTTTTTTTAACTTCGAAATCTTCTAGATAGACAAGTGCCAGCTACTAAATGAGGAGACTCAGACCTCTACATAAATAATCTGGTTCCTTAGTAACACAAAATAAACAAAATATAAAATAATATAATAATAATAATTATTATTAATAACAATAATATTAATAATAATAATCATCATCATAATCATCATAAAAAGAAGAAACTTTATTTCAAAACATACCTATAGCTAAAAGTTTAACGCTAAAAACTACTTGCGCATACTTCTATTTACATGTACAATCTAAGGGGTTTTTTTTATTTATTTATTTATTTTTTATTTATTTTTTTATTCATTTATTTATTTATTTATTTATTTTTTACTGATTTCCTTTTTTCTGCACTGTAATTCCGTAAAACAGCACTGCTCTTAACCAATCAGAATTGAGAAATTTTTTCATGTATGTTATTCTATATTAAAAAAGCTATTTTTAAAACATTGTGTTAGAATGTTTGAACTGTGAAATATACACCGAATCGAAATATGGCGGCCAATTTGAATAACAATTCTTCTTGACTGCCCAGCCTCGCATACATGGGAAAACTCTATTGTTTTCCAACGTGAACATGAGGCTAGACAGTCAAGAACAATAAGAGTACGCCATATTTCGTTATTGATAAACAAATGACAAAAATGATTATAATTGACATTGTCTACCAATATCTACAGGACACTAAATAACTATCAATAACTATCAATCGAGAAGCGCTGAGAAGCATTCCGCTACGCGTCGTGCTTCTCCTAACGCTTCTCTCGTCTTCTTGAAATCCCCGCGTGCTTTATAACTCAACAGAGCACGCTGTTGTACGTGCTGTAACATATTCAGTGGATAAAACGGTTATATATGAGGCTAACATCTAAATTGTCTGACCCATTAGACTATGATGTTATTACTTTTAATATAAGAATACTTGGTCAAGAATGATCCATTTCAAAAGATTAAAGAATAACATTGTCAAACCCAGCGCTGAAGTGTTTTTTGTTGGTGTGAATAACCTTATACTTAGACATATATAACTATGCAAGTAACATAAACACTGACAGGTATATCATTAACACTAAATCTGGTAGTATACTTTAAAAATTGCATCACTTAATTCTCTTGTAAGTTCTTCTAATTGAGCTTTAAGCTCAACATTTGATTTTAAAAGTTCTTTTTCCTTTGTAAATAGTTCCTGTTCTTTTTGTTTCTTTGAAGCTCTCGAGCGTCTTGATGCCTCATTCTTCCTTCTTCTTCTTGCCGTTGCTCTGTCATTCTGCTTTTGTGGAAGTGGTGGTGATGGTTTGGCTCTCTTAGCTACTGGTGCTTGTTCAGATGTACTCATCTTTCTCTTGGTTGGCTTTGGAGCGCACTGTAGAGACAGATCTTGAGTCTCGATAGTTTCCGATTCCTGCAAGCAAGCATCAATGTTCAAACCTCCTGGTGCAGCAGTGGAAGTAATGGAGTCAGCGCTACCTGAGGGCAGGCAAGAAGAAATAGTATCTGGCTGCTCAAGATCTGTGGGTGCTTCATCAATGACTTCGATTTTAAAGAGGTCATCCGGCACTGTGTTAGGATCAATATTAGGTAGCTCAGATTCCGCTAAGTTAATTTCTTTCATGTTGTCAGGAGATGGAGGGCGGGTAGACTCATCTACCAGGCCATCAGCCAGTGGTTGATCCATATCAAGATCCGCAAGGCCTGGGAAGAGCCTAATGTCTCCTAGTTCGGACACGCAGAACTGAGAAAAAGACTGCTCAAGATATGTGGGTGCTTTGGTATGCAGCTCAGCTTCTGCTGGGTGGCTGTCAATTTCTTTTATGGTGTCAGAAGATGGAGGGGAATCCTCCACTGGGACAGTCGGTGGTTGGCCCAACGTCTGGACAGTGTTACATGTAGAAACAGGATCAGAAAGCAACTCACAAAAAAGATGATCTAGGAAGAGATCTTCATTAAAAGGATCTGCCATCGCTGGGTCAGGTTTAAAAGCAGCGCCTTACAGACTACTAAAATGGGGCTCTTGGACGTTTAGTATTTCAGTTTTAACAGGCAACAAGTAGTTGTCTTGATCAACACTGTTGAGTGGGCTTTGATTTGGATTATGATTCCAATATTGAGATTCTGTGAAATAATTGAAGAACAAATTAATGTTTGAATTTCATATAAATATTTGTAGATGAATATATAATATGTAAATTTGCTTGTAGTAATACTTAGAAATAATCAATAAATACATAATAAAAGGTTAATATATATAATGAGCATGATTCATCTGACAATGGCATCTGCGCATGCCATCCAAGCTGTTTACACTATTTTTGTAAATGAACTTACTTATAAGGAGGCTTCCTACAGTTTTTCTAGTGCTCGACCGGTCAACTTTAAACGACTGTAGATCTGATATGCAAACGCCCACAGCTTTTTCCACTTTGCACATGCACTTGTTGCATAAAGATTGAAGTTTGTCAGGGTGTGTCTTTTTTGTACATCGGCGTTACCATAGCGACGAAACAATGACATCGCAGTTTTTGATTAGCAGCGGTTTACAGCCAAACCTACAGAAGCGTTCCTATCGAGGTTGGAAGGCTCGATTTATTCTTCCGAACTTGATTTAAAATTTGTTTTGAAATTTGCATAAATGAATCGAAACTTGTAAGTTTCAAAAACCGCCTCAAATCAAAACATTACTTTCAATGTTTTTTTGGACAACAGAAACTTCCTAAACCTGGTCTGCTTACAGAAATATTGTTATAAATACTTACTAAAGTATTCTATTACAATAGCATTATCAGTTATTGACCGCCACAGATCGTGATTTCGGGACCATTATCGGTTGACGGTTGAAGTCTGCAATTTGAAACTAACAAGATTCGATTCATTTATGCAAATTTCAAACCAAATCGAGCCTTCCAACCTCGATAGGAACGTTTCTGTAGGTTTGGCTGTAACGCGTTTTTCGATCTAAACTTTAAAACGACCTACATATTGGTAATCACCCTTCTCACATTTCCTAATCTGCTTCAAGCGAGGTTGTCTAAATTTAGGAAAAGGTTCAAGCAAGGCCAAATTGTCATCGCTACAATCTAAATTGGGAACCAGGCCTGTCTATTGATTTTTAACCAATCACAATTCATGATCTATTCCGGCGGTCTATTTACAAGGGTGTGGTAATATGTAGCTGTTTGCCTAATAGTATACGAGGTTTGAAGAAATTCGTAAAACTGCCGATTTTGAAATAAATCGAGGGACAATTTTTTAAGCTAAAAATTCACTCTTTCTTATTTGCCATTCAATAATTTTGCAAAAAAAAAAAAACACCCTAACAATCCCTTCGACAAATCCCTGCACAATCTCAATTCGGAAGGAGCTTTGGATCACCGTCAATGTGCTTCAACGTAGGCTACGTTCACGCGGGACCGCGCTAAACCATAGTTAATAGAGGGGAACTATGGCTAAACGTAGAATTCATTTGGACGCCTAACCGGTCAAATAATTTGATGGTTTCGTCTGAACAAAACGAAAATATTGATCGGTTCCGTGTGAATTGCATGTGCAGGTCCATCTTTTGACCGGTCAGAAATTCGTCCGGTCCATAGCCGTAGACATAAAATTGGGCTGATTTTTAGCAAAAATAATGAAAATAACGCTAGCTTAACGAACTGAAAAACCCGTCGATAAAATTTTTCCTAACTTCCGTGAGTTAAACTTGAAAATATTTACAATACACTGTCCAAGCGCCAACTTGATTGAAGCGTTTAAAGATACTCAAATAATAAAATTCCAAAGCTGGGCATTCATATTCTGTGTAACTCTGCGCTCAAGATTATAGCTAAACTGCTTAGCTAGGTTCATGTTGTTATTTGCAAGCTCCATTCCAGCATGCAGTCATGCCTCAGTATGCTAATTCGAGGCAATAGCGCTGCGCGGATAGTCTAAAAATAGATTAGATAATTAGATCCCCCTGCGCGATTCGGACAAACACAAGCTCAAGATTACAGTAACAATATGTGAGATTGGTATTCCGCTCGCTATTTTTATAAAATTATGCCTAATCCATTGTTAAAATGGTCGGTACGAAACAATGCTGTTGGGGTAGATGCATTAGCGATTCAAGATATCCCGATAGACTGCCAAAATTGCTGAAAGAATTGAAGGAATCGGGCAAAAAGGAATTTATACCATTCGTTAAGCCTTGGCACGATCACGAGCGATATGTCAGAGGTGAATCAACGCTTGATCTTGGGAACATTTCGGCACAACGAATATTACCAAAATTACGTATGATCCTCATTGGCCTGGAGAGAAAGGACCTACTGATCATGAAGAGTTTCGATACCCTCTTAAAGCAAATTTCACGACCGAACAAGTAGAGAAAGCTTGCCGTGCAAAGAGAAAGGCGCCGAAACAAAGAGCCTTGTGTGATAAAGAAGTTTCGAAATCAGATCGAAAAAGGCAGCCTTTCTCATACTACATTTTTACCTTCTATTTCAAATGACGAAATAGCTGATGACATGGTAGAACTATCTAATAATATATATGCACTTCTTTTAACTGAAGAAGTTATTAAAAGAAGTTATGTAAGGTCAACGGAGAGTCGATGGGCCGTAGTTATTGTTGGACTTGTATAAAGTGGTTGATGGTTTGCGTAAAAGTGAAAATATGATGTAAAAGTATGTGTAAAAACAAAGTCGTGTATGTGTAGAATGGTGCATGGTTAGAAATGAGTGTAAATCGATGGTGAGCTCACATAGAAAATAAATAAAAATTCTCCGGATTATAAAAAGTCGTTAGAACAGTTCAATATAGTCCACGGTATAGTTCTCTGGATCGCTGGTAAACTTTGACCCAGAAAAGACATAATTTTCTGTCAAATAAACAGCTTTTTTAGACGAATTTCAAGACGAACATTCTGATTCCTCACTCATTCTCTTTGTATTGACCTCAATGTTTGTCCGAATCACACTAGGGGGTCAAATTTCTGTGACGTAGTTTCCGCGCAGCGCTATTAAGTCACCATGGCGTCACGCAAGTTCACTTTTGTGAGTGTAATAATTATTATTTCTGTGAGTGTACGAAATCGAACGTTCGGATCAATCGAACGCAATCGAATTCAATCGAATGAATTTACAAAATTGTTTGATTCCGTTCGATTGCAAGCAAACTAAAGGAATAGAACCATGAAATAAAAACAAAATACTTACTAACTAATAGTTTCTATTTAGTGACCATTTAGTCAGTATCACTCAACCAGAAACATCAAATACAAAAGGAAACAATACCTATTACAACTTTACTTGTCTTTTATAGTAGAGTGAAGACATTTAACCCGTGAAATAGAAATTGCTTGCTAAAGTGTAATAGTCAAATAGACACAAAAGAAAACAATGGAATCAATATAGAGTACAAACACTAAAAGTGTGCAACATAAATACCACTAAATATACTGCTAAATTATGCAAATGATTTTGTTCTCTACTGTTCAATCAACACTATTTAGTGGTAAATAGTACAAAGTATTGCACACTTTTAGTGTTTGTACTCTAGACTGTATTGGAGCTCTAGCCGTGGCTCTAGATGTGATTAAACTGAAGTATCCCCAGCTCTGGTAGCGGAAAACTCGAGAAAACTTGAAGCTAGCTGTCTCGGTCAACTCTCAATAAACTGAAAAACATTTGGCGTCTTTTGCTGTACTCGTATTTATATTGATGGTCGCGCAATCGATGAAAGAGCTGACCAATCAGAACAAACCAATTTGAGTACGCCATACGTCATTTTAGACCAATGAGATCGCGTTTCGGTTAGGACTTTCGACTTAGACACCAAAATACTTTTTATATCAAACAACTTGTCCTTTGACTCCGCACTTCACGCATGAACACATTTTAAACGATAATTCGAATATTTATTTTGACTATTCATTTTTGATTATTCAAAATGAATATTCGCTCATTCAAAATGAATATTCGGTTATTATGCAACCCAATACAATACACTTTATTTATAGAGGGTATCACATTAATTATACAGTACAAAACACTGCAAAAGGGCTGACGATGACCAAGTGGTCCTCCTAATTAATAAAAAATAAATCAAATAAATATAATTTATATATTTATATAAATACGAACTTTATGCATTCTTGCATTAAACTACTTGATAATGACATCTAGATGATGTCGAAACGTTGTATCCTCGCGTTTGTCTTCATTCTCAATTTTATAACAAAGTCTAAACTTATTAAAATAAATATAAACTAATATAAATACATATTTACAATTCATATACTAAAATAGTAGTTCATTACAGGTTTAAATGTTATATCGTTAAAATTAATCTAATCAGAAGAACTTTGCTTTAATATACCTGATTTAATAAGGAAACTAGCGAATAGAAATTACAACGTTTCGTTGTCATCGCAACAACATTATTGTATTATTATATTATATTATATTATATTATATTATATTATATTATATTATATTATATTATATTATATTATATTATATTATATTATATTATATTATATTATATTATATTATATTATATTATATTATATTATATTATATTATATTATATTATATTATATTATATTATATTATATTATATTATTATTATATTATTGTATTATTGTATTATATTACATTATATATTATTGTCCACCAGTATTAATATTTTTCTCTCTTTGAACTAGCCGAATAATTGAATATTGTTTTTAAGTTTAAGTTAAGTGTTCATGCGTGACTAGTGCGTTGCGTTGACTGTAATTGAAACTTTGCCGATACAAAACGGCGCCGGGAAAACAGCCAACTGGCATCAGTTTATTGATTTGCTTTTGAATATTTAAAGAAACTGTTTTGAAGGAAGCCTTTACGTTTTTCGAGATAAAAATGAACTTTATTGATATTGAAAGTTCTGCATCCAATACATACGGGCATGCCTAGGCACATACCAAAAATGAACTTTATTGATATTGTTAGTGGAAGTGGAATCATCTGGAAAGTTCTGCATCCAATACATACGGGCATGCCTAGGCACATACCTAAGCACACTTACAAAATACTTCCGTGCTTATGCCCCCAAGGGAACGTTTTTGGGGATTCCTGTGCCGTAAGCTACCACAGGGACTCCAATCCATAATAAAAGTTGCTATAATCTCGCACCTTATTTATCAGTACAACTATGAAGTGTCAAAAATGTTTTGTGGAGATTCCGACATGAAACATGAAACACTATCACACATATGCAACACTATCACACAACATGCAACACTATCACACAACATGCAACACTATCACACAACATGCAACACTATCACACAACATGTAACACTATCACACAACATGCAACACTATCACACAAATGTAACACCATCACACAACATGCAACACTATCACACAACATGCAACACTATCAACAACATGTAACACTATCACACAACATGCAAAACTATCACACAACATGCAACACTATCACACAACATGCAACACTATCACACAACATGCATCACTATCATACAACATGCAACACTATCACACAACATGCAACACTATCACACAACATGCAACACTATCACACAACATGCAACACTATCACACAACATGCAACACTATCACACAACACTATCACACAACATGCAACACTATCACACAACACTATCACACAACATGCAACACTATCACACAACATGCGACACTATCACACAACATGCAACACTATCACACAACATGCAACACTATTACACAACACTATCACACAACATGCAACACTATCACACAACACTATCACACAACATGCAACACTATCACACAACATGCGACACTATCACACAACATGCAACACTATCACACAACATATACAAGTTTTCAATTACATATACAAAGTTTACGTACATTTTTTAAATATAACGAACGTACTTCGTGGTAGTTTCTGAGGTTTTTCAATATATAAAAAAGTAACGGATTGAGATTCTACATTTTCAAAGATATACAATACTAGTACTTTGCATGTGTAAGTTTTGGGAACAACTAGATATATCATATCCGGAAGTTATTACATATTTTACAATTTAGCAGATATAGTGTCTTTTCTTGCCATCCTGAAAATAAATGGTACAAAAACATTTGTCAGTTTTTGTGGCTACTGCATTCTGGGAATGCGTAGCCACTATGTCATCGAGTCGTGTAATGTAAGTAAGTTAACTAGGTATAAACTCCATGTAGGCTAAATTTTCTTACATATCATTTGTATGTTTAGTATACATCAGATGGTACACGGTGTACATGAAGTTTATACCCGTAACTATACCACAGGAAGCCCACTTAGCACCGGGCGGGGGTACGTTGATCAATGATCTAGTCAGTTGACCGGGTAGGTTTTAATTTTGTAATCGTTTCCATCGGCTTTTATAATGGCGTCGTGTGCACTCGTTTCGGCGAACGTTGAGAGAGCTTAGTTACGGCTCCCCCACTCCTGTGCTTGTATACGGAAAAAAAAATCCGTATATCAAAAGTGATCTTTTAGAGGTTTAACAAAGGCTCATGGCATTTTCTTATGGTTTACATTTGCTTTGCAGTAAATTAAAGTTAAGAAAGCAAAACAAAAAACAAAAAGTCACTTTTCTGTAGGATATCTAACTTACTGTAGCAGTATTCTGTCCTTTGACCTTGTTCAATCAACCAATCAATCAATTTATAGTCATTAAACGTAGGATAAGGTCGCCCTTACATCCAAGCCAGAGGCTCATGTAAAAAACATATGACAATTATATAAAAACGTAACTGAACAGCGATGAGTGCAGCACTGATAACAGCAACGGAGATGGATGCCATAATAAGCTAACGAGTTGTCTCGTGTTTTAATACACTAACCATTCCTTGATGCTGGAGTCGCCAACAGAGACATAATGGCTATCTCTGGCCAAAGATGTGTACAAAGTTTAAGCCATTACAACACTTGTCCATCGACTGCACAGCTTCATCATTGCAGCGAAGTCCTTTAGTTCGTCTTCAGATGCCATTGTCAGTCAGCTTTCCCCTCAACGTACTTCCTCCAGTAGCAACGGCAGCTCAAAAGAATAATTGGCACCTTCATGGAGTCCAAGGAAGAGCTCCACAACATATCGACATTCGTTCCTTGTTCAACAACTGCTCCTTTGAAAAGTTATCCTCGGCTAGTAAATAACTCAGTTTTTAAGTTTGAAAACTTACACTTTTGACAATGTCGAGTTTGTTTTAGAGACTGGACTTTTAGATCAATATGTTTAAGACAATTTGGGCATTTTCCCCTCATTATTTTGATGTTAAATGTCTCGGCACTCGCTATTCATTGAGAATTGAAAAATTTGTCAAACTGTGAAACTTACTGAGTTTGTAAAACGCCAAGCGTGCGTAACTTTTATAGGAGAATTTGTCATTTGAACAGACTTAATTTGAAATATAAAAACCTTTGTGTGTAGAAATACGTTGTCTATGTTATAAAAGAGATAGTTCATAGATAGCTGTGCGTATATCCAGTTCTACATGCACTTGGGAGGTTGCTAAAGCACTCAAAATAGCTAGAGTGGCACTCCGCTTCGCGTCGTGCCACTCATTGCGCTATTTTTCGTGCTTGGCCAACCTCCCGCGTGCATGTAGAACTGGATATACGCACGCTATCTATGAGCTATTTCTTAAATACATAATAGAATTTGGGAACTATATCAAACTACCCAATCAGATCGCGACCGAAAGCAAAGCAAAATAGGACCATTTTTACCATTATCCTGGCCTCCCTCCCTCCCCTTCCTTCCCTCTTCATGAAATGATGGTTTTCGGTTAACATGCATGATTCCTTGGTGACAGCCAGACCAACATTGTTTCGTGGGGAGAGGGCGGAGTGGTTTTCAAAAGCTCAGCCTGTTGTTTATTCGTATTTTTATAGCGAATGGCCGACGAAGCCCTGGACACTTGATCTACTGTCAAAACAATGACAACGTCAATCACCGGTAATCATACCACACACACAAACAACAACAAGGACTGAAAACGTTAGTATTATACAAATTGGGGGTGCACCGACATGTACGTATGTACTGCAATTGTTTTCTTTGATAATAAAACGACGCAGCTCACACTAGTTATCGTACATTCTTAGTACAATTGTTGCCTAAGAACGGACTCAGTCCACACTTGTTTAACCACTAGGTAGTTACCGTACATATAATGCGCTTGTTTCCTTAAAACACAGACACATTTCAGTAACACTTGTTTAGCCGGCACTAGTCAGTATAGCCTGCGTAGCTGGCCCTGGGGGTGGGGAGAGGGGGAAAAGGGGACAGAGGGGAGGGGGATGGGGAGAGGAAGGGAATCTCCCCAATCCCCCTCCCCTCCCCTCCGCTCCTTTCTCCCTAGGGCCGAGCTACGCAGGCTATAGTCAGTATCGTACATTTTACTCCGATTGTTTAATATAGTTGCTGGTTATATTACATTTCTACACTGGGTGTTTTATTGGAAACACTCAGCAGTTCATCGAGGTTTAACCGATAGTTATCGTTATTATTTTTGCGATTGTTTTCTCAAAACATTGACGAAAGCAGTTCATACTTTTTTTTACTGAGTCACTAGTTATCGTACACTTTTACTGGAACTGCTTGACTAGCTTGGAATACTGACGCAGTTCACTCTCGTCTGGTCGTATATATATGTACATCTGGGCTCCAATTGGTTCTCTTAAAATAAACCGTCGCAGCCCACTATAATGCATGTTGACTAGAATTGTTTCCTTAAAAAAGCTGACCATGTCCACACAGGTTTAGATACTAGTTATCGTACTCCAAACGGGAAACACCGACGCAGCCAAAACTAGCTTAACCGCTAGTTACCGTACATTTTTACTTCAATTGGCCCCTAAAAACTGACCCTCTCCAAACATGTTTAGCAACAAGTTATTGTACAATTTAACACCGTCAACGCAGCCCAAACTATAGCTTAATTAACCACTAGTTATCGTGCGTTTTTGCTGCAATTGTTTCATTAGAAACGCAGACGCAGTTCACACTCATAGTTTAGTCACTATAGCTTTAGCACATCGTAGATTCTTAGTCACTAGCTTTAGCACATCGTACATTCATTTAGTATCCTTATAAAACGCCCCAAGCTTGAGATAGAGATAGATAGTTTATTAATATAAAAACTTAGCAACCTTACGGTTGAATTACGTTATATTTACAATAAATAATATAATATAATAATAATAAGTTACAAAAATACAATAAAGGTATAGTAAAATATGTAAAAATATAAAATGTGTCGTAATATTTAAAAGGAGGTCTAAGCCTTAAGTGAATTGGAAATTATAAAACTGTTTCGAAATCTGTTGGTCTTAAAAACTGCTTGTTTATCTGCTCGTTATGGTTATTTTGTAACTGTTTTTAATTGATCTATTGTTGGAGACACTGTGGCTTCTGTCGGTTGATTGATTCTCATTCAACGTGGCATAACAGTCTTTTTACTAACAACCAGAGAACACCTAAATAAATAATGACATGCAATACCAGAACTACAACAAGAAAATGTTTTTAGAAAATATTATTTTATTTTAAAATTAAATTGGACGGAAAGCTGACAAAAATATTTTCAAATTGAAACTTTGCTATTGTGCTTTTTCAATCTTCATTTATTAATATGTTATTTGTAGATTAATAAAAACTAATAATTATGAAATAATGGCAAAAACTCAACAAGAACACCGTATATAGTTTACTTTTTACAAAATAACTGATACCAATAAATCAGTTTCTTTAAAACTAAACGAAAATAAAGAGTCAATGGAAAATTAGGACGACTACTTTTGCAACTAAAAAAATTGAAACAAAATGTGCAAAACAAGCAAATGTATACAAAATGATCAAACTTTATCAAAGCGATCCTTTCTATTTCTATTTAATATGATGGCGAATTATAGCGAACAAAGGGTCATGTTCAACAACACAAGAATACAAGCAATATAGTGTATTAACTCGAATAA
This sequence comes from Metridium senile, assembly GCA_949775045.1. NCBI lineage: Eukaryota > Metazoa > Cnidaria > Anthozoa > Actiniaria > Metridiidae > Metridium > Metridium senile. The sequence goes on from OX459109.1 coordinate 11,051,549, forward strand.
GCGCCGCGGCGCTTATTATTTTTTCTCGAAATCACTGTCCCCTTCTTGATCAGAACTACGGATATTGGGGAGATAACTTGATGAAATATAACTTGGTGAAATATAATTACTTTGAACTGGAGAATATAGCTTTTGATAAAAATGCTGTCGTAGAATAACATGATAGCGTTAAAGTGCGGCGCTTATCCGAGGGCGGCGCTTATTCGAGTGAATACGGTAGTGTTATCAAACAATCGTACAATTAAAAGATGTTTTCTCAAAACTAGTGAAAATATAATCACAATCAAGCTTTATTTTGTTTTCTCTTTTATCCGTTAACGGAGACTGATTTAAAACGACCACAGGACATGTTAATTAATAACGAGAACACCAGAATACAAGCAAGATAACGTTTTTATAAAACACTAACTCAAACCAAAAATATTATTATTGAGCTAACAAAAATATTCACAATAATAGAGCTTGGTGTTTTGACTGCTGTTCTCCTCCATAAAGCTGCTATATTGTTTAGAAGTCTCAATGTTTTTATGATTATATTGTTTTTTGTGGGCAGGTAATAGCTAAAACTGGTGTCAAATTCTAATTAATTTTTCAAGCGTTTCTAACTGTTTTGTAATTGCCATTGTCATTAGTTCTTTCATCAGTTCTACGCCTCTAGTGTTTTTTTTCATTTCAACTCACTTCTATAAACAAACGCCTGACAGTTTAACGATAAGTATTACAAGAAATAATACAATCAATTTAACCGAAGATAATGAATGAGATTAGTACGGAGAACTACGTTCCACAAGGATTGCCACTTGGACTTTTTGACTCCGTGACCCAACCTGGAACCCTAGGCGTTTCGACTTCCACGGAGAATCCCTACAAAGGTGAAGAGAGCATCTTACACAAAGCCGGATTTAATCCCGATTGTTCGTACGACCAGAACGACTTAGACAACTCGCCTAAAGGCTCTATAGATTGCGCGGTGTGCGGAGACAAGTCATCGGGCAAGCACTATGGCGTCTACACGTGTGAAGGATGCAAGAGTTTTTTCAAGAGAAGTATTCGGAGAAATCTTACGTACGCCTGTAGGGGGGTTAGGAACTGTGCTGTGGATTTGCAGAATAGAAACCAATGTCAGTACTGCCGGTTGAAGAAATGTTTGAAAGTTGGAATGCGAAAAGAAGGTAAGACAATACATCGTAGGTTGGTAGGCTGGTAGTTTGATTATATCTCGATAACAAGCTAGGGATTTTATTTATTTTTTTACAGGGTTTTATTTCACACTTCATGAACTGTTTATCATCCTTTAAATCATTTTGAAGTTAGATTTTCATCTTAAAAAACTATTTTTACTGGGTTTGTTTTCGTGAGTTTTAAATTCGTCAGCTGATTGCAGGCGAGGTCTGGATGAAAAACGTTTACTATAATGGTTAAAAAGTAAAAATGAATTGAGTTAATTACGCGTAATATCAAATCATTTTTAAGTTGTTGTTTTGAAAAGAATCAACTGTTTTGTTGCGTCCCAGCTGGAATATTTATAAAAAATATTTTTTATTTTTCAAATAACATGTGTTATTTAAAGTATATGTTAATTTTTCATTATTTGTTATTAGTTAATTCATTGTTTTACATGTAAATATTATTAACTTTGATTTCTTTATTATACACTTTATTTAAGAAATATACGTTTTGCGTATTATTTAAATAAAACTGATGTGTTATTTAAAATATATCTATGTATTATCATTATTTGTTACTAGTAATTACATTGTTTTATATGTAAATATAACTTCTATTTCTTTACTATACACTCTATACACTCTTCAAAGAGTGTCTGTGAATTCTACAAACTTATGCTGTATTTTCTTTACCAGCCGTTCAGAAAGGCCGAATCCCTACCACCCAACCAGAAACCAACCACGTGCAGTTCGCCGAAATCCAGAACAACCAGTCATTCTTCTCCAGCTACGTGACGTTGCTACTTCGCGCTGACACCATTGCCCGCTACCAACAGTCCCTCTCACTACCCTGCAATATCCATGGACTAGAAAACACACCAGAACTAGCTGCACGGTTGCTTGTTTCAACCGTTGAATGGGCCAAAAATATCCCTTTTTACTCGGACTTCTCGATTTCTGACCAATCGGTGTTACTTCGTGTTTGTTGGAGCGAGCTTTTTATTCTAAACGCTGCTCAGCATTACTCACCGTTTCATCTTGCACCTCCTTTGTCAAACGCTAGCAACGGCAACGAATTCCCGAACAGTATTTTATCCGCATTTGACTGTCAGAACAGTAACATGAAACTATTCGAAGAACAGGTCGAGAAGTTGAGAGCGTTGCAGATTGACCCTGCGGAGTTTGCTTGCTTGAAAGCTATTGTGCTGTTCAATTCAGGTATGTGAACATTTCTGGTTGTTAAGTTGTTGATTATATACGTTTAACAAATAGTAGTTATTCTCATTCTTAAACGAAATTCCCAAACCACTACAACTTTGTCGCTGCAACACGTTGCATGAGTTTATGCGCAAATCTTTGTCCCCGCGACAAAATTTATCCCTCTGCAACAATCTGCTTTGATTCGTGCGACAAATAGACTGAAGCAATGCACACGTAGTAATATGTTGCATTAAGAAGTTGCAGTAGTTATTTGCCTGGTGTTTACCGCCCTTAATTCTTGTGTTTTCCATTTACAGACTCCCAGGGCCTTTCAAACTCGGTCCAAGTCGATGGTCTTCAAGAACGTACCCAGAGTGCTTTGGAAGACTACATTAAAAGCCAGTACCCTAATCAAAACACGCGGTTCGGAAAGCTCCTTCTCAGGCTTCCTGCCCTTCGTCTTCTACGCACGGTCACAGTGGAGGAGCTATTTTTCTCTCGATTAGGAATGGGGTGTAATGTTGATAGCTTAGTTAATGAGATGTTGCTTTCTAGTATTGGGAACCCTGTGGGAGGGAATTGGTTACCAATCCCTAACGGGAATAATATGATGGGTGTGGGTGTGATAACTCAAATGTAAATATACACCAAACTTCAATGGAAACACGGTATATGGCTGTATGTATACTTTCATTTATTAGTGTATGGAGGGGGTCGGCATCACGTGTTGTCTTTTCCAAATATAACGCAACCCCCCCCCCCCCCTCCCTTCCTGGTTGGTAAAATATATCATAACCCCCTTATATTTGCCCAGTTTATTACTAAAGCTGCATACAATTAGTGCAGGGGCGGATCCAGGATATTTTTCAAGGGGTGCACCATTAGGAAATGACGTAATATATAAATAACTTAAAAAATAATTTTCGAGCTTTATGATTGTCGTAGCCCAGGAGGGGATGCGCGGCCCCTGGATCCGCCCCTGTAGTGACAACCCCCCCCCCCTATAACCCCCCTCCCCCCAAATAACGTGAGCCTCCCTCAATATTGCCGACGCCCCCCCTATAATAATAAAAGAAAGCCTCTTTAACTTATTAAATTCTGTCACAATACTATTAAATGTAGGTTCTCAGTTTCAAGTTTGTAATTAAAATTTAGCTGTTTGATTCAGCTTGCTTTAATTAGTCTAACAAAGCATCAAATGGCATGGTCAGCTCAAAAGAACAGTCTACATAGACGACAATTGATTGAACTCACTGAACCAGTAGAGGCCTAGTCTGGGACCTTAACTCGCCTTAACTCGCGCAAACTCGCCTTAACTCGCACAAACTCGCATTAACTCACACAAGCTCGCAGTAAATTACTCAATGTCATAATGCACAGGGAATTGCCTTAACCTCATCTCAAAAAGCTGAAATATACACATATAAGTCATTTTCTTTTAGTGTTACTCCAAATTATGGGATTTTTCCTTAACTCGCCTTAACTCGCCTTAACTCGCAGCATTGAAATTTTGATTTTCCCTTAACTCGCCTTAACTCGCCCAAACTCGCTGCGAGTTAAGGCGAGTTTAGGTCCCAGACTAGGCCTCAGTAGAAAGCCAGTAAACGATAAAATACACTGCAGTTAACTGATATACAGCCTTATATCGATGACAAACCTTTGAATATGATGACGGGGTTCCTGTGCTATAATCAGAGCAGAAAAACCCAAACCCAACTGTCCCCCTCCCCTCTCATCTATTTTTGACACAGGATACTTGTACTTCCTTATCGTATGCGTCCAGGTACTTCCGTTCAAAATGTACCAGTCTGTTTACTAGTGCTCATTTAGCCACCAGCACGTCCGGCAAGTATGGTTTAATTTCCGGTTTTTTTAAATAACAAGCATTTCCGGAAAATATAAACTTCCGGTTTGAGCTCACGCATTTTAAGCTTCTTTGATAATACAGTTATATGCAAATGATTTTAAACAATGTTTTCAAGTAATAGCAACCATAGTAGAGTGGTTTTTATTAACCCGTAAAACACACTTTAAGTAATTACTCCTTAAGAGGGTCCTGAAGGGGTAAAATGGAAGCTGGGATTGGCCTTATTTTTGACTGGGAAATTGAATGGGATTGGATGCACTGGGACTTGGGTATACAAATAAGAGAACAATAGAACATGGGAATGGGATTGAAAACTTGAGCAAAACTGATGGGATTTTGTGAGTTTTGATTGGGATTTGGTCCAAATATACCCTCCCGTAATGTACCATATTTCCATTGTGTTCTTTTGGTGTTAGTTGACTATCATACTTTAATTAATATACTTCGTTTCACGGGTTAATGGAAACCATTCGATAATAATGCTAACAAGTAAGAACATGAAGAGGTTTTTATATATATTTTAATTAATAATCTATTTTTATGATCTCTAAACTTTATACAAAACGCGCACTTTATATTTAGAAAGGGATACTATGCATGCATTAATATTTTTATTACCTTTAAGATTTATATTATAAATAATAGTCTATATAAAACATTAACGCGTCGATGGTCTATTGTATAAAGAGATGTTTGTAGAGTGCTGGCCCTAAACCTCACGATAATTCGATGCTTTTTCTAGTTTTATAATTTAGTAGAAAATAAGCATCACTAACTCAGTTACTGAGCAAACACCGTTCAACAGAGATGGAAAGGTTTTGTTTGTTTGCCTGTTTATTTGTTTGTGTGTTTGTTTGTTTGTGTTTGTTTGTTTGTTTATCTATTTGTTTGTGTATCTATTTGTTTGTGTATTTGTTTGTGTTTGTTTGTTTGTGTATTTGTTTGTTTGTTTGTTTGTGTAATTGTTTATTTGTTTGTTTGTTTGTGTTTGTCTATTTGTTTATTTGTTTATTTGTTTGTGTAATTGTTTATTTGTTTGTGTCTATTTTGGTTTGTTTATTTGTTTGTTTGTTTGTTTGTATACTAAGTGCAACTTCATACATTATGAGTTCTTTTTCGCTAAATGAGGCTGACGTTTTATAGTGAATTTTTTACCTGCCAATAAGTATACTAAAGAAACATAAAGGCCAAATCCTTTCAGTGGTCATTAATCATCCAGAGCCTTTCACTTCGACAACATTTTGTGAAACAAGATACACAACTAAGTTATCAATCTTTGGCCGGTACACACAGGTCACAAGCTACTTGTCGCTGCGAAAGGTCGCTTCGTCTGTATTGATTGATTTTTCGCTGAGGCTGTACGCACGAATTCAAACCATATTGAAGTTATACGATTTGTTGCGGACGACAACTTCTGTCGCAGGGACAAAGATTTTCACATAAATTCAACTTGTCGCACAAAAGGTTAAAAAAGTTACAGCGAGATGCTGCAACTTGTCGCCTAGTGTATATACCGGAATTACGGACTGTGACAAATATCAACTGGCCTTCTGACCACACCCAACAGTCCCCTTCACAGTTCCCGGCACCATCTTGCAAGGTAGCCGGACCTTTGCTTTGTGGTGAGACAAACGTTGAGCTTGCAATGATAGAGACAAGTGATTAATTGTCCCGCGAGGTGTTTTTGGGTATCATTGCAAGCTCATGGTCCGGCTCGCTGTATTGCAAAGGCCTGGCTACCTTTCAAGATGGCGCACGGAACTGTGAAGGGAACTACTATGACGTTCAGTTACATTTTCCCTATAAACCTACATTTCTTCTAAAGTTCCAAGTTTAATGCACTACTAAATGTTCAGTTCATATAAACCTTCATTTCAAGATGTCTCTTTGTTGGCTAAAGCAGCTAACGATGTCGTATTGTTAACACCATTCGATAGCATTTTCTTCAAAACTTCTCCCATCGATGCACCGCGCAGGACATCAGCGAAAAACAGCTGCTCTATTACCGCGGGCTCGACTTTTCTTAAAGTTGACAGCATGAGAAGTAACTTGCCGAACCGAGTGGGCTGGTTTGAGTACTGGGTTCGAATGTACTGCTCCAATGAACTCTGGGAAGTGTCTTGTAAGACTTCGACTTGACGTGGTTGCGTAATGAGAGAGCCATCTAAACAAATATATCATTAGTGATTATTAGGGATAGTAAATATTATCATCATTTATCATACAAGTATTAAAGCCAAATATTAAATCTTTTGGAATATCAAATATTTTGAATCGCTTAAAAGTGATAACGCGTGCGCATGCAGAAACCCTACTAATGGACCAAACGCCAAATAGAGTTACCGCCCTGATTCTGATTCTAATGAAGACTGTCGTGTAAGTTCTTACATCAGAGATATTTGCATGATATGATATATATAACAACACATTTAGCAGTTCCAGGGGTTCTTCTTTACATAGGTTTGCTACACGCACGCACTACACACATTAATATTTACCATCACTCCTCATCGGTACTTTTCGCGAGGCGCCCTGCCCACATCAGTACTATGACGTAAGTTTTCACAGTCTTAATAGTACAAATTATTTTTTAGTGTGTGGGGTTTAAAGGGAACTATCGGCGGGTAATTTAAATCATGTGAAGATACTTATGCGCATTTGGAAATCTCACGATTGAATTTGCGCAATATAAATATATAAACTATTAATTATTACATTTACCTGCTCTGAAGAGGACAATACATTTAAGGTGAAAGTGCTCCGTCATATCCATTCCAAGATTACGTATCCTCTCCTGTTGCTCCTGAAACAGTCTCGCGTATTCCATTCTCTTCAAAATCACATCCATCGACAGCTGCGCATTGATTGAAGTGTACATCTGCTGTACATACATCGAAAGAGGACTGCGGGCGGCTTCGAGAAGGAAGAGGTCACTCCAGGATATTTTTAAGAGTGTGATCTTGTCGTTTTCAAGTAGATGGTTGAAGGTGGTTAGTTTTTTTGCCCAGTCCATCATTGAGAAGAGGACATTTGCGGCGAGTTCGTAAGCGGCGTCAGGGCGTGTCTGGTTGATGGGTATCATCCCCATTGGGAAGGATATAGGGGCATTGAAGGGTGATGGGAACACTGTGAGAGGAAACATCGTCTGCGCGTACATGGTATTCATGTCACCATAGAACGGGAACTGGAAGTTTGGAAATGCTGGTAGTTTGGTGGTTTGGACGGCTGTGAAGTGAAGATAGAATGTTAATGAGTATTGTATTTTGGATGCATCGACTACTTGTTTGATGCCACTGGGAGCGTAAATAGTAACACGATAAAGTACGGAGAAAAATTGTTAATAACAGTTAATAATAATCATATTCGTAATAATAATAATAATGATGATGATGATACTAATAATGATATATAGGTGCTTATATCGCGCATTTCTGGCCTCAATGCGCTTCACATAGTGGGAGTCTAAACGTGTGTTTCAAAATGCAACAATTTACTAAAATGTTTCTCGAAGAGACATGTCAAAGATAAATGGAAACATTGGATAGCTCGAATATTTCTTCTTAGTCCCGCCTATTTTTCCAGTCTTAATTCGGAGCAAGTGCAAAATACTCATCGGTTTGTGCTCAAGCGCTTTCGTTAAAGCTTGTTGTAACGAATCAACGATTATTATCATTTTATCTATACATCAGTACCAATATACTATGATAGCCTCGAATTCCATTGTTTTCTTTTGTGTCTTTTATTTGATAAATGCCCTTTGGCTATTAGATTTTTTAAAGGTTTTATATAGTGACCTCACTCTATTATTCTGGCATTGTTTCATCGATTTATTTAACCAATTGGTTTCACTACATGTGCTCTCGATGCCTGTAAGCTTTTGTAGCATGTGCATCAATTGGATATAAGCCATAAAAGACTTAGGGGCTGTTTATACGAAGGCGAGTTGTCCCCGCTAGCCGGGATAACTCTATTGTTTTGAGTCCCCCGGGGAATATACAAGACAAAATAGTTATCCCGGCTAGCAGGGACAACTCGCTTTCATATAAACAGCACCTTAAAGTTATTGTAAATTTGCTTTTTGGGCTGCCAAAAAGTTATGACTTCTGCAATAAAGTGTTTTTTTCGCAAAGCACGTAGGCAGTTAGCATTTGCATATTTTTAAAAGTATGGACTACTACACAAATTACGCAAATTGAAAAACCATGTGGGGTGTAGAACCTGTGCTCTTTTTTTATCTCAGCAAGTTTCATTTATGTCTTTACTCAATGGGGGATCACTAGTAATTGTTGGCGTTCACGTAAATTAGAACACCCGAAGGTTTACGACGATACGCACAGGAAAAAGTACAAAAAGAGAAAACACAAAGTCCACAACCAGAAAACAATCTTCCCGTTTGTGTAAATATGACTTCAATTTTTTTCATATCCAATTTGTATTTTACATGCTAAAAGCACAATGCAAACTTGAAAAGCGTTGAGTTACACTTGACCCATGCATGGGATACTAATAAAGTGCGAGACAACTCTCTAGTGTTTGGATACCATTAAAGTGCTGTGCCACGTTCAGCTTCGATCGAAATATTTTCAATAAAAAATAAAAGCAAAAATTATGATTTTATAAAGATTGATTTTTGTCCTTTTGTTTATTGTTAAACTAGAGTTAATTAATTCTGGCTTTTAGTATTGTCGAGCTTTGAATAACCGGTTTCAAGCAGCTGTTCTTTTATATTTCGTATTCAAAAGATACATTAAAGACGTTTTACGGATTGCTTAATATGACTTTTTTTCTTTTGTGAAATATAGAAATCACGCTATTCAATATAAAGTTGAGGCTGTTGCCGTAGGAGGTATTATTGTTGTTTAAAGTTACACTTTTTGAATCTCAGTGCATTACTCTCAATAGTAAACACAAAACCGGACAGAGGCGTCTTTTTGTTTGTATTCAAAATATATTAAATTAAACACTATGACTAAGAAGAATCCAAGTTATTAACGATGTAGAAGTTACTTCGCTTTGTTAGTAAAACTGAAATAAATAAACCAAAGCCAAAACCTTACTTCTTCCTATTCAATTCCTAATAAAAACTATTTTTAATTAGAAACTATATTAAATACACATTTTAGATATGAAATTGTTGGTTAAACTAGGTTAACGGTAACGATACACTTTATATTCAAAGCTAGAAATGCGCTTCTTAGCCAAAACAACCTGCATGCAGGTGAAGACAAAACCTCGTTGATTTGTTTTTAATTAGTTCAGATTTCTTTGATTTATAAAAACGTTGTACAATACACATCTAAGAAAATTAATCCAAGTTATAACATAAATGCTTAGCAGGCAAAGTATCATATTCTTTTCTCAGAGGTAGAGAGCTTTTTTCTAGTCACAACAACCTACAAACAAGAAACACGGGTGAATCGCACCACCAAATTACCAAACGCACGAGTTTACAAAACATGTCTTTTGTTTTAAATCCAAACATCCCTCACCTTCTTTCTTCATTCCAGTATCAATACATTTCAGAAATCTACAGGCGGGACATCGGCTTCGAGTGTGGCGATCTATCTGGCAATTCCCTTGCGCGCGGCATGTGTACGTCGTACTGTTACGAACTGTTCTTTTGAAGAAACTTTTACAGCCTTCACATGTGCTTACACCATAGTGTTTCCCGGTAGATTTATCCCCGCATACTGCGCATTCAACTTTCTCTTCGTGTTTTCCTTTAGCTGTGACTTTGACATCAACGGGCGCCATATCCATACAGGTTGACATCGTTGATTCGAACTCCGCTCTGGTCGACTACCTCTTTCTCTTTGTCTTCAACTTAGTAGATCGGTTGGGTTTGAAAAGCTGGTTGCAAGTTCAAAGAAAATGATGGTTTATTAATGAGTTTTCTGACCGGTGGTGTTCGCATGCCATCGAATGAATCAGAGGTCGATCACAACTGGTGTCCATGTTGGCACCGGGTTGGTACCCGCTGTACGGGCCGATGGCCTTTTGGTAACCCAGCAAATGGTCTTTATTCTAATTTGAACTTTATTTATATTTATCAATGACCTCATTCTAGAGTATCATGATCAGGCTAATTCTACTAATTCTAGAGCCATGGTGGTCATTCATTCTTGATCTTTCGTTCTAGAACTCCCACAGTCATTCATTCTAGGACTTCCATGATCATTCCTTCTAGAAGTATTCATGATCGTTTAATTTAGAGCATTAATGATCATTCATTCTATAGCTAGCGCATTTTGAAATGATCATTCGTTCTAGGACTTCCATGATCATTCCTTCTAGAAGTATTCATAATCGTTTAATTTAGCGCATTAATGATCATCATTCATTCTATAGCTAGCGCATTTTAAAATTGGACTTCCAGAACTATCATTATCATATATTCTAGATCTACCATGATCATTCATTGGATCTATAGAATTTCTAATGATCGTTATAGATTATTTTTGCTTTCCTCGATGTTTCCGAATACAATCCTCTAGGGAGATAGACCTTATTCACTTGCCTTAATGTTTTCCGATGCAATCCTCTGGGCGGGGTGAGATTTTTTTCTTTTTAATGAGATTTGCTCTCTCTTTGACAAAACTGAAGTTTTTTTGCAACATTCTACTTATTTGCCATTCTACATATTTATCATTATCATATACTGTCCTCTCTTGAAATATGTGCTTAATAATTTGAATACCTTTCTGGCTTACCCTGTGCAATTTTGCTTTGATTTATATAGTAATTTTATTTTAGTCTTGTCTATACACTTCATGCACGTCGATTTAAGAAAAAATGTTGAGACTGAGTTTTATTGATATGTCTGCGAACTGGCCAAGCTTTAGAAAACAAGTCTAGTTTTCCTCAGAACGCGCTCTACACTTTTTTATTTCCTTATTGCAATAAACTAAAACCAACAAAAGATACGAGCTTCAAAATAAATTGTTATGACTAGAGAGCTTTTTCTCGTAGTTTTTCTATTTATTCTTTTATAATTGTAATACATAATTATCATTGAAAAGCACCGAGAGGCTAGGACTGATAATCAATATCTGTTTTTGTATCTGTATCTGCAAGACATGTTTACAAAACAACGTGCGGCTTTACAACAATGGATACGTATTTGAGATTTCTAAACATTTTGTTCAGTTCAATTTTTCTTTGATGTTTTGATTGGTTGTAATAAGTGCAAACATTTCCCGGGACCGGTTGCTAAATGATTAGTGCTAATCCTGGTTGGACTCCTAAAAATATGAATCCTGGGTTAATCTCTTAATATAGTCAAGATCGATAGGGGTTAATCTCTTAATATAGATCGATAGGGTTAGTTAATTCATCCAAGGCTAGTGTGGACTTGAATTTTTTTCGAACTTTAATTGATTGTTTGATTTAGCTTCAAGACCTCATTGACTTTGTCAATCTATGGGTTATAACCTTATTTTTAAGTGAACTCAACTCACAAATTAAAACGCGTTAAAGTTCACCAAAATTCATCAAAAATTCACGATCACAATTCTGCCAAAAAAATGAACTCTAGACAACAATGATTTCAAGAAAAGCCGGAGCTCGCGCCCTTCCTATGTTTTTATACAAGTAAAATACGAAAAACAACTAGAATTTCCTGACGAGATTGTTTTATATATGATTTCTTCGTTTCAATCATTATATTTTGTTGCGTTGTACCGCCTTTTCATACTCTTAAGGATATATTAGGCGGCCGCTTTGTTCAGTTTGGTCAGATTGCCAGAATTCCACCAAAATATGACTTTTCTAAAACACACTACATAGTTACGTTCAAATCGGCTAGTTTCAAAGCTCACTCTATTAATCTCTCGGAGCGCTTTTCAAGACGAATTACAGTCTTAAAACGTTTGACTGTGTAAGAAATTAAATGCCATTTTATATCAAAATCAGTTTGTGTTAAAATGCGCTTTACATATTGTAAATAACGAATATGTGAAAATAAGTCCCAACGACAACGAAGTAAATCTTTATTCGTTTTTGCATTCATGAGTAGAACCATGAGTGACCCCTTATTTCTATCTTCCTTATCGAATCCTAATTAGGACTTCAAAGTCGCTCTAGTGTCATTCAACGCTCTAGCAGGTGCCCACAGCGACCAAATGGTACCCGTACATTAACTGACTTGAAAAACTTGACTGAGAATAATTGTACATCATGTTTAAAAAGGTTTGAAAATCAAGACCTTTTTATTAAATAACAATTTTAATACATAAGATAACAGATAAGATATATTTAGACTGGATAATACAGCTTGTTTCAAAACGTTGACTGTTCAATAATGGACTGAACATTTACTGACCCAATAATACACCCTGTTTCAAGGGGTTGATATGGAAATTGAATTCGAGAATTGTTAATTATGTGAACAAATAGTTTCTGACCTTGTCCACCTCTTCAAAAAAGGTGACCTCGATTGAACTAGGATAGTTTTTTTTTTGCTATGCTATGGTAATTACACAAAATAGAAATAATTCTCCTTTTTTGCTTGAAAAGACAAACAACAACATAATTTCAAAGTTAATTTAATTGAAAATCAATATATTACACCTATTTTAAAAAGCTTACCACATTGAATCGAATCATGATATCTAGTTTTCTTTTCTATGGCATAGAAGAAAGATACAGTTATTTCCAAAAGGTTGTCTATGGTGAAAGCTGATTCAATGCAAGTCGGAAAGAGATATCGATTGGTATGTTTGAATAATATAGATGCTTACAAACCGGTGTCATACAGTGGTATCTCTGTTAAGCGGCCACCCATTAACCGGTCACCCTCTACTAGGCGGCTACAATAAAAACTCCCAAATCTATTCCTATACCTATTCTATAACTCTATTCAGCGGCCAAACTCTATTAAGCGGCCACTTTGGAAAGTCCCGAGGGTGACCGCTTAATAGAGGTCCCACTGTATTTCTTTCTTAGTCATTTATTGATCGCAACCCGTTTGACATTTGCTTTGCTTTCAAGGTTCATATATGAAGACTACCATTGACCCACACTGCAAAAATGGCTGAGTAGATACACCTCCTTATATTGCGTTAATCATGCATTCAGGATGACACTTTATAGTGAGTTAGCCCAACTCATTATTAAGAGTTAACATAAATATAGACGGCCATTGAGTACAATGTACTCAATATATCGAGTTTAACTTCACTTTTACTCAATATAGAGTTGGGTTAACTCACTACAGAGTTGGGTTAACTCACTATAAAGTGTCATCCTGAATGCATGATTAAAGCAATATAGTGAGGTGTATCCACTCAGCCGTTTTTGCAGTGCATGTATAAACTAGATATCGGATCGGATCATTTTAGCTATTCAGTTCTCGGGTTTTTTTAAAATACATATAGATTTCCCACCTTTTAGAAATTATAAAACAACGTTTAGTATTTCAAAAACGATACCAAAATATTGCTTGTATTTCTTTTTGACCTCCTAGATTTTGACACCGAGTGACATTGGCTGTCAAGTCAGTAGACCTACTGGAAGTCACACTGTCACACAGATCTTTAGAAACCTGCAAAACAGGTGTTCTTTTCGTTCTTTTGGAGTTTAAGGAAAAGTCGGATTTTAGGGTTCCTGTGTTACGTTGTTGCGAGTATCAAGACAACATAGGAACCCCAAAATCCGATTTTTTCCCCCAAAACACAAACGCCTGTTTTGCAGGCTAGTATTTGGAAACTTGTATGTATTTGTATTTTTGATAGCTTTGTTCTATTATTGATCTAGGGTTCGGTTGTTTTGTTGTTCCTGTTGAATCGTGTAGAGAGTGTAGATACACTAAGAAAATGGCCTCGATGGAGTAATTGAAAACTAACAAATGGCCCATATTTTAACTGACAACTAAAAAATAGCCTGCAAGAGAAATTTGATTTTTTTGCTCTCGCGTAGGTTTCGCGCGGCCATATCGGTAACACAGCTATCCGCAAAACAACCGAAAAACAACTTTCTCCCGTTCCCCTATGCGTCCCCCCCCCCAAAAAAACACTTACTACGCAGGCTAACTGAAAAATGCTTATTTAATTTAGATACTGACAGAAAAATCCTGTTGATTTTGAATAGTCGGATTTCGAAAAAAGTGCAATTTCAATAAAAATAAATCAAAACCAATAATAAAAACAAAATCTTTGTTTATTGAAAAAACTAGTAATATTATATGTTAGCTTTTCCATTGTAATCATATCCATATTTTATTTCAAGCGCTTATAGAACAGACTTGTTTAAGCGCCATACAAGCCATATTGTATTATTATTGTATTATATTATTATGTTATTGGAATATTTTAAATGTTACTTAATTGAAAGATTTTCAAACTAAGAGACGCCACATTTATTATATTTCATATTATTCAATATTCAAATGACCTTTGTTTGGTCCGTACTGGTCACTTATCTGGAGACCTGGAATTAACCAGGTCAATACCTTTGACTTATCTTATTGACCCTTAAGACATTCCATGTTTGTCTATCCATGTGAAGTCACTCGGTCATCCAAGGGTCAAAGGTCTTGTCATGCACGTGTTATACACGTGTTCAACAGGTGTGGTCACATGAAGCGATGCAACCTTCTTCACCTCGAATGCACTTAGCACTTGAAATATTAGCCATTTGAATTATTGTGTGGTGCTTATACACCTATTTCAAAAATCGTTGTCGCAGCCGAAGCTACAGTCCACACTCTAAAGCCTGCAAAGGTTGTCGGTTACATGGACATAATTTGTGATTTATTACACGTTTTTTAAAGAAATATTTATATTTATATCTACCACAAAAACAACTTGTTATGATCATATAACACAAACACGTACAACCAAAATATGCTATGAATATATCGATAACAAGAGAAGAAATACCGACATCCTTTGCAGGCTTCAGAGTGTGGACTGTGGCTTTGTTTTCGACAACGATTTTTGAAATGGGTGTATAGTGTATTTCACATAGGAAACGATTGTGCAATTTAATTACTGATGATTTCAAAAACTCATATATGTTGATTTCGGATCAACAGCAATTATATATATAAACCATTTATCACTGAAGTATTTATATGATCCGATCCCAGGGTATTTGATCTCTATCCGAGTGTCTATGATCCTGATCCCAGGGTATTTGATCCCTATCCGAGTGTCTATGATCCCGATCCCAGGGTATTTGATCCCAATCCGAGTGTCTATGGTCCCGATCCCAGGGTATTTGATTCCGATCCGAGTGTCTATGATCGCGATCCCAGGGTATTAGTGATCCCGATCCGAGTGTCTTTTTCAGCAACGTGGCGTACAACCATATGGAATTTTCCAGTTAGTATACATTAGAATGAACGAATCACTGTGTGTGGTCACATCTACGGTTAATTTGTTACGTCATGTATAACTGATCATGAAACAATAGATTCAAATCGAGGCTGGGTGGATAAACAGATACAGTCAATACTGATTTATTGAGAAAGACTGCAGTGTATTCTTTTGATTATGTCACCTTCTGAACGAGACCTGGCTTCGTCCCTGTTAGGTGAATGAACGCCTTTATTAAATAAGATACTTCCACATTTCTTATTTTACGTTTCTTTAAAAGCAATACTCCTATACACAAAATCGGCTAACGTGTTGCTATGTATGTTTCCACCCAATTTAAAACTTTTGGGAATAAGATTCTTTGTATTATGTATTTTAATATCACGTGCACGTGGAAAATATTTGGAACAAAAGTTTTTATTCCCAGTGGTTTTGAATTGGGTGGAAACGTACATAACAACGCGTTAGACGATTTGGTCTATTGATTGCCTTTTTTCTTATATTATGATGACTAACCACCTTTAATTGTTTCCCCTTGGTTAAGCTAAACGGAGAAAAGAGAAGTCGCGATCGAATCAAGGATGTGAGGTCACTGGGAATGGAACTAGGGACCTCTCGCACCGAAAGCCGCGCACTGATCAACTGTGCCACCCTTGCTCTTATCGAGTACTTCTTCAGTCATTTTTGTAAATATCCCCTTTTTTCTGTTAGCCAGATTGTTACTATCAAGTTTGCGTGTCTCCGATAACATACTTAGAATCAGCTTGAGATATTTGACTAATTGTTCTATCAAACCTCTCCGCTATTTGCGTACAGGGCGTTATGGTACTTATCTTATTCTGCCTCATAGTAGACCGAACCACGTCGGGCGTATTACGCTCTGGATGTAGAATGATCAAATATATCTTAGGTGCAAAAATACACAGTAAAAACCCGTAAGAGCTTACGAGGATTGTTACGCAAGATACTACGGAAACGTACCAACCGTCTAAAGTATTCTGCACTGGAAAGTATGTAACCCAGGAAAGTAATAGCGTATACATAGAAAAGCCGATATACTTGGCTTCGTTGAAGTTCTCGGGGAGATTTCTTGCTTTAAAAGCGTAGTATGCACAGAACATCGACCACATGATAAGATAGGCCACCATACACATATGGAGGGTGAAGCCTGTCCTTGTCTTATACAGTTGGCAAGACAGCAGAATAGAAACTTTAACGACAACTTCGGTCTTAACCAAAGCAGGGTCGATAGTTTTCCATAGTATTGATAATATCACCTGTGGGACGTTCATTAGAATTACCAAGATTAACTGCTTCTTTGTATCAAAGATGAAATGTTTGTTCAGCCATTGGAACATCGCGCGAGTCTCAAACGCTCGCAGTATGCGAATCGTCTTTAAAACTAACACGGATACGCACGTGGTAAAGCTAATGTACCTAAATGGTTCCACAACGGAGCAGATGGTGTCAGAAGGGTGTAGTATGTGCAGAAACGTCAGTATGAAGCAAAATATTATTGCAAACAGCACGACAGAGCTTAGCTCCTTATTTGATGCTTTGACAATTGGCGTAGCACGGTGGACGTAGAAGATAAACATGATGAACAAACATAGAAGTAATCCCAAGCTGGTGACTGCTGCAATGACAATAGCAGTGATGTCAGACCATTGCAGTGTTATGATTGGTAGATCAATACAATTTGTTCTGTTGTCATTGGACCTTTGTGTTGTGGTACATGAAGAACAATTTCGCTGTCCATACGAAGTGGACACTGTTCCATCAGGGCATTTTAAACACTCCCAGCAGCACACCACTGTTCGTGTTTGCATGGTCCCTGGCTGGCATATACCCTTACACACTGACTTAGGAATACCTTTAAAACTACTATTCCATGCAATAGAATCCTGGAAAATCCGGAGTCGTGGACTGCTATTTTTGTCCCAACTCCCTACCCGGACTTTTGTATATCGTGAACTTTGATCCTTTTGGAAGCTAATTATATCGTAGGATGATCCATGAGGATCCCCATTTTTATCGAATTTGATTCTGCCAGTTATTCCTTCAAAGTCAACTTGTCTTAGATAGAGCAGCACATGGTGAGGGTTGATTGACAGGGAGGTCGATGGACACGCCCCACCTTCCAATAGCCCGCTGCCGTTTGTACAGCGGTATATGCTATCAAGAGCATGTGCAACAGCATAGACGGCGTCGACTTGGTACGGGATAAAGTCATCCCACAACTTCTGAAAAACTGTTTCGGTGATTGTCAGGTTCTCAGGGCAAATCTTTGAATTAACAGAAGAGTTTTTAGAAACTACATCACAGTTAAATTCCTCTTTCCAAAGTTTTTCCCAGTATGTGTTTCCACTTTGCAAGCTTTTCTTAGGAGTCATCGTTCGGATGTGATTCTCGTACTCAAGGTCTCTATATTGCTTTGGTTGTATGCCTAGATACAAACCAAGATAAATGAAATCAGGTCCTAGAAACTCTGGCGTTTTTGTTGCTAAGGAGTCACTCATCAACCATACTCGATAGTGAACCTTCTGTCGCGCAGCCTCCCTCATAAGATCCTTAGCAATTCGATCCTCTATCCACAGAGCTACCACTTTGATATTTTGTGCAGCTTTCAGCTTTGTAACTATGGTTTCCAGCTGTCTCTGGTAAGCAGTAGGTGAGACGTACTCAATGAAGCCGATACAAAAGGTTTTACGCTCCATAGATTCACGTTCTAGCGCT
Source organism: Metridium senile (assembly GCA_949775045.1). NCBI lineage: Eukaryota > Metazoa > Cnidaria > Anthozoa > Actiniaria > Metridiidae > Metridium > Metridium senile. The sequence continues at coordinate 11,069,833 of OX459109.1, forward strand.
CGTATACCGTATAAGCCATATGAGTGTTCAACTGCAACCGCAGCAATGTAGTTCCATTGGAATTTGTCGATTAAATCTGCCATGGCCTTTGCTTGGTAGTTATCAGGCGGGACGGTGCGAAAAAACTGGCTATAAAAAGACCAACTTAGTTCCTCACTAGTAGCAGATGGGCTTATGCCTGCCATTCCGACAACCTGAAGAAGACCCGCAACTTGTAACGAGTTTCGGGATCCGTACGGGCCGATCACTGCTACGATCGAATCCGAACCATTCTGAAGCCCTTCGACACATTTTCGGCAAGTGAGTTTAGCCAAGCTTGACTCCTCTACCAAGTCAAATGACAAAGAATTTCGCTTCGTGAAGTCATAGGCTTCTTTCATCGCTAATGAACGATCGTTGCAGTAATCGCGGATGTCGTAACCGAGCGAAACGTTCCGAAGTAGTTCCGAGTTGTTATTGATTTTATTGATGGTGTACATGATAGCCTCGACTCGGTTCAGGCCAGGAAGGTAAAACCGGGTGCAATAATTCCCGTTATTTTCTTTATGTAGCGATATAAGACTGCCGATAGAAATATTGCCAGTTTTGTAGACTTTATGGTAGGCCATTATTCCAGGTATTAGCACCATCAATAGTACAGCGGTTTTCATCAGAATTGACATATTTTGAAATTTCAGTTTATACCTGAAATGACAGAAGAAAAGAGTATTCTTGATAGCACTAATATTAATATTACAGCAATTTTCATAATAGTTGTCATGTTTACTTTCTCATGTTTATCTGATCTAAAATGGTACATATAATTGTAAAATGATTATTACGATTTATATATAATAACAATCTGATTCATTACTAAAGACGGTTTCACAATAGTTCCATGTAGTTAAACTCTTTATTCAAGTTTATATCACATTAAAGCTTTTTTTCTCAATAAATGAACATTTCGAACTAAGCATTTCGTTTTTAAACATTTTGTAATAAAAATCCACGTCGTCAATTATATTACAAAAGGAGCATTTTCGATTCTAAATCAGGTATTTGAAATAATAGAACAAGATGGCGGTTTGCATCACATGACATGAGACATGACACGTTTTAAAATAAGTGCGTTTTAAAAAAAATAAAATAAAAATGATAGCCTGAGTTGAAACGCATGCTATAGAATGAGTATATATCATAAGGGAAGCTTTTCTGGAACAGTTTATTTTAATTACTTGGTCTTGCTACTCAACAATGTCGTTGCGTCAATCTATGATAAGTAGCAAGTACCATTTATCACGACCTAAATATACTTGATTTAAGACTACTCGCATACATATTTATCATCTATATGTCTAATTTAAAAATATGGTTCTCGAAGTCGAAATGCTACTCCAAGAGTTCTAAAGAATCACTGGTGTGACTTACGTAAAAGTAAAGCACTCATCAGTCTATATGTAATAAATATCTGTATTTATCTCCCGGGGTGGGGGGAGGGGAGTATTCCCGTTGTCCAAGTGGTAGGGGGATGGGCGTACCTTTTAGGATTAAAAATATTTCCTGTGCGTACCTTTTAGGGTCCAAAAATCAGTTACGTAACATGATTCCGTACCTGTAAGGACTGTAAGTGTTATTTTTACTCTGCTTTGTTGTTAAAAGTAAGCTTGGATGGCAACAACATCGCACAGCCGCATCCGGCAACATCTCACAAGGGAAAAAAACCGATTACTCGTTAAATAAACCATTATAGATCATAATATATAGTTTTTGAGTTAAACTTGACTTTCACAACTGTTAGTTTTCACAAATATATCACGTCAAAGTGTCCGGTTTTGATTTAGTCCAGATATTGATTTTTTTGTTTTGTTTATCAAGAATGGCTGTGAAGGATATGGTACTTAATTCACGATAAAATCACTGAAATAAAGCCTTTCGAGTGGTATGGGAAGCCAGTCGAGTGTTCTCTCGGAAGCCATTTTATGGTCAATAACTTCTTCAAAGGACAATAAGCATTGTAATTGTCCTTTAACCTCGTTTTTGGTAATATTTCGCTGTGTTTTAAGGGTTTTTCATTTATATTTGCGATTTTACAAATCTTGCGGTTGCGGTTCTTAGCAAGTTTTGGTGCGAATGTGCCGTTTTTGTCGAATTTTATGTGCGGTTATGCGGTTGTCATACCCCCAAACCCCTTTGATTTTGTTTGTCTGTGTGTTTGTTTGTTTGTCTGTCTGCATGTTCGTTTGTTTGTCTGTGTTTTTGTTTGTTTGTTTGTTTGTCTGTGTGTTTTTTTTGTTTGTCTGTCTGTGTTTGTTACTTTGTTTTTCTGTGTTTTTTTGTTGTTTATTTGTGTTCGTTTGTTTGTCTGTGTTTTTTTTTTGTTTGTCTGTATTTGTCTGTTTTTCTGTGTGTTTGTTGTTTGTTTGTTTGTTTGTTTGTTTGTTTGTTTGTTTGTTTGTTTGTTTGTTTGTTTCCTTGCTTGTTTGTTGCTTTATGTATTTCTATATTTTAATGATTTCACTTCTTGCTAACATTTCAGCAGTACATCTCGAATCCTGACTGTCGAATAAAAATAGAACACAGTCAATTAAAGAAATATTTACGAGAGGTCTGTAGGGTATCTATTAGTTTAGAGATAGCTTTATAATATACTTAGTGACTATTAATCAAATTGCTGATAGCCTTTGATCTTCGTAATGACATGACAAAGTTGATATGTCTTGACTAACCGCTATCTATGTCAAAATGGCTTCCGTACATCAAATCGTTTAGTCTTCGAACCGTTTTAAGCAAAACTAGTTTTCGACAGTTAAATATAGAAAGAAAAGGAATAGAATAGAAAATAAACTAGACAAATGAATGAAAAGGGAAAATATGTTTTTGACAGTAAAATAAAGAAGGAAAAGAAAAAGGAATAAAAAGGAATAGAATAGGAAATAAACTAGAAAAATGAATGAAAAGGGAAAATAAGTTTTTGACAGTAAAATATAGAAAGACAAGAAAAAGGAATAAAAAGGAATAGAATAGGAAATAAACTAGAAAAATGAATGAAAAGAGGAAAATAAGTTTTTGACAGTAAAATAAAGAAAGATAAGAAAAAGGAATGAAAAGGAATAGAATAGGAAATAAACTAGAAAAATGAATGAAAAGAGGAAAATTAGTTTTCGACGGTAAAATCTAGAAAGACACGTAAGGATAAATAAAAGGAAAAGAATAGAAAAGAAAATACACAAGAAAAAAAACAGAAAAATGAATGAAAAGGAAAGGAAAAAAGAGTAAGGAAAAGGAAAGAAAAAAATATTAAAAATAAATGAAAAAAAAATAAATGAAAAGTAAAGTCAAAAGATTCAACAAATAGAAAGAACATATAAATTTGAAAGAAAAGAAAAAAATGAATGAAAATAATTGAGAAAAAATATTGAAAAACAAAGAAAAGAAAAAAAAATTAATGAAAAGGGGAAAAATAGCAAAGTAATGTAAACCGATTCAAAAGAATAGAAAAAATATATGCACTTGGAAAAAAAAATAAATGAAAAGAATTGAGAAGAAAAGAATATTAAAAAGAAATGAAAAACAAAAAAAATTAATGACAAGGGAAAAATAGCAAAGTAATGTAAAACGATTAAAAAGAATAGAAAAAACATATGCACTTGGAAAAAAAAAAAAATGAAAATACTTGAGAAGAAAAGAATATTAAAAAGAAATGAAAAAAAAAATTAATGACAAGGAAAAAATAGCAAAGTAATGTAAAACGATTAAAAAGGAAAGAAAGAACATTTTTACAACACTTGTGTGAATTCTCGCGCGCTGATTGGTTGATTTACCGTGGTAAATAAGAGTCCAGACAACGGTGATCACGTCATCATGTCACACAACACTCGTGCGGAATTGAGGGAAAGTTTGTCATCCACAAAGTTTTTTCGTCAAAAAAGGATTTTAAAAAGAAGTTTATGGATAAACTATCAATGGAAATTACTTTTTTGTAAGTAGCAAATTGTAATAAATGTAACTATGCTGTCATGGAGCTGTTGTCGTTTTAATTTTATGCGTTTTTTCAGTCTTTTCGACAAATCTTCACTTACAATCAATTCTGTAGTCTTTTCAAAAAAACGTGCTCAAAATTACATTTTTGACGAGCAATACCATTCGTTCAAGACTGATTTGAATAGCTTAGAATGTTGTTCAAAGGCTAGCATATCAGGTATTGTGTAATCTTCTATATAATCAGTTTTAATGTATTTAAAATACAATTTTTTTGAAACGGTGAGACCTGAACCAAGCTGCTTATCGGCCGTGTTTGACGTTCTTGTACTTTTAGTTTTCTAACTTCACTTAGTAGTCTCTCAAGACAAACAGTGCACTGTATTTCTGTATGAAAATAAGCTTTTTTTTTCCGGCTGAAAAACTGATCATTTTCGTAAATTGTGTGATTTTCCGTAGCTTGAAGAGAAACCATTGAGTTCGATGCGTGACAAATTCGTCATTTTTCGTTCGTTAACTGACATTTTACTTTTTGTACATTTAATTTGGTTTGTGTTGTAAAAAACAAATCGAATGTGGTTTAGCGTTGTCTGTACTCTTATCGACAACGATATTCGTCATGACAGTGGTCAAAATTTGTTGCTGACTCACTCCGCTGCGCGTCGTGAGTCCACAACATTTTGACCACTGTCATGACGAATATCGTTGTCGATAAGAGTACAGACAACGCTAAACCACATTCGATTTGCTAAATAGACTTGAAAGAATAGTAAAGAAAATGAATGAAATTAATTGAGAAGAAAAGAAAATGAAAAACAACAGAGAAAGAGAACAGCTGAAAGAAGAGACTGGAAGAAAGAATAAATAACAAAGAGAGATAAGAGCTATGATATTGGAAATGATAGGTATTATGTTTTAGTTGTATTGCATAAAAGATATAATCTATTCTAGTCCATTTGTCTGGATTTTATCAGACACAATCAACAGCATAAAAAAACTTCATTTACTCTGTTGATATCTCCATTATTTTTCGTCTTCAGCACCATAAGAAAAGCTTCATTTACTCTGTTGATATCTCTATTATTTTTCGTCTTCAGCACCATAAGAAAAGCTTTATTTACTCTCTTCATGTCTCTATTTTCCTCTTCAGCAGCATAAAAAAACTTCATTTACTCTGTTGATATCTCTATTATTTTTCGTCTTCAGCACCATAAGAAAAGCTTTATTTACTCTGTTGATGTGTCTATTTTCCTCTTCAGCAGCATAAAAAAACTTCATTTACGTACTCTGTTGATATTTCTATTTTCCTCTTCAGCAGCATAAGAAAAGCTTTATTTACTCTGTTGATGCCGTCTATTTTTCTCTTCAGCTGCATAAAATAACTTCATTTGCTCTGTTGAAATCTCTATTTTCCTCTTATTTAGATCTTCGCATAACAAAATATATTGAAAATAAATATAAATGGCAACTAGCGAATATTAAAACTAGGTTTTATTCCGACGAAGGGCTAAAGCTCGAAACGTCAGTAAAATTAAGTTAACATTTTTTACGGTGTTACAAATTTCATTATATTACGTATCATTTACATTGAAAACAATTTATCGTACTTTTATCTTTGATTCTTTTCAACTCAGCATGCATGGTCAATACCGATCGATACCGCACGAAGCCCAACGCAATGACGATATGATCGAAATCTATTAGTCCTATTCTGTCCCGGAAATTTTTTCATGAAAATTGAGAAATCATATATACGCAGACATTTAAGACTAGTAAATTTAACATTTGAAACTTCAGTACAATGAAACCCTTTTTACCGGAAAGCGTTATAGGACCAAGAAAAAAATGCCCGGTTTAGCGGGAAGACAATCTAATCTGGTTTATAGAGGTTTTACTTCAGTGAAATAAGGGTATATGAAAAGAAAGGTATATGCCCGGTCTATAGAGTCAAATTCGGTCAAATATTTTTAATTGTGGTTCAACACCACAATATACCGAACCCCCCAAAAACGTGATTCTCTATAAATCGGACAAATCTACTTATAATCTCTTCTGAATGTAATTTCTTAGAAAATCTAATATATATACAGCTGTTTATCTTTGCTATATCTTTTTAGTTATCATAGACATGCTGTTCCTTTCTCAGATGTGGTAAAACAATCACTATAATGTAACTCAAAGATAATGTTATATATCGTTTCGGAGTCACACTGACGCCATGCATCAGGTAAATGTAAACGTAAAAAAAGAAAACCAACTCTTAATGTCCAATCGGACTCCCTTAGGGTAAAAGTGTTCTTGTAAATTATTCATAGGTTTATCATTTATATTATTCTCTTACTGTCATGCTTTTGTACGTTTACATTTACCTGGCGTCAGTATGACTCCGAAACGTCGTGAAATAAAACTTTTTTGTATAAGTTTCAATGATATATATATAAAGGAATATATATGTTATTCATGCCTTTGACTCGACATGAATTACTAATAAGTTTTATAAGGAGATAATAATATTATTATATATAAACGCTTGAAAGCCTACAGTAACTCTTTTTCTTACTGCATCGTTGTTACCTGTTTTCTAATTAGAACATCGTTCGAAGAAAAAGCACTACATATAGTTGTTAGCTTGTCATGATTAAATATATGATCATCACTCCATGGAATAAATGGAAACTAGCGAGTAAACTAGTATAGGATGAGTCGGTGTTTGATATAAACGATAGGTAATAGAATGAAATTATTTGTAACACAATCATGTTGACTTAACTTTACTGACGTTTCGAGCTTTAGCCCTTCGTCGGAGTAAACTGTAGCCTAAGAGAGATACTGAGTATAAATATGAAGAAAAATAAAATAAGAAGAATAATATAAACGCCGAAAGTCCCCAAAAACTCTCTTTCTTACTGCATCGTTGTTACCTGTTTTTTTCATAATTGAAACAGCGTTCGAAGACAACGCACTACATGTAGTTGTTAGCTTGTCGTGATTGTTAGCGGTCTTTTGGCTTAACCACACCAGCTAGAACGTCTTTAACGTTGCGACAACAATTTAGAATTAGCTTACAATTGTTTATATAGACCCGGTATTACTTTTTTACCAATCTATTACCCATCTATCCCTGCGGTCTTGGATTTAGACTGGTGATATAAATCCCATTTACACGACATCACTTTTGGCCCGGCACTCCAAGCTTTAGGTACGCGGGCCGATCGATTGTGGCCCGTCAAAATCGCTTTTACACGACAAATGTAGACGGGCCAGTTTATCTATGGGGCACTCCAAAAATTTGAAATGGCCCGCCTGATTTCCTGAGCTCTTGCTATAGTAAGAGCCGTTCCACTTATGCTTCGAGTATTTTCAGAAATGGTCAGATACAACCCCACCTGTAACTTTGCATGGTGAAGGTAGTCATGAGCAAGTAATCGTATGGGCAATATTAGGTCGTTTCATTTTAAAGCGTTCACGTGACATCCGTTCAAAGTTTGACCTATTTTCGGCTTAATTTTGCAGTCTGAAATTTCGAAAATTTGTAAAGTTTGTAGATCTCGTGCGGCTTTTTTGTATTCAAATTTACACGGTATCATTACAGCTTGTGCAAATTAAAAATCGTACAATTAAAAATGAATTTGTAAATGTTTATTAGTATTTTACCTGAGGCTCATCAGAGAGAGCAGAAACAACGCACTTCGGTTTCTTTAAACAACGCACTTTGGTTTATGTTAGATATTCTTTACATAGATAGATAGAATTCAATATAATTGTTATTTAGATAAGCTATTTATTCCAATTCACTTAGAATCAGCTAGGGTTGTTAAAATTGCTTTCTTTTATTCATTCATTGTTATTATTTTGAGGGCCATGTGTATATTTTCTTAAGATTTTAAATGTTACCCTCTTTAAATAAAGTATTCTATTCTATTCTATCCTTCGATGTGCATAAAGTGATGTCATGGAACAAAATCATAGAAAGTTTCCGCTGGTAGTGCATTTTATGTCCAGTTAAAAAGATAAATTAGTACAAAATAGCGGTAAATGTGAAGATGTGAATTGCATGAAAGACCTGCAGTCAGTTTTAGTAAAATAGGGAATTTAATCCTGACTGCGGCCCGTATTTCACACCTGATCAGATACTTGTGAACAAAATTATTCGGCCTTTTTTATCTTGCACAAAAAATATCTGAGCAAGGGTCATATGAAGCAGTTGCAACTGCATGAGTCATTCTGAAGTAAAAACAGAGGTCGAATTGATCATGATTTTGTGTAGAGCAGGTTAATTATATCTTGTGTATTGTATTGAATATCACCTATTTTTTTCTTTTAATTATAACTATTAAATTTATTTTTTGTACAGGAATTTTTGAGTGTCGACCAGAAGTTTTGAGTAAAATGAATGTGTGCGCACGCCACAGAAATGAATTAAGAATTGGATGGAGAGGTAGACGAAAGTATTTTCAGATTTCAGAGAGTATGCGAGTGTCATTTATATCAAATCAGATCGGTATTTAATTCATGCAAACCCTGAAGTTTTTACTAGAAATGTTCGTCAGACCATGCACAATCACAAGCAAACATTTAAATTACTTATTAAATTTCAATCAAAAATTGAATTAAAGTTTTTGTGGCCTCATCCCACCACGTTTTTCCTCTGGTTTTTCCACTTGTAGAACTGCAAGTAGCTAGACGCCGCCATTTTGCACGATCAAGAACGAGTGAGCATGTTCTGTATAATTTCCGCTGGATATTCGAACTCATGGGCGCATTTAAGGTACGCGGACCCTTGTTTTGGCGGGCCGAGACTACCTACCTGAGGTAGTCTCGGCACGCTTAAAAAGTAGGTACGCGGGCCGCTTGGAATTGCGTTTACACGGCAAGTTTTACGAGTGCCGTGCCAGAAAAGTAAGGTACGCGTGCCAAAAGTTAGGAGTGCCGAGCCCGAAAATGATGTCGTGTAAATGGGGTTATAAACTCCTTTTTAACCGTACGCGTACCAGATAGAACGTCTTTAACGTACCGACAACGATTTAGAATTATCTTACAATTTGATAATTGTTTATATAGATCCGGTATTACTTTGTTACCCATCTATTACCCATCTATCCCTGCGGTCTTGTGACATACACTGGTGTATAAACCTTTTTTTTAGCGTACCAGATAGAACGTCTTTAACATACCGACAACGATTTTGAATTAGCTTACAATTTGATAATTGTTTATATAGATCCGGTATTAGTTTGTTAAGTGAATAGTTCTTATCTTAACTTAAGATATTCAATATGTAATTTACTTTTGCTAATAGCTTTTAAGAAATCTAAGACCAAAAAGGAAATGTGTGAAAAACAAACAAGATGTAATCAATGAGAATGTCCCTCTTTTTCCTAGGGGACGGACCACTAGATAATTAATAGGGGGAGGGGAGGATTGCGTGACACTCCCCCAACCCCCGTCGAGCACAGCTCTATCCTTGAAAATATAAATATCGTGCAGAACACAAAAAACCTGAAAAAAGTTTTAAAAAAACCTGAAAAAATAAAAACCCGAAAAGATAAAAACCTGAAAAAATATAAAAAAAACTGAAAAAAAAACTAAATTTTTTTTTAAAAAAACTGAAAAAAATAAAATGAAATAAAATGGAAAAAAAAAAACATGAAAAAAAAAATAACGTGCAAAGCTAAAAAAAAATTCCTAAACGGCCTCGAGGGCAAAAAAAGGTATATCCTTCTCAAGTTCAATTTATACATTTCATTTAGCATGACTCCTGCATGCTATTGGGCTTATAAGACCGATAATTACTTTCATAAACAAAAATCCAGATTGAAATTTTAATCAACGAGTAAATTACTATATAGTCTGTATATATAGTAGCCCAGCATAACGACTGAGCACCCACTACGTCAACACTCCATTTTTGGCGCGTGTTATCCAGAAAACCCTTAAAAAAGGGCGTGAAGTTTTTCAATTACATTATTAAGAGGTTCAATTTGGATTAATTTGCACTCTTTTGTTTTTTCAAAAAGCCGCAAATTGCACTGTTGCCCTACGGGGTAGTGCTATTTAAAAAAAATCGTTCAATTCAGTTCCTGATTAAACTCAAAATCGTCATATTATTACTTATATTAATTTGTTTCGTGCATTTCTAAACGAGACTACCTTGTAGCTATGAAACAAGGACATTCTAGAATATGGAGAAAAAAGGGAAGTGCTATTTTAAAACAAATTCGCTCAATTCAGTTCCAGATTAAACTCAAAATCATCATATTATTACTTAAACTAATTTTTTTCGTGCATTTCTAATCAAAAGGACCTTGTAGCTATGAAACAAGGACATTCTAGAACATGAAGAAAAATTCGCTATTTTAAAACAAATTCGCTCAATTCAGTTCCAGATTAAACTCAAAATCGTCATATTATTACTTATATTAATTTGTTTCGTGCATTTCTAAACGAGACTACCTTGTAGCTATGAAACAAGGACATTCTAGAATATGGAGAAAAAAGGGAAGTGCTATTTTAAAACAAATTCGCTCAATTCAGTTCCAGATTAAACTCAAAATCGTCATATTATTACTTATATTAATTTTTTTTGTGCATTTCTAAACGAGACTACCTTGTAGCTATGAAACAAGGACATTCTAGAATATGGAGAAAAAATGGAAGTGCTATTTTAAAACAAATTCGCTCAATTCAGTTCCAGATTAAACTCAAAATCATCATATTATTACTTAAACTAATTTTTTTCGTGCATTTCTAATCAAAAGGACCTTGTAGCTATGAAACAAGGACATTCTAGAACATGAAGAAAAATTCGCTATTTTAAAACAAATTCGCTCAATTCAGTTCCAGATTAAACTCAAAATCGTCATATTATTACTTATATTAATTTGTTTCGTGCATTTCTAAACGAGACTACCTTGTAGCTATGAAACAAGGACATTCTAGAATATGGAGAAAAAAGGGAAGTGCTATTTTAAAACAAATTCGCTCAATTCAGTTCCAGATTAAACTCAAAATCGTCATATTATTACTTATATTAATTTTTTTTGTGCATTTCTAAACGAGACTACCTTGTAGCTATGAAACAAGGACATTCTAGAATATGGAGAAAAAATGGAAGTGCTATTTTAAAACAAATTCGCTCAATTCAGTTCCAGATTAAACTCAAAATCGTTATACTATTACTTATATTAATTTGTTTCGTGCATTTCTAAACGAGACTACCTTGTAGCTATGAAACAAGGACATTCTAGAACATGAAGAAAGAAGGATTTTAATGATGTTTATAAATTCAATATACAAATTCTATACCGTTTTTTGAAAAGTGAGCACAGAGTCATGCACCATAATGTTGTCTAAGGGGCTGTTTACGAAAGCGAGTTGTGCCTGATAGCCGGTAACTCTTTTGTTTTGTATTCCCCGGATAGCAGGGACAACTCGCCATCATATAAACAGCCCCTTAGAAGAAATTTGCAAGGTGCCATGCTAATGTGATGTCATATTGGAACAAACGATAGGTACGGTTGTAAAATGAAATTTGTAACACAGTGTCAAAAAAATTGGGGTTTTCGACTCAAACTGATCGCTAGGACCCCGAGAACAATGTCTAGAAATATCTAAGCTTTCTGATATTACCGAAAAATTCTATTTAGGAAAAACTACAAAATCTTACCCAGAATGCCCTATAGTCTACCATAGGGGTCTCTTAAATGAATGAGTAAATAAATGGGTGGATGGGTGGATAGATGGATGGATGGATGGATGAATAGATGAATTTGTTCATTATAAATATTTAACGAATAAAATTCACATGGAAGCGGACACTACATGTGAAATATGTCAAATGTGACACAGCAATTGTGAGAGTTAATAGTGGCGTGAGTCAAAAAAAAATAAGGCTCTCCAGTTGATGTTGATCTAGTAGATAAATACAGTATTTGCTTTGAGTTAATGAGCGATAGCCTTACAACATACATACATAAATATGTTGCTGAAATTGCATCAAAATAAATTCGAGATTTTTTCCACAAATAAATTAATTTTAAGTTAAACTGCTTCGTGTTAAAAATAGAGTTAATGAGCGATAGCCTAACAACATATATACATAAATTATTAAAACCCTGTAAAATGAATTAAATAAATTCGAATTTTACCAATAAGTTAAAATTGCAGACCGCCATATAAATAATTTTTAAGTGAAACTGCTCCGTGCTCAGAGAAATAGTTATGAATTGATGACTAGCTCTTTCCTGTCTGCATAATAATCTCTCCGCTGTTTTCGCTTCTCTCGTAACTATTGATACCTAGATTACAAGTTTTCTTTTATTTAATTTTATAAAAGTGTGTATCTGTGAAAGCACAAGCCCCAAAGTAGTCAATTTCCATGTAATATATTTTGGTTGTCTTTCAGAAGGCACATTCATATTTAGCCATTCAGTATTTCGCTCTCATTTGAATCAAAGCTACGAACTGTAATCTAAAATATTTGAGCTTATTTTTTCATTTCATTCTGCATGGGTTCCTTATATTCATAGATTTCGCTTTGATATATACTTTAAAACGATATCTTGATCTGATGGAGGTTTTAATTCTATGCACCGATGCTAACGGTGTAATATCGGAGTATTTTATTTGTTCGCTCCCATTAGACGAATAATATATATATATACGACTTGTAAAATCTTTGAAAAACAACTTTTGATCGTTATGTATACGAAGCCAAAATTAAAGATTCAACTCAACTGTTTTTTTACTATTTTTCAGGCTGTTTTTAAAAGACGTTTGATTATTAGAATTACAACCATAGAATATCAGGGTTTTTTATTTATTTGAAGTTCGAATTTATTAGTTGGCGTAGATTGGCCTCCTAAATCGAACCATGTTTCAACACAAAAATATCTTAGCAAGTTAGTTTTGAGTGCGGCCATCAGCTATTTTCAAACCCTTTTAATCCTTTTTTCATTTTACAATGACTACATACTAGTCTGCCCTATAAGTATCAGGATTTTCTCGAACTTCCTGAGTTTATTATAATTATAATGTTTCAGAAATAGGTCTCTTAAATCGAGCCACGTTTCAACACAAACAGTATAGTTTTGAGTGCGGCCATCTATATATCTCAGTACAACTATATGTAAGCCTTTAATTTTTTTTTCTTTTTTCATTTTACCTGACTAATATCAGGATGTTCTCGATCTTTCTGAGTCCATTCTCATTGCATTTGAAAAATAGACCTTTAATTTTAGTAAATCCCAGTATTACTAATATATATACAAAGAACAATATTTTTGTGATGTCAATTCAAGCGAACAAATTTCAAAAAATAATAATATTTAAGTTTTTTTTTTGTTGGAAACAACTGCATGATACTAACCTTGAAATATCAGCGGATTTTTCTTCGTTATTCCACTTTCATATTAGATGTTTAGTAATATATGCCTGTTAAACCGAGTCAAGTTTAAAGTGAAGCAACGCACTCTTGGAAGCTATCCATATACAATACTCACAGTGTCTAATTCAAACAATTCCTTCTGCTTACGTCTTGAGAGGTCTGATCTTGAGTAATACAAATCGACTCAATAAACATTCAAATACCTCTCTAAGAAACAATAAATATTATATTCATGACTTCGATAACTGATCATTAATCATTGGAAGACTTGATCATTGGAAGACTTGATCATCGGAATACTCAATCATTGGAGGACTTGATCATTGGAAGACTTGGTCATTGGAAGACTTGATCATCGGAATACTCAAACATTGGAAGACTTGATCACTGGAAGACTTGATCACTGGAAGACTTGATCATCGGAAGGGGAATGGACAGAGCCGTTTAATTATCAGCGCTTCAAGAGGTTGAAAACGGGGCTTGAAAGCGGAGTGACGAATCATGAATAAAGCTTTTAAATCATTAAGGTATTTTTAATTACCCAGCTGAAACAATGAAGATTCAAAAATAGGCGATTAAAATATATTGATTGAATGATCGATGGATGATAGATGTTAGCTAGTAATTTACATTTTAGTCGACTTGCAAGTGCATGAATTGGCTTCCTGTATATCGCAGATTACTTCAAAACTCGCGAAAAGTGCTCCCGCACGTAAATTCGGAAAGTTGCGATATAAACCGCGAGATTTCTAAGCTTGTGGGGTATCGGTAGTGAGAGTTAGCGTCGTATCTGACGGAAGAGGGCCGAAGGCTCTGATCTATTTAAACTCAGCTATGCTAAACTAGATACCCTGTATAAATATCGATTAAAATAAATAAATAAAATAAAGGGGAGTGATGGCTGTAAAATATACGTTTCTTTCTGGTTTACAGAGAATGAAGAATAATCAATTTTTCTTTGCAATAAAAGCTGATTGTCGGTTAAACTACTAGCTCAGTAAAATCGTTAAAAGGAATGCTCATAAGGCGCCCACATAGAGCTCCAACTGTTGAACAAGTAATTAGTTTCTCGTCAATTCTCTAACGTAAACTTTCCCGTTGACTAATGATTGTATTTTGTAGCAATCCCCCGCGTTTAGAACAGATGTGGAAGCCACATAGGCAATATAAAAAGAAACACATAAAACAGGCTCATTTCTAATGTTTGCGTTTTTGAGAATTAAAATTTGAAAGACAAAATAAGTATTTCAGTCAATTCATAACTTTGATATACATAGATATTTAGTAGATTTAATTGAACTATGATGTGTTATTGATGTGTTGTTATTGTTGTTGCTGTCGCAGCTGCTTCTGTTATATTGTTGTTCCGCGATGTTGTTAACGGATGCATGCTTTTGTTGCCGCTTTTTTAATCTTGCTGTTTTTTTTGTATAGTTTTAATTTTGCTGTATTGTAATATATTGTATTGTTGTTGTTGTTTTGTTGCTGCTTCTGACATTGCTCTTGTTGTTGTTATCGTTGCTGCTGTTGTTGTTGTTATTATTGCTGTTGTTGCTGCTGCTGTTGTTGCTCCCATTGATGTTATTATTGCTGTTGTTGTTGCTGCTGCTGTTGTTGCTCCTATTGATGTTATTATTGTTGTTGTTGTTGTTGTTGTTGTTGCTGCTGCTGCTCCTGTTTTTGCTCCTATTGATGTTATTATTATTGCTGTTGTTGCTGCTGCTCCTGTTGTTGCTCCTATTGGTGTTATTATTGCAGCTGTTGTTGCATGTTGCTGCTGGTTCTGTCAATGTTACAATGCTGCCGCCGCTGTGGTTGATGTTGTTGCAGTTGTTCAGTTGCTGTGTACACCTGGGGCCAGTTGTACGAAGTCTGAATAGCGCTATCCACCGAATAAATCCCTATCCAACAAATATACCTACACAAAACCTATACAAATTATTTACACTGGATATCTCTTATCCAGTGGATAACTTTATCCAGGCTAAGTACAACTAGCCTGCGTCACATCCGGACTTTTTCTCGGTTACTTAACCGAGAAAAAGTCCGGATGTGACGCAGGCTAAGTACAACTGGCCCCAGTACTTTCATTAACACGAATTAGCCTTTCACAAGCCCCGTGTACACCTGTCCCTACCCATCTCCCTACACCCCCTAGGGGGAGTCGGTGGGGACGTCTGTAAATACATTTTTTTCTTTTAATGACATTTATTAGAGTATATTGCCTATCATAAAAGTTTTTTCATAAACAGTGATGTTTATTCGCATTAATAGACAATCCTTTGCATAGAGAAGAAAAGACCTAGAATGTAATTTCACGCAAATGAAACTTAAGACTGACAATTTTTTGGTATAATGAACAGCAAAACACACACACAAACAGACCCCCAGAAAGAGAATTTTAGCGCAAGAGTAAATGTTGGAAGTATGTATGTGACAGCAACACGTCATTTTCAACATAACTGCATGTACGATATAAATCAATATAAAACTCCAGTCGCGTGGAAGCGAACACTAATGTTTTTATTAAAAAACTATTAGAAATCACGCATCCTGATTGGTTCAGGCGCTTGCTTTATGACACCGCACAGAACCCACGTTTGCATTTTGATCGATTTGTATTTAATAAAAGAAAACTTGCTTTCTGTGCTGTATGCAGTTAGAAAGCACTTTGGGATTGTCAGAACACTCGAGAAATGTTGAGAAGCACTTCGCGCCGTGCTTCTCTTAACACTTCTCTCGTGTTCTGTAGCTTACTGTCAATCCCCCATACTTTATAAGTAGACACAGCACGCGCGCGTTTTTTTATCATAGAACAAAAACGTCTCCACTTTAGATCCAACGAATTAACAGCTTGAAGAAAAAGTTGAAGTTGCATGAGATATTGAAGCCGGAACATTATCAACACACAGTTATTTCAACCTTTAAATAAAGATTTTCATATATTAGCTAGTGCGCTTCAATGTTTGAACGAATCACCATGAGATCGCTGTATGCCTAATTAAAAATTTGCAAATCGTCTTTTTGCAGAATGTCACGAAAAAAGATTACATTAACACTGATGACACTTGGAATGGTTCTTGTCTACAGTTTTCATCATTGTCGATCGTATCTACTGTCTCAATTCTTGATCAATTTTAGCTTTTTTTAACAAAGTTGTATATTTTACAAAACTATAAATGGAAACTAGCGAGTAAACTAGACTAGTATAGGTTGCGTCGGTGTTTGATATTTAAGCGTCGATACTTAGGTAATATAATGAAATTTGTAACACCGTAAAAAATAGAAATGGAAGCTAGAGAGTAAACTAGTATAGGCTGCGTCGGTGTTTGTTATAAACGACTGAGGTATAATGAAATTTGTAACACCGTAAAAAATGTTGACTTATAACTTTACTGACGTTTCGTCCGTCGGAGTAAAAAAAACCTAAATATTCTTATTTTAATTGTTAATTATATTGAAATATATTATATATTATTACAGCTATTACGGTTTCTTCCTTACAATAACAATTATCGATATGATATCATTATTATTATATCCGTTTTCTTTCTCTTTATTCTCTCTCTCTCTTTCTCTCTGACTTTCTCTCCTTCCTTCAATTGGTTCTTTTTTACCATATTCCGTTTTCAATAAATCGAATTCTTGCTTATTTTCCTAAGACTGATATTTTTGAGTTTAAAGAATTCTTGATTTGAAAATTTACCCTATTGGCGTGGATAATTACTTGTGAAAATAACCAAGAAACTTCCCGTTTGTCCTAAGCAATTACCTTTCGTCTGATATATTTACTAATTAACGATCAAATATCTAATGATAAGAACCGGAAAGTCAACTCACCTTCGTCAGTTCGGCTTGCTCAGCGCATCTGATCAGCAACTTCCTCGATATTTGCATCTAATATTGATAGCTTAGTGATGTATTTGTCTCCCAGGAATTCCTTTTGAATTAAGTCAAGTGCATTTGATAAATATATCCCTTTCAACTAGACTTCAGTATTTCTAATTCTGTTGTTTTACTGTATGACGCCGTCATCCTGTTTAAAACAGATTAAAAAACATGATTATTGCACGGTAAACAAGGTATTTTAGCAATGTCATATGAAAGAACCACCTGAAATAGGCATGTTTGGAAGGTTTTGATGCTCTGGCTAAAATACCAAAGAAGCTATGCTAAATTAAAAATGTACAGATTTATATGAGGCCTTTGCATGATGCCTCGTTTTGGTGTTTTCTGATTTTTCAAACTCTTATAGCTTCTTGCAAATTTTATCGATTTTTTCTCAAACTTTCACAAGTTATTGTTATGGTGAATGTCTATCATATGATAGCTTTCTTTTTCTTAAAATATCAATTTTAAAAATTATGATAATTAGTGGCGGCCATTTATGAAACTGAGTCGTCTAGTAAACTTACAGTCGGCAACAAAGCTAGCCCACATCGTTATTATATTAAGCTGTTTCGCTGTGGATAAACTTTTCCTCACACCTATATTTTTGTCAAAGCTCTTCAAGAACCTCGGCCGAGCTTTGATAACCAGACCAACGTTGGACTAAGTGAGGAAGATTTTAAGGTTGGAAAAACTACTATAGTTTTTCAAAATGTCCAGCGCTGCTCGCAGTATGCCATTCAAATGTTTGACGTTGTCTGAAGTGATTTGTATTCATATACATGGACGTTAACGTGCTTGTTTTGATTTTCACCCTGTGTGACTGGCTCGTACATTAAATTAATCAAGAGAGATTGGTGGTTGATTAGCCTTTTCAATTTTTAAAATAAGGCATTACTTAGTACTTACTTATTACTAATTCTACTAATTTTGTCAATACTAACTAATTACTTATTAACTGACTGACTTACTTACTTACTTACTTACTTACTTACTTACTTACTTACTTACTTACTTACTTACTTACTTACTTACTTACTTACTTACTTACTTACTTACTTACTTACTTACTTACTTACTTACTTACTTACTTACTTACTTACTTACTTACTTACTTACTTACTTACTTACTTACTTACTTACTTACTTACTTACTTACTTACTTACTTACTTACTTACTTACTTACTTACTTACTTACTTACTTACTTACTTACTTACTTACTTACTTACTTACTTACTTACTTACTTACTTACTTACGTAAGAACGGTAATTGTAAAACGTCCGTGGCCTCTTTTCAAGTGTATTTTATTTAAAGCGGCCACTTTTACTTCTTATGAGCTTAACTCATTGATATTTTGAACGATATAATCCTTTATTAAAAAAATACAAATAAATTACTGTTAAAACAAGAACTTCATTAGTGTACATCCTAAAATCGAACATTTTTTCCAACGTTTGGACGCTTATCCTCCGCCAAGTAAAGAAAATATAAATCTATGAATTGCAAGAATGTCGCTTGGGTTAAGTATTTGTAGACTATACCGTCTAAATTGTTATATAAAGCAAGGTCTCTATTTACTACTTTTAAAGAAGGCCTACTTCGGGTTATAAGATCGCCTAAGATCGCCTAAGATCCCTAAGATCGCCTAAGATTGCCTAAGATTTTAGGAGCTTTTTGCTATTAAAAATCGCCTAAAACTACGGCAATTTCAGGACCCGGATTAGGCCTTATAGAGAAAGCAAATAGTCCTTTCCACACTTCTCGTTCTAACCTCAGCATCGATAGCGTGTAATAAATTATATAGAATTCGACTACAGCCCGTGGTAATTTACGAAATGTACACATAATCAAACAATTGGTGCACTTAAAAATTGTACGGGCTGCAGTCAAATTCTAAAGAATATATTGCACCCTATCGCGGCTGAGGTTGATCGACAAGAACTGTGAAATGGTATATTACTAACAGTGAAACGATAAGTTAGAAACACTAGTTGTAAAAGTGAGTGTTACTTACAGATTTTCTCATCAGAGTTTTCAACATTCATATTTATCCTGATGATTATAAGCGAGGCCTTTGTTTGGTATTTCTAAAAAAACAATTCAGGTGGATTCGATAACTTATAGACCTTGAAGTCGACGGCTTTGCGATTGAATTCGAACCAGAACACATGCTTCAGTGCGCAAGCGTGGCAGCTGTGATGTTGATTCAAATTTACTGAGATCAATGTACACTATTTCAAAAAAGGTTGACGGAGTGAACGGTAAACGGTGATTGCACGACCGAAAGGAATTGTGGTTACGTATACAACATTTCTGGATTCGTATCAAACATACCGTATGTAATCTCGAAAACAAAGCCATTACCATATATGGTATTGTAGGTGAGAAGTAACAAAAGACTTTGATTAGCGCGCGAGATTCATGGTTTTCTTTTTTTTTTAACAGGTTGAGATTGCAACAGAACAATAGGCATATCTTTGATACGTTGCTAAGCACAATTTCGCCAATTTTAAGCTCTTCTTCCTTACTATACGGGGATGGCGTTGTGCAGTAAATTTGTTTTCTGTCTTCAAAGATGCATAAATAATCAATTTCAAAGACCCACAGTCCCCTTCGGTCGTGCAATCACCGTTGCCATTCAGCGTTCACTCCGTCAACCATTTTTGAAATAGGTGTATCAAAGACCCACAGTCCCCTTCGGTCGTGCAATCACCGTTGCCATTCAGCGTTCACTCCGTCAACCATTTTTGAAATAGGTGTATCAAAGACCCACAGTCCCCTTCGGTCGTGCAATCACCGTTGCCATTCAGCGTTCACTCCGTCAACCATTTTTGAAATAGGTGTATCAAAGACCCACAGTCCCCTTCGGTCGTGCAATCACCGTTGCCATTCAGCGTTCACTCCGTCAACCATTTTTGAAATAGGTGTATCAAAGACCCACAGTCCCCTTCGGTCGTGCAATCACCGTTGCCATTCACCGTTTACTCCACAACCATTTTTGAAATAAGTGGATAACACCTATATTTCAAAAATCGTTGTCGCAGTCGAAGCTGCAGTTCACACCCCCTGAAGCCTGCAAAGGATATCGGTAATATGCACAAAATGTTTTTTAGAAGTAGAAATTATATATATACCACATTAGATATTTTCTTGGGTATTACGGGCTGATATTTTACGAGTTTCTTTATATAGCTTGAGTTTTGAATTTTAGAGGAGTATTGATACAACGGGTTAAGACGAATTATAGAAGTAGAAATTATATACAAATTAATAATATATAGAAATTATGAAAATATTTAATATCTAAATCCTGCAGATAGCTAGGCGCCCTGCAGTGCATCCGCATACATGCACACTTTGTATCAATTCAATACACTGCACACCTATATATATATATATGACACTTTATAACGGTTTTGCACAGGATATACATGTTATATATGTTTTTTTTAACGGTTTTGCACAGGATATATATGTTTTCTGTATCAGTTACTGTTTCAACGCAAAGATTTCCACCTGCGCAGTTGATCATATCCATATGCATTTTGCGCATTATAAGGAGGGGCGTAAGGGAGGGATGAGGCTAAAAAACCGTAAAACCGCACAAACAAAATCGACAAAAAACGCACAATCGCATCAAAATTTGCTAAAAACTGCAACCTGCAAGATTTGTAAAACCGCAAATATAAATAAAAAAAAAACCGCACGCAAAACCGCACCAAAAATAATGCAAAACAGCATCACTGCAAACCCTTACATCCCGCGGCTTTAAGTATTAAAATTATTAAGGATTAAATTATTATAAAGCGTGGAATGGAGAAATCAGAGTTACGTAGACTGTTTGCTGTTTTACACTTATTTATATTTCCCATATATACACCTACTTGCAAGAGCGTTGTCATACGAAAAAAGAACATTTGTATTTAGTGTGTTAGGAATAAATTAAAAGTACAAAAGAAAGAGTTCAGCTTCAGTGATCATCTTTTGTACTTTTAATTTATTCCTAACACACTAAATACAAATGTTCTTTTTTCGTATGACAACGTTCTTGCAAGTAGGTGTATTTGTGGCGGTTTTTTTTACTTTTGTACATGAATATGGTATTGTTTTGTAATCTTTGGTTGTGTAAAGTTGATTGACTGATAATAAAACTAGATGGATATGTGGCTAGTTAGATGGATGAAGTGATGAAAGAATTAATTAATTAATTAATAGATGTTTTAGAAATGGCTATTATTAATATGACTATTATCATATTCATTATTATTATTATTAGTTAAGTTAATTAAATGACATCCAATAAAGCATTAAACTTAGAACAAAAACTGATCATATGGAAGGCGTTTTTTCTTAATATCTAGACTAACAAAAAGATCAACTGAAAAAAAAAATAATTAAAATTGTGAAAGAGCTTTAGGGCCTTCTAATTATCGATGTTGGTTTTGCTTTCCGAAGTAACATTTCCGCCGGCCATGTATGCTCAGGAAATTATAATGTTGGTTAACTCTATGAACAACTTATTGTGTTTGAGAAGATTTCCTATACGAGTGTGTCAAGATTGATATCCAGTTGTCTTGAATTTCGTAACAATAGAGCGCAAACACTTAATCCGTAAAATATAAATCTATTTTTACTGTCTAATAGTTCTTATATATCATGGATAGTCACAAAATCACCTTGCATACACACATTTTACTAAAACTTTGCAAAATGTTAGGCCCTATCCGTTAAAAATCGACCATACTTACGCTAGTTCTTTCGTCACGATTTTCCACTAGGTTCCGCCATCTTGAAAATATACCGAGCCGACCAATGGGCACGTATCCGATCCAGTAAGTATCCTATCAAGTGTTTTTATTATCCATGTTCTTATTTAGTGACTTTATTAGTGACTATTTTAGACATGTAAAGCTGTAAATGAAGTATTGTCTCCTTTGTATTTGCCTTTTCTAAGACTGTTCTGGTTGAGTGATAGCCACTAAATAAGAACTATTTGTTAGTAACAATTTTGATTCTATTTCACGGATTACTAAGTGTTTGCGCTCCATTCATGTAAACAACGAGAAACTAATTCCCAAAGTTTTGATGCTATTTTGTGTAAATAGTGTTAATTTGAAACAAAGCATACAGGAAGGGAGATAATGAGGAAAATAAGAACAATGTACTTTAAGACTAACCCACTGAGAATTATTATGTTCAAAAAATATATATATACAATTTATATATATTTGTTTTTTTGAGAAAAAAAAAAATCATTTCAAAATATCATTTCAAAGAACCATCAAAAAAATTTTAAATATAAGAAAATCTCGAAATAAGTACTTTTGAATCAAGACCTGAAAATATAAAAGTTTACAAAAGCCATTTTCAGTATTAAATTGATTTGTAATCATCGACACCCCACCGGCCGATTCTTGGTAATGAAAGTATCCCATGCAGATGTAAAAAAAGCATTCTCAGATGAGGCCGTTCGTTCGAGAAAAAGTACTTTTGAATCAAGACCTAATAATATAAAAGTTTACAAAAGCCATTTTCAGTATTAAATTGATTTGTAATCATCGACACCCCACCGGCCGATTCTTGGTAATGAAAGTATCCCATGCAGATGTAAAAAAAAAAACATTCTCAGGCGAGGCCGTTCGTTCGAGAATAAGTACTTTTGAATCAAGACCTAAAAATATAAAAGTTTACAAAAGCCATTTTCAGTATTAAATTGATTTGTAATCATCGACACCCCACCGGCCGATTCTTGGTAATGAAAGTATCCCATGCAGATGTAAAAAAGCATTCTCAGATGAGGTCGTTCGTTCGAGAAAAAGTACTTTTGAATCAAGACCTAATAATATAAAAGTTTACAAAAGCATTTTCAGTATTAAATTGATTTGTAATCATCGACACCCCACCGGCCGATTCTTGGTAATGAAAGTATCCCATGCAGATGTAAAAAACATTCTCAGGCGATGCCGTTCGTTCGAGAAAAAGTACTTTTGAATCAAGACCTAAAAATATAGAAGTTTACAAAAGCCATTTTCAGTATTAAATTGATTTGTAATCATCGACACCCCACCGGCCGATTCTTGGTAATGAAAGTATCCCATGCAGATGTAAAAAAGCATTCTCAGATGAGGTCGTTCGTTCGAGAAAAAGTACTTTTGAATCAAGACCTGAAAATATAAAAGTTTACAAAAGCCATTTTCAGTATTAAATTGATTTGTAATCATCGACACCCCACCGGCCGATTCTTGGTAATGAAAGTATCCCATGCAGATGTAAAAAAGCATTCTCAGATGAGGTCGTTCGTTCGAGAATAAGTACTTTTTCATTTTCAATATTGAATTGATTTGTAATTATGCATGGAGACACTATTGTATTTTTATAATAAAAATATCCCATGCGGAAGTAAAAAAGCACTCTCAGACGAGGCCGTTCGTTCAAAATGCTCTAAAGATATAGTTTTTCGATAGTTGCTTAATGCGTTAGTAACCAAGGGCTGCTTCTCCTCTTGGTCTTTTGGCTAGCACGAGTTAGGTTTTCTGTCGGGATAGAGCGGATGAGCGGATTGAGAATGTTGCATGATTTGCATGATGACGTCATTTTATAACCAGTACCAGAATGCTTCGCGAATTTTCTTTTTTATTCAGATTTGTATTCCCTCTACTAGAACATTTGACACTAATTAATTATGTAAAGAAAGTGGGCAAAGCATTCTGGTACTGGTAGTGTATGATGTAATAATGCAAATGGCCTATACTTTTCATTTTTATTTGATTTTGAATTTTATTGTACGGAGGGAGGGGAGGGTAAGTAGCGTTACCAAAGAAGCCATATTTAAGGGTTCGAGTCCCGCGGCAGTCGATTTTTTTTTGCTTTATTCTTTATTCGAGATATTTATTTGCCCAAAATCATTTCAAGTTACATTTGATGATATTTTCAAGAGCTCCGCAGACTACTCCTTAGGGATTCCTTTGTTGTCGCGACTGGGATTCCTGTGTTGAAATTATGTCAGGGAAGAACTGGGACGAATTAGCTCGTTTTTTTTTCCTCCTCACCACAGGAAGCCCGATGATAAGAGATGCCTGCGGAGGAGGCTAAATTGATTAATGTATCAAGTCACTTATTGTAAACTCCTTTTGAGTCGGGTTTATTGGCGAAAGGACCTTTTCTTTAATCAACAAATTAGCATAAATTTCAGTTTAATTTTTGGTCAATGGAACAGAACAGGTATCTTCGTAAATATCCAGTACTTTTCTAAGGTCAATGTGCACAATAATTTCCCCATCCCTTCTATTATCTATTTTGCAGACCTACTCCGGGTCCTAAATCCGCCCTAATTGTAGGCGATTTGGGGCGATTTTAGCAAAAAGCTTCAAAAATTTAGTGTGATTTCAGGCAAGTTTAGGCTATTTTGAGCGATCTTGGGCAATCTCATGACCCGGAGTAGGCTTTATTGTAAAGCACTAGTATTTAGCGCTAGCGTCGGTAGTTCCGTCAGCTGACGTTGGTCATTCGATAGTGGAAAATTTTCTCCCCCTTGACAAGAAATAACACTTAGAAAATTTTCCCATATCAGACCGTTACCATGACAACGGTCCAATTTTCGTATTATTTTCAGACCAGGAAATTAAAAAACAGCTTGTAAAATATTGCAATAAATATTTTGTTAAAGTTTTGCCTTTTCATAGCAGCAAAGTGTTTTTTAGCCAGTTTAGTGTGTGTTTAATGTATTTTTATTCATTCAACAATGAGAGATTCGGCGATAAAATATTTGAAATTTCGTACATCGCTAAGAAAAAAAGCCATATAATAAACGATTTATTAACCTCGCTTGTTCGATCTGTCCGGAAAAATATCGCTGCGCTCGTTCCGTACTGTCAAGACCTCGGTCTGATATTTTCCCGTACAGACCTCACGCTCGGTTAATAATCCTTTAATATTTATAAGTTGTGTTATGGATATTGAGCAGCTTTGTAGTAAACGGTTTCACAGTTTTCCAGGATCATTAACACTTTCACTAGCTAATTGGATAGTTCTCGAAAAACAACAAGTTAATGAAGCTATCAAGAAAGTGGCACAGATGTTTTATTATCCAGGCAAGGTGTTATTTGATTCAAATTGAAGGCTTAATCATGAGTGATGCATAAACAAAAAGACCATTGAATGGAATCATAGATCAACGTTGATATCACCCACGATATCTTCATCATCACTTCAAGCTAGACCACTATGGCATAGAAGGAGTTGAACTAAATTGTATTTAAATGACCCTCTTGTCTGTTTATATGTCTTCAAATAGCTTACTTATCAAATGTGGAGTTCCACAGGGTTCTATTCTCGAAAACAAAGAGTAAATAATGCTATCAAGAAAGTGGCACAGATGTTTTAATATCGGCCGGGCAAGGTGTTATCTTTTTCCTCGCCAAGGGACAGCTTTCACTGAAACACTTCTCGGAGTATATTCTCGGGTGTGAAAGCGGAATCATGATCGAAAAATAATAACTAAGGAATATGAATCATGTTTTTTTTAAAAAATCATTCATGAATTATGAATCGCCAGGCTGAAAATTTGAGGAATTAAGAATCTTTAATTCAAATTGAAGGCTTAATCATGAGTGATGCATGAACAAAAACACCATTGAAGGGAATCAAAATCAACATTGATATCAGCCCCGATAACTTCATCATAGCTTCTAGCTAGACCACTATGGTATAGTAGGAGTTGCACTAAATTGTATTTTAATGACCCTCTTGTCTGTTTATAGTGTCTTCAAATAGCTTACTTATCAAATGTGGAGTTCCACAGGGCTCTATACTTGAACCTGTATTGTTCCCACTCTTTATCAATGGTGTATACAATTTATCTAATAAACAGTTTAGAAGTCAAGAGCTTTAATTGTTTTTCTGCATGCAAATCCTTAATTGCCAAGAAGTCACGACATAGATATGATATGACAATTTATTATTCTTAATTTTAAAAATCTTAATTCGATCTTTAATCTTGTTAATATTTCGTCGTATACATGCTACTTGAAAAAAGTAAATCAAGGAAACGATTAAACTGCTGTTACTAAATATACATTTTTTCATTTACTATCAATAATGCGGCAAATCCTTTTAAAAACGCTTAAAATGATTAAGTGCCGCTGATTCACAGAATCCTGTCAGACAATAAATAATACTCTAAAATCATAAACGCTTAATTCTATTTCTTAAACGTCTAGTTTATGTTCGAAGTTTATTACCGATTCAGCCTGTGGGGAAACCTTGTAAAGCTAATTGAAAAAATCACCAGGAACAAAAGCATCACCATCGCTCCCCCCCCCCCCCCCCCCCCCCCTTTCGCCCCCAATCCCCGCTTGTCCGTGATTTTTTTTAAATGCTCATTTCTCTCTCGTTTTCCTCGGAATCTGGAGGGAAAACAAGGGACTGTTCGCAGTCTAGCGGTGGTCATGTAATCCGGACATAACACACTTGCAACATCGCTTCACTTACTCTCAGGAAGATAAAATCTCTTATTACTCGGGCTTCCGTGTACGGAAAAGTCCAAGTCTACAAATGCAAACGGTTCTTTTTTTTTCGTCGCCGTCTTAGTTTTCAAATTAAAGGGTTAGGTCCCAGGCGTTCCTAGCAACAGTGACATCATTTCTCATTTGAAGCCCGAGTTACCGCCCAGATGGCGTCTAGTTTTTATGTAATATTTCAAAAACGAGTACGAGTGTTTCATTAGGGTTTCTAAACACGATAAAATATTTGAAAGCACGAGGCCGTAGGCCAAGTGCTTTTATTGTTTTTGAGTGTTTGGAAACCCTAATGAAACACGAAGTACGAGCTTTTTGGAATTACTTCTCAGTCGAATAAATAATTCATTATGCAGGAATGTGGCTAGCTCTTTATAATATAATAGGTCACTCATTATGTTGCCTGGGATTATGAGAGTTCTTTTGTATTCCTCTCGTGCGGAATTTATTGGATTTCGAAATACTGTAGGGTTTATAAGGAGTGTTACGGGGTTCTTACTTGAAGTTGTTCAAAAAGGCTTAGAAAATGTTCCTTTAAGCTCAGTTGAGCAATACTTCAAATTGTACTCTAAATATAACTTTTAAATACCTACATAAGTAGGGTTTTTTTTTTCATTTTCTTTAGAGAATAATCCAAATTGTCATTTAAATATAAGTTGTAACTTCAGTAGGGATCATTAAAGATGCGAATAAAGTTCATTTATACAGAGTATTTGATGGCGTGGGAAATAAGACTCTACTTTGCCAACCAAATCACCAATAGCTTAGCTGGTATGAAGAGGGAATTCAACTCCAAGGGTTGCAGGTTCGAGACTCAGACAACGCCAATAAAAAAAAAAGGAAAAAATAATAATGTAAAAATAATAATAATGTAAATTAGGTAGAAAGGTCAGGTAAGATAGATAAAAACATAAGGGATAGTAAGGTAGGTAGGTAACTAACTAGGGAATACTAATTATTTTCTGATTTACCACCACTTTGTAGATTTAGAAATATTTTCATCACTAGTGATGAAAATATTTCAAACACCGGTTAACCTATAATCGTGTTTCATCGGGGTTTCAAACCCATGCACGTGGTACAAATGGTGTGCTCACATTGGTTGATTAGCTCATGAATTATTAATGAGTTTGAGAAAATTATTTCAAGCTCAATATATATGTTGTAAATTGCCCTCGGTAGCAGAGGTCAGTTTTTTCTACTTGCTTTAGCGTTTGTAAATCTGACAGTTTGTGAGGGTAATGAACACACGTGCAAATGATAAATACAAATACTAGATGGATAGATAGATGTATTCCTTTATTTGAACAGGGTAGCTTGCTTAGTATTTCAGAACAAAAATGGAAGTAACTGTTATCAATAAAGGCCCTACAAAAAAATACACTAGAAAAATAATACTAAAAACTAATTAAATACAATATTAAAAGATAAAATAGATTAATAAAATATACATTTAAACATTATGCTAAGATAAATACTTTGAAGTTAGAGCGACCCTATTTGACCCGTGAAACTGGGTGCATAACCAGCGGGAAACAGCATCGAAACAAAGAAAAGAATTTGGCACTTCATGGGCCAGACAAAATCGCTCATACGTATATAATAAATACATAACATGTCTACAAATTCATATTAAAAACTATACAACCGTGATAAAAAAGGCCTTTTTAGTTCCTTCAGGTTTTACTGGATGCGGCTTAAGCCGGTCACTCTGCCTTGTGCTTCTGGGTACTATTTCTCTATTAAATTTAAAATTAGACTACGAATAGTCCCTGTTTTCCCTCCAGAATCAGTGATGAAAAACCGAGTGTTGCGGGATTGCCGTGGAGCGATCTATTTCCGGCGCGCTCCACAGGAATCCCGCAACACTCGGGTTTTTTTATCACTGATTCTGGAGTGAAAAGAGGGACTACTTCAGGGCCGTAGCACGGGGAGGGGCAGGGGGAAGGGGCATTGTCCCCCAAATAATTTTGAAAACCATGATTTGAGTGTATTGAATGGTAGTTATTTTCAGAGCTATTTTCAGAAATGAATGATTTTGAGGGTGCTACGGCCCTGTACTCGTAGTCTAAATTAAAATAATTCATTAAAAATTGCTCAAGAAACCCTCTAGTTTCTAGGGTAGCTGTAAACAGGATATTGACGTACAATACTTTTAATTGCACCGATATGCAACCGTGGACAGCTGTAACAGCAGTTTCCATCTTTTTAGCCGATTGTTCCTCATTATTATCCCACACGGTCCTAGACCTGTATATTTATTTTATAAGACCCAGCTACTGAACTACTACAATCATGCATGTTCTAAATTGTTGGAAAATTGTAACATTTTTATGTTGAGTTTAAAAAACAAATTATATATAAAATGCCCCCAAAGTATTCTTGATTGGCCTTTCAAATGGCAACCGTCTTACATGATCAAAACTCAACATTAATTCGGGGGAAAGGGTGAAAAAACGTTAAAGAAATTTCTTTCATGTACAAAACAGAAGTCCCAAGGTATTTTGAACGTGATTGTAATATTTCTAACATTTTAATTAGCGAATATCTGACCTCTAATTTCAAAGAAGCTTTTAAATGTTTTCAAGCTTTAAAGATACAATACCCAATAATTTACCAAAATGTTCCTTTTAGAGACTGATAACAGTAATATAGCAATCAGTAGGCTCTTGTTTCTCATAACTCCTTCCGCAAAATTAATGTTAGTTCTCTTGGAAAGAAACAATGCAAACAATAGGACTTTTAGTTCTACAATATCATACAAACTTTAACTTAATGAAGAACCGATGTTTTTTCTTCAAACATGGCATGATGAAATAAGACCATCATATAAGTTCCATGAGCTAGCAAAAAATAACTCGAGGATTTTTGATTAATGCAGTAAATAATATGCCCGTCGTATCACAGGCAGCACAGGCTCTTGACTTTTATCTTATAAAAATTAGCGACTTTTCACTTATAAAAAAATCAATTCATATGCGACTTTTCGTCTAAAAGATAATCAATATAAACACTGTACATACATTGATATGGTGATATCGAAGCGATTTGTACCATAATCTCTCTTTTTAAAATACCCACCTCCCCTAGTCGCTTATTTTTATAAGATAAAAGTCAAGAGCTTGGGCTGCCTGTGGTCGTGTCCGTCTTAGTGATAAAAATCAGCGATTTGGTATCTTTCAGGGCTTTCGAAATTTCTTGGTATCTTTTTGAGATATCTAAACTCCTGCATCGATTTCCGCTTTTCTTGTTTGATGACTTTGTGTGATATCTTGTACGTAGGATCAAGAAAACTTTCGTGTCACTCTCTTTTTTTTTTTTGGAACATTACCGAAGAGCAGACCCGATACTTTCCCCAAACCCGGGCCTGAGAAGCAGAGAACGTCTAGAAACAATCAATTAATTTAATCAATCAATCAATTTATTTTCAGTAAATGTTGGTGATTGTGTTGATATTCATTTTAAAAAGAAACGTTTCATCAACCTTATTGATTTTATTAAACAAGGCTTTCGGGCTACTCGCCCATCATCAGGGTAAATGTGAACATGTTATCGTCATGACAACCGCGTACAGAGCGCGCGCGTGCAAAAGATATGCTGCGCGCGCATATCTAACTTTCTTTTCGTCGTGACGTGGGATAAGATTATTGACCAAAAGTATTTTCCTCTATAATTTCTTATACAATCATATATAGAAAATATTAGACGTTACAGATAAAGAAACTGACATTATATGATTAAAATAATGTATTACTTAAAAGGATACTTAATCAATTGTCTCACGATTGAGGTCATTGGTAGAAATACCGCGACGTTTCGACTGCAATCGGCTAGTCTTCATCAGGCGAGTGTATTACTTATTATGCGCAAATTATCATGGGTATATGATCAAATGAAAAAAAAAAAAACTTTTTATATACTTGTCAAATATCAAACAAAAACACAATAAGTAATAAATCCTAGAAAACCTTATTAACATATTATGATGAAAAATGCTAAAATACAAATTTCTTTAGTAGTTCAGCTTAAAATATATAGAGATTTAATTATAACAGGCAAACTCAGCCTTACTAAAAAGATACGTCTTAATTGTTCCCGGCTTTAAAAATATTAAAATCATTGATTGCTCTTATATTGCTGGGCAATTTGTTCCAGATTCTTGGTGAATATACAGCAAATATAATACTAAACAACGAAGCTAATGAGATGGAAACAGCTGCTACCAATGGTTGCTTTGTGCTTTTCTGTTTGAGCTCTGTTATCTCCTCGCTATCATGCAAAGTATTCTACAATCATATATAACTTTAGTCCTACATACATATTATAACTTTGTAAATCAGCCTTAAGGTTTTACCCTAAAAAAAAATAATTAATTAGTTCAAAAGAGATTTTTACTTGTAAAGAATAGTGGAGTATAGAGGGGGGTTGAAAGGGGTTGTTGGAAACCGCAAAACCGCACAAAAAAATAGACAAAATTCGCACACAAATTTGTTAAAAAACCGCAACCGCAGTAAATAAATAAAACTTGACCAAAAAAATTAAAAAAAAAGCCGGAAGTGAAATGATCTGAATGATAATTTCACCGAGTCTGAAAGTGGCAAAAGAACCACAAACCTCTCAGTTTTGCAAAACTGCACATATAAATGGAAAAAACGCACCAAAAATAACGCGAAAGCGCATCACCGCAAATCCTTAAACCTGAGTATATAAGGTTGAATGGAGTAACTAAAAGAAAAAGGTTCGTTATCTAAATGAACTTAATACAATAACTGATAAAAAATTTACAATACTTTTCCGTTATAGCGTTGTTGCTTTACTTAATTGGAATTCATAAAGACCAGCAATTCCGGTAAAAGTTCCATAAAACACATCCTCAAAAGATGAATCTATAGTAAAGCGTTATAGGTCCGCCACGGTGATCAACGGACTATTTCAAGTCGGAGTACCAACATCAATATTCGAGGTATTTAAACATTATTACTAATGCCAAGATAGTTTGTTATTTGCTTGTTCTTTAAACAACCGCTTAAAACACATTCATTCAAAGAAGCGTTTAATTGTTAGTGGATATATCTTATGCTGTTATTTCGTTCATCAAGAATATTATTCGACTTTAATCATTATTATTATTATTTAGTATAATATATTATTACCACTATATATTAAGCATCTAATTTTTTATTCACTTCTATTTTATTGTATATTTTATTATATTTCTTTGTACATGTCTAAACTTCATTTATAGATAGATATATTCTATATTGCAAGCGCATTGAGGGTTGCGAAATGCACAAGAACTGTTAATTAAATTAAATTAAATTTTTCTTCCTATACATGTCGTGTGATAAAATTATCAACTGTAGACATAAGATAAGATAAGATAAAATAAGATACAATCTAAAACCAACCAGCCAACCAATCAACCAAAAACAACAACAAATAAAAAACAAACAAACACTAGACACACAAACAAA
This sequence comes from Metridium senile, assembly GCA_949775045.1. NCBI lineage: Eukaryota > Metazoa > Cnidaria > Anthozoa > Actiniaria > Metridiidae > Metridium > Metridium senile. Next base: position 11,102,055 of record OX459109.1, read on the forward strand.
CAAGCAAATGACAGATATAGACAGAGGTAATTTAAAAACTTAGCTTTATCGCGGCAGACAAACCAGCAAAGAAATTAAGCAAGCAAGCAACCAAGGCGGGCGGTGAACAAAAAAATAAATAAACAAAAAAACAGCAAACAAACAAATAAATAAATGACAAACAACCAAAAAAAACCCTTTAACAAGCCAACAGACAAACAAACATGCCAAAAATAATCAAACAACCGAAAAACAAGTAGATACCATTGCTTTAGGTTTCGACGTGTAGAACACTATTTAAACTATTCCAACTAAATCTACAGGGAAAGCAAAGATGTCATATAGCAATTCATCAAGATACTGGACTGCTGCTCAGATTCTTCGTATCTGTATCCATCACGGTGAAAGAAAAAACTTCCATGAACCTTCAGACCTCTCTCTGGACACGTCACTTGCAACTATTATCACAACATCCCTGGCTTGGCCGCTCTCTCTCGCCCTAAATACATTGATGCTTGTAGTGTTTTACAGGGATAAGTCACTACTGCGTTCTCATAAATCAAATATACTACTTGCAGCGCTGGCTGTGAACGATCTTTTAAGAAGTTTGTTCGGTACACCGCTTTTATTCATGAAACAAATGTCCTATCAATACAAACTCGAGCCTAACTGTTATGTAATAGCGTTATTAGCAACGGTCGTAGCCAATGTTGTGTCCGAGCTCATAGTCACAGCATTAAACTGTGAACGCTTTTTAAGTCTTAAATGTCCCATCTGGCACAGGAGCAATATTCGAAAAAATCATTTCTATGCTATCATTTGCGGTCCTTACACCATCGGTATTGGATTAGCCGTTGTGAGGAATTTCCGCACTGAAGCAAAATTACCATTCTTTATTATTTATTTTGCCTGCTGTATAATTACGTTAGTGTTATCCGTTTTAATTTGGTGGGAAATTGCCAAGCGGAAGAAAAAAATCTTACACACAGTTGATCTGGAAAGCAGCGTTAAGACTGATCATTCAAATCAAGATTCAACAAGAGTTCAACGAGAAGCAAAGCAGCAAACACAAGAACAGCAAGAAGTTCAACATCCACCGCAAGAACAAGCAGATGGTTCTCAAGTGCAAGGTGCTCGAGCTAAAAGAGGGCGCCGTTGGGACAGATTTGAGAAAAAAGCAGCTCAAATGGCCACGTTTCTGGGTTTGGCGTTTATCTTCACAAGGTTTATACCTTTGTTCTCGTTTAGTTCTTCCCTTGTCAATCATGATTGGATGTATGATCTACAGCCATTGGTCCAATTGCTCTTGATGTTAAACTCTCTTGTCAACCCTCTTATCTACGGTATTATGAACAGGGAAATTAGAAAAAAGTGCCTGCGTCTTGTCAAATGTGAATGAATAAAAGATAATCACCACTGATGTTACAACGCCCATGCACTGATGTTTCAACGCTCACTGATGTATTACAACGCCCACTGATGTATTACAACGTCCACTGATGTATTACAACGCCCACTGATGTATCACAACGCCCACTGATGTATCACAACGCCCACTGATGTATCATAACGTCCACTGATGTATTACAACGCCCACTGATGTATTACAACGCCCACTGATGTATTACAACGCCCACTGCTGTATTACAAAATATCATATCTACGGTATTATGAACAGGGATATTAGAAAAAAAAGTGCCACAACTGAATAACTTCGAGGTGACATAAGCAGCCGAGAGTGAGCCTCTACCTGCTTATGGTGCACAGTCTGCTTCCTATAGGTGGCCAGCGTCAGCTGAAGGAACTACCGACGCTAAATACTAGTACTTTTCCTTTTGCCTCACAACATTGATGGAGAGTTCGTCGATTTGAAGCTATTTGAGACTTTTCAAGCAGATTTCGAGGCCAAAACTGACACTGATTCGATCAACATTTCATATCGGAAAGGGTTTGACAAAGATGGTGAGATATCTTCTTTCACATGTAGTTTCATGTGCGCATGTTGTGGCCGTCACATATATAAATGTACAAAATGTAAAAAAAAAACCGTTTAGTAGGGGACGTCGTGTCTTATACGGCTACCGATTTAGTGTAGATGCAACTGTGCCCAATATCGTGCATAATGACAATTTATTTTCACTTTAATTTATTGCTTATTATTAACGTCTAAAGTGACAACCTACAATCTTGGCAAACCTAGTGAGACGCTTTTATTTATTTTATTTTCAACTATTCTTTTTCACAATAATCCTCCCCTCCCCCTCCATGCAATGTTGGTTTTAAGTTAAGATGATTCTTTGCAGTAATGACTGCCACACCAACATTGCGTGGTGGTGAGGAGGAGGGAGTGATTTTAAAAACAAATTGAAGCTTTAAAAGTACGCGCATTATTCAGTTTAATAACAGGATTCTTTATGATTGCCAGGCCAACAGTGTAGTAGGGGAGCGGTTTTAAAAACAAATTGAAGTCCAAAAAGCACGCGCATTATTCAGTTAACAGGATTCCTTATGACTGCCAGGCCAACATTGTGTTAACATAATTCTTTATGATTGCCAGGCCAACATTGTGTAGTAGGGGAGTAGTTTTTAAACAAATTGAAGCCCAAAAAGCATTACGGTAAAAACTAGCGTCCCTTTTCTGAGGCAGTTGTCTTAGTTTTTACAAAGATTGTAGCTTTAAGTGTGCAAGTTGTGACATTGTACAATCTGTTTTTGAGGAGATGTTATCATCTCCTCCCAATGGCGTATCTCGCTCCCGAACGAATTCTGTCCGATTCCAAGGTTAATGTGACCAAATTTCTCAGTTTTTAGCTTAAAATCGCTTTGGAATACTTCGCAGATAACACTGGAGTTTTTGAGTTCTTCTTCTTTCATTTCAAATGGAAACAGTTCGTTGAAGACAGGGTTAGTTGTTCGTTTGATTACTTTGGTTCTTCTTTTGTCGACTTGTTTATCTTGTACATTGTAGGTTACCTTCACAAACGAATCTTAAATAGACAAACATAGATTAGAAATCAAATTACTTTTGTTTGAAACTACAGATATGAACGAATTCTAAACAATGCAATTACATTTACTTCATAATAACCGCTTTATTGTCCATTAAATTTTGCGGAGGATGCTGTGCGTTGTATGCCATAAATTTGTCGAAAATCAAAAGAAAGTAAAAATATTTTTGGTTGAATCTATATAGATATGAACGGATTCTAAACATTGCAATTAAATGTCTTTCTTTTTTACCTTTTTTCTCTTTCTTTTTGTTCCTGTTTTTTTTTTCTAAACTTATTTTTAATCTTCACTTTTTTGCTTTGCTTGGAATATTTTTACAACAAATTAAGGCTTAGACGCCAGTGCAAACTTTGCATTTGAAATGTGACTTTGACTAAGGATATGTTAGATAAAACACTAAGGCAAGGAATCTAAGAAGATGATATGCCATTAATATTGTCCACCAAAAAAGACATTAACACTAAAAGAAATGTCACGTGACACTACATAAACTCGCTCTAAATGCACGATACTAACATTGAACGGAACATAGATTTTATGATTCTTATTTCACGTTCACTGTTACTCATTATACTGTTAAAACTTGTCATTTTACTGACTGCCGTAGCGTAGTCACTTACAAATACTTTTGATGAATTTTTGACATTATTTTGACATTTTTCCATCTTAATGGACCAATCAGGTACAAGTTTATATCGACAGACGGAGACTTTAGAAACTTTGATGTCTGTAATTGGTCCGATTGAGATGAAAAGATGTCAAAATAATGTCAAAAATTCATCAAACGTTTTTGTAAGTGACTACGGTACGGCGAGTCGCATAGTAACTGCTGAAAACAAATCAGTAAACAAAGTGAATCACATGTCACTTGTTGTAGTGTTAATTTCTACTTTACGTGGACAACGTTTATGACATTGCCTGTACATTAATTTATTGATTACCAAGAATGTCTTCTGTTTTCTGACACGGTAAATTTTCAGCTTTAATCACGTGGACAACTAAGCAACCTGTTCTTGGCTCTTGGCACAGGGATACCGTCAATGTCCCTTGTGCTTCGTTCTGTAATTATAATTAATCCGATAAAAATATATAAGTAAACCTATAAATAATAAATATAGAATAGAATAAAATACTTTATTTAAAGAGGGTAACACTTAATATCTAAAGATAATATACACATGGCCATCAATATAATAACCGAATGAATGAATAAAAGCAAGCAATTTTAACTACCCAAGCTGATTCTAAGTGAATTTGAATAAATAGCCTATCTAAATAATGATTTAATTCTATTACAAATGATTTAAGTTTTCTAGCATTATATGTAAATAAATAAATACATATGTAAATAAATGTAAATAATAAGTAAATAATATGTAAACAAATAAATACATATAAAAATATAAAAACAAATAAAGGGTACAAAGAGACAAAAACGTTTATGATATTGTTCTGACTTTTTTAAATGGGGTAACGTTAAGCCGCGTTTACGCTAGCAATTCTGTCGCGTGACAAGAGCTGCGATTTCAATGGCGATTTTTACGTAGCCTCATACGGCTCATGCTTACTACACTTTTCACTGGCATTGACAATTGACAGTTAGCATTGACAATTGACAGTTAGCATTGACAATTGACAGTTAGCATTGACAATTGACAGTTAGCATTGACAATTGACAGTTAGCATTGACAATTGACAGTTAGCATTGACAATTGACAGTTAGCATTGACAATTGACAGTTAGCATTGACAATTGACAGTTAGTATTGACAATTGACAGTTAGTATTTATGAGCCAGCTGTCATTGGGTATGCGGTCACACTTTAACATGGCGACGTTCACTTTCAGAATGGTTTTGGTGATTTTCTCGTGATCTTTATCTAAGTTCTCGGAAGCCGTTTCAGATCATTATTTCCCATTACTATCGAGTAACGACATTCCGCTTGATGATTTGATTGAACAATACTTCTTGGATTTAACAGAATAGAAATTTTAGCATGTCTTCTGTTACTTCACGGTATTCGGCTGAGCCTTAGTCAACTAAAACGAATACTTTCAAGAAAAGGTCTCATGGGGAGACGGAATACAAGCTCGCTTTCTATCGTTTTGGAAGCGATTGAAAGCGGGGAGCTACAAGGAAGTGGTAGTATTATTGGTTATCGTGCGATGTGGCAAAGAATTAGAAATGACTATGGTCTAGTTGTGAGTAGGAGAACTGTCCGTTTGGCATGCTAAAATTTCCATTCTGTTAAATCCAAGATTGAAGTATTGTTCAATCAAATCGTCACGCGGAATGTCGTTACTCGATAGTAATGAGAAATAATCATCTGAAACGGCTTCCGAGAACTTATTAATAAAGAACACGAGAACCAAAACCATTCTGAACGTGAAAGTCGCCATGTTGAAGTGTGACCGCATACCCAATGACAGCTGGCTCATAAATACTAACTGTCAATTGTCAATGATAACTGTCAATTGTCAATGCTAACTGTCAATTGTCAATGCTAACTGTCAATTGTCAATGCTAACTGTCAATTGCCAATGCTAACTGTCAATTGTCAATGCTAACTGTCAATTGTCAATGCTAACTGTCAATTGTCAATGCTAACTGTCAATTGTCAATGCTAACTGTCAATTGTCAATGTTAACTGTCAATTGTCAATGCTAACTGTCAATTGTCAATGCTAACTGTCAATTGTCAATGCTAGCTGTCAATTGTCAATGCCAGTGAAAAGTGTGGTAAGCATGAGCCGTATGAGGCTCCGTAGATTTTATTGCAGCTTTGTCGCCCCAATTTCGAATACGCTCGAATTTAGGAGACAGAAAATCGCAGCAAGTTGCACTAAATTTCGAGCATGTTCAAAGTAGCATTGACAAATCTGCGATAAAATCGCCATTGAAATCGCAGCTCTTGTCGCGCGACAGAATTGCTAGTGTAAACGGGCCTTTAAGGACACTTACCACTTCAGGCAGTGATTGTGAGGTCAGTTTTCTCATGATAGTTTCCCCTTCTTCTAAATTGAGTTCATTGAGTGGTATAGATATCTCTGCAACATATTCACTGTGAAAAGGACGGTAGAATAAAATAACTTAATATATGTGTGATTCTTTATTGCCTACAGTTGGTGCGAAAATTGCCCGGACGTGGTAGACGATAACACCCTTTGTTCTAAATTTCTCTACAGAAAACTACATGTTCTGGACGAGAATCTTTTTGTTTATTTTTTATAATTGTTTGTTTATTTGTGTGTTTGTTTGTTTACTTTTTTTTTTCAAAAGTGAGCAAGTGCTATTTTGTTTCATTTCAATGTGGATTCGGCTCTTGTTTCTAATTCTGATCTGTAAATGGACGTTTTTAAAGCAATCATTACCTAGCACTGTCAACCTTTCTTTTTTTTTTTGTAATTGTTTGTTTGTTTAATTGTGTGTTTGTTTATTTGTTTGTGTGTTTATTTATTTGTTTCTTTCTTTCAATAAGGATTCGGGTCTTATTTCTAATTCTGGAAATGGACGTCAAAGCAAAAGATTCATTTTGGAAGTTTATATAGGTAACATTTTCTTACCTACGCGAAAACTTATCATAATCCAGAACAATAAACCTTAAAGTGGAACCTTTCGCCTTTTCCAGTGAAATACGATCGAACACACAAATCCTATTTGTCGAGAGATTCATAAAGTTTGTGCGCATGTCTTTGTCATCTGGACCGCTGATTAAATTAACTCTGACGTATGGTGTTGATATCCCGGATGCACGAAGCTGAGGCAAATCGTACATTCCATTGACCTGCAAAACAATGAACCAAAAGTCTAGTCCAAAGTCCATAAAATTCCATTTCAAGTTTTACACTGTGCTAGTGAATGTACACTCTAATAAAAAATTTGTTGTGCACATTTTTTACCAGGTCAAATCAATGAATATGGAAATCAATAACAAAAATTGAAATTTTGTTTAGTTCAGTCCAACGTCCAAAAGTCCGGTCCAAATTTTGTTTATTTAAATTAGCAATTTGCATTATAGCGTTATATTCTACGAAGAACAGAATGCTTTGGCTGCTTACTTTTGTGAAATAACTATTGCTAATATGTTCAACCAATCACAATAAGGTTAATAAACGTCGCAGAGCATTCACTTTTAGTAATACGACGCCTTCATGAAAATGAACTACCTTAGAGCAGATTTTCGCCTTGCTGCGATCGTGATCATGCATGATGTTTCTAGAATTTGTTGACATGCCTTGCCGTGCCTTGACCGCGTTCGTGCCGTGAGCTTTTCATAGCCATACGAAATCTGCTCTAATGTTGGAAATCAAATTGAACCACTCATATTTTAGTAGACTTGCTCCAAGTCTCGCTCGTTGAATTTTCAGTTGATTTGGGCTCCTGTGTTTTCCGAAAATCATATCGGCCGAAAGGTTTCCGAAGGGAATCACGAGAAAAGAGAGAGAAAGACGAGTCTTATAACCAATGACATATAATATTCCAACACAATAGCAAGATATTCTGTGTTCGAACACAGAATATTTAGCAAGCAAAGTAACTTCAATAGCTCCGTCCAAAAGTCCATTCCAATTTTTACACCATCAACATGGTTACATCATCGACAAAATTGCACCAATAATATTTGAAAAGAAAATGAAATATAGCATTAGCGCTGTATAAAACTTTTTAATTATTTATTGGCGAGATTTTAGATGTGTTCGAACACTGACTGTTTAAAAGTCAAAGTCTAACTCCAAAGGCTCGGTCCAAAAGTCCATTCCAAGTTTTACAGAGAAAACGAAATAAAGCATTAGCTGATTAGCGCTATATAAAACTTTCTAATTGATGAGATTTTAGATCTAGTTCGAACACTGTCTGTTTAAAATGCAAAGTCGAACTCCAAAAGCTCAAGTCCGTTCTGGATTTTACACAATGACTCGACTTAGATGGAGGTCAAATTTGCACCAATAAGATTTGAACCACAGTGCTATAAAATATAAGCGCTCATATTAAATCGAACTCAAAACTATATTTTTGATGTGTTCAGACACGACTCAGTTCCTGTTTTGATATGTCTTTCCTTTTCCGGTCACAAACAAAAGCGAAAGGTAGCTAGTTTTAGCAGGTTTAATTTAAATCCTATTGAGTCATTTAAATATATTTAGAAAGACAATAAAAAGGACAAAAAAATATAATACTTTATCAATAAAATTTGTCATGGTTTCAGTGAAAGGAGCAGCTAATAAATCAATGCAACATAGTCAGCATAAGTATTACTGAATTCGGTTAGTACTATTTAGTGCTATAAACCCGTATCAATTATTAAAATTAATTATGAAATTGAAAGACAGGTCAATATTTAACGTCTGTAGTCTTCCATAAAGCCGTCGGTGCGCTCTTTACCCCTCTCTCCATCAATACTCCGTTTTATCTTTATTAAAAGCTTCTCAAAGCTACATAGATTGAAAAGACGTCGAAACTGGGAATCGAACCTCTTGTTCCTAAAGCCTAGTACTAACCATAACAAAAATATCTTGAATTTTAGAAAAGTGAAAGAAACCGGAGAAAGAAAGTATTGCAATTTGAAAACATAACATCGTTTTGCAAACATATCGTTATTTGTACTTTATTGTGCAAATATGGCTACTTGCGATACTGTTGTTTCGAAGGAAAGTTTCATCAGGAATTCCGCCAAAATTATTTATTTTGATTTTTAGTTGATTGTGTTTGTCTGGCTGATTATATTAAACACTCTTATTTAATAATAATAGTAGACTCCGGCTCTCCTACAGGTTGATAAAAAAATACTTTTCATATAATATCTGTCCCTACCTGCACAACAAGCAAGCTCCTATTTGTAGCATAGTGTATTGACGCTTGTATTTTCCCTTGTGGTATAACAGAAGACTTCCTATCAGCTTTACGAGAGTGATGAAGTCCGGGCGATCCTCCAAGACTTGATAGCGTTCGTCGATACTTTGGCCTGATTCTTTCTTTGTTATACCTGCTTTCAAGGTCGCTCAAAGATCTCTGAAACTGCGGTCGAGTAATGCTCTGTGTCCCTAGTGGTTTTTGCCGGCTCAAGGGGGACTCGCACATTTCTTTCGACGTCGACTCCTCTGCATCTTCGTGGATGATACTCAAGGAACTCTCGCTGCCGCTCTCAAAGGCGTCCTCCTCGGTGGCGTACGGCGGGATAACGAAATGAGGGTGATCCAGTGGAGAGATGTAGGAATACTGTGATTGTAGTCTCTGCCGCGAGCCAAATGATTGACGACCGCGTTTACGCCGTACGAGGTAGCTCACAAGAAGTACAGTAAATATACCAAACAGAACAGCACCGAGGATTACAGCAATAACACAAGCAACATATCGAAGTATGTCACTCATCTTGAAGACTTGAATTATCTTTTCTTGAAAACAGTGAACAAAAAGAAAGATGGCTTGCAAACTCTTCAAAGACTAGACAGCTAGTTCGTTATTTTCAAAATCCCGCCATAATAAGTCAATCTCCCATCCTAGTTGCACACAGACCATGACCTTTAAAGAAAACAACATGCGATCAAATTTGGCTCAAAACAAAACAAGTTGTCAGGGCTATAATGATTTATCAAATATTGCATAGAAGTTGTGGGAATATCAGCCAAACATTGCCTGTTCTCTTACCCGCTGTTTAGTCTTGTTGTGTCTTCAACGGAAAACTGTTCTGATGATAGATCTAACACTGAAGATACTCAACACTTGTCGGAAAAGTTGAGGTTGTGTTACACTTCCGGTTGAAAACCAGAGTAATCCCGAAAGTATTTTACTAAGCCCACAGGTAGCCCAAGCTATAGCTATCTGTGCTATCATATAATCCTTCTATAAGAGAACATATGGCAATCTTAATAATATGTAAAATATGTTAACGGTCTCACTTCTGTCTTTTGTTTTATTCTTACTCACTGTGAAGTTCATTTGGAGCAGTATTGAGCCAGCGAAACAACGAACAGACGTGAGACAGTTTATCCTTATCATTTAAACACATTTTGTATATTATTAAGATCGCAAAATATTCTCTTTAATATAAAAGGCCTATATGATAGCACAGAGAAAAAGCTTGGGCTACCTGTGCTAAGCCCATGGAATACGCTTTTGAAGAGATTGGAATTCATTTTACTTTTTGTTTGTTTGTTGTTGTTTTTCCTATCTTTTTTTCTTTTGTTTTGTTTTGCTTTGCTTTCTTTTCTTTTTTTTCTTTTCTATTGTTTTATTTTGTTTTCCATTCACTTCTTTTCTTTTTCTTCTTTTGTTGACGTACATAATTCGCTTTTATCACGGGCGCCATATTGGTAGCCTGCGTACAGCCGGTTTAATTACCCGTTAAACCGGCTGTACGCAGGCTACATATTGGTTGAAACAATAGGTTTTGAATCCCTCGAGTCCCCTGGACCTCGCTTTCATGCTTTCATGCGTAGAACGTTCCAAGCAAAGGTTTTCGCTCTCATGAAAATAAACATGGCCGTTGTGTGATAAAGGCCCATACAGTGTTCTCCCTCGCCGCCGTTCTTAGTGTCGTCACGGCACGTTCTCTCCCCATTGCGCCGACGACACTAAGAACGGCTTCGAGGGAGACTAATACTGACAGTAACAAATACCAATATACCAATATATTCATTATAAATGATAGGTAGAGTACAAACACTAAAAGTGTGCAATACCACTAAATACTGCTAAATTATGCAAATTCTTTAATTTGTTCTCTATTGTTTAATCAACACTATTTAGTGGTAAATAGTACAAAGTATTGCACACTCAGTTAGTGTTTGTCGGCTCTAATATAATGAAATTTGTAACACCGTAAAAAATGTTTACTAATTCAGAAAAGTTAAGTCAACATTTTTTACGGTGTTACAAATTTCATTATCGTTTGTATCAAACACCGACGCATTCCTGATAATAGTTTACTCGCTAGTTTCCAAATATATTTATTAGTCACACACTTTTATTTCAATTTCATATTCTCAATAATATATTACTTTTGAAAACGGACTCATTTTTAATTTATCCTAGTTGATTTAGAATGATTTCCTTCTTCCGTGATATAGTAAAATGACTCTTCACTTTGTACAAGTCGATAAAGAACAAAATAAAATAGAGCGGTCCTCATTAACCAATGAAACACACTTTAGTTTATCACTCTCTAATGCATCTAGCTGCATCTTAATCACTATTTTTTGTTTGTTGTAAATATTGACTATCACTTTAACTAATACACTTTGTTTCACGAGCAACTCAACTGCGTCTAGAGTGTTAACTACTAAATCGCAAACATGGCAAAGGAAAGTCACACTAAAATGGACAATATTCTGCACTTTTGAATGTTCCAGCTAATATATTTTACTTTCAAATATTTTTTATTTTGTAATATGTTTTTTTACATAGTAATAAGTTAAATCTTCTATCTTAAATATAGTATATATCTGTGGTATCTGCAACGGCTATGAAACTTATCCATACATATAGTTTGGAAGTGACAACTGTTTTAAACGGTCTGTACTTCCACTACATAAAGTTTTGAGACGTAAACTCTTTAAAGCTTTCAGGCGCAAACTGTTTTAAATTGGCTGTACGCCCTCTTCAACACATTATATATTTGGAATTCTAAGGATATAATAAACACCGTAGACTGTAAAACAGCCCATAATTTCACGCAAAAAAAATCGAAGAAACGAGTTAAAGACCAATAAAGGAAAAGGAAAAGTACTATTATTTAGCGTCGATAGTTCCTTCAGCTAGAAGTAAGTAGTGAAATTATGGTTTGTTTTGGAGACTATCTACACTGGTGTCCTATGAAACTTATGCATTGCTGTGATAGGCTTATGAGGTGAAGTCACGACAGCCTTCCAGTGCTCGACCTCAGACTCCCTCGGCGCGTCAATGCCAAGAGTGACGTAGCCGATGCATACAGCACCTTTCAGAATATCCTGCGAGAAGATAGAGAACTGAAGACTGTAGTTCTCAAGAGGGTTCGAACTGCTTGTCGGGATATGAAAGACCAGTTCTTCTTTGAAGACAGGTTTCTTACGGTTTTTCTTGGATTTTGTCTGCTGTCTTTGAAGTAGTTCGTCTTGATACACTAGCTCGACAGATACTGATGGATCTGGAGGTGAATGAGTAACCGTTAGTAGTACAAATGAAAACTAGCGAGTAAACTACACTATAAAAACATACTGGTTAAAATAACCACCACATTGAGTCATTTTTGAGTCTGAGTCTTTTTAGTTTTCAGTGTTAAATATAAACGATAGCTAATAAAATGAAATTTGTAACACCGTAAAAATTGGTAACTTAACTTTACTGCGTTTCGAGCTTTAGCCCTTCGTCGGAGTAAAGCTAAAGCTCGAAACGTCAGTAAAGTTAAGTTGAAATGTTTTTACTGTGTTACAAATTTCATCATATTACCTATTACCAGCAGTACGCTTTACAGTGCGAATCATAAAACCGTGGGCACCTAGAATTATTTTAGAAATCGTTTTTTGTTCGTTGAACAACTCAGAAACAACTATATCACCACAAAAAGTTTGACTGATGTATAGTATGATAAACTTTTTGTAGTTAGAGTTGTTTTTGAGTTGTTCAACGAACAATAAACGATTTCTAAAATATTTCTTGGCGCCCATTGTTTTGTGATTCGCACTGTAAATAGTAAAACAAAAAAATCAACAGATTTGTGCTGAAATATTTAATGTAGAAGTAGGGAATGTGGATCTGAGTCTCTCTAATTAGTAGCACACTTGTGTCTGGCGAAAAGATCCAAAAAGCTACCCTGGAAACAAGAGTTTCTTGATCTCGTATTTGTATTTCTCATTTGTACGTCTGTGAAAACCTCCTTTGCTTCACAAACCGTCAGATTTACAAACGCTAAAGCAAGTAGAAAATACTAGTCTCTGGTACCAACGGTACCAAAAAACAATAGTAAAACTAAAATAGGAATACTTACTCTTACAAGATTTAGGAAGGTCTCTCATCTTGATGATCAGAACCTTGAGCTGTGCTGTGGTAGCGTGATGACACACAGAGACTAACAGTTCACCTGGACCATCCTGCAGTACAAAAGGATGTCAGCAAACACAAAGTTCAAACGCCGATTAAAGGCCTAAGTAACTAAAAGAACTGATTACATCAGTCATGTATCCACAGCTACTCACTGGAAAAACAAATGCGTAGTGGTTACTCAATACTCAAATAACTGCCGAGTACATCGATGTATCCACATGCAGTTACCCACTGCAAATACCACTGAGAAGTAATTTCTCAAATATCCGAGTAAATCGTTGCATCCACAGTTACTCACTACCAAACTGATGCATGACTGACTAGTGGTTACTCAAATAAATCGATGCATCCACAGTTACTCACTGCAAATACGACTGAGTACTAGTTCCTGACACAACGGAGTCACACCGCGTACTATACTGCAAGTAGCCGCGTAAATACGTTTACCGACTTATCTGAATAATGATTTCGTTTTATTCATATTGTTTATTCATTGTTTATTTTTTACATTTTTCGAATAGATGATAAATATGACTTTTCGTTCCTATAGTTCTTACCTCGGTGAAACTTTTCGCCCTCGGTAGCAGAGTTCTTTGAATCATGTCTCCAGTCAGCATATCATCATCGCTTAGCCCTATCGATAGCTCGCCAATCATCTCCCCTCTAGAGAAACCGTCTTTCTGAAGGATCTTGATTCGTAAATGTGCTTGAAGGAGTTCTGTATTGTCAATATCTTCAAATACAAATATCTCGTCGTAAATTGGGTTGCATGTCTTCTTGTGGACCTGAAATGGAAAGAAGAAATTTATTTATCTTCTCGTCCAGGCAAAACGCCTTCTAAGCGTTATGTTAGCTTAGCGTGAGCGTTAGCTTTTGTTTCTGAAAATTTAGAATCAACAATATCACAGCAAACATTATTATCATCATTATCATCATCACAATAATCATTTTCATCACTATAGTATATCGAAAAGTATCAACAATACCATCACCATCATCTTAACCATGTTCATCATCGCCATCGCCATCGCCATCGCCATCGCCATCGCCATCGCCATCGCCATCGCCATCGCCATCGCCACCACCACCACCTTGCATCATCAGCACCTTCACCATCACCACCACCACCACCATCACCACCACCGTACCATCACCACCACCTTGCATCATCATCACCTTCATGCCCATCACCACCATCATCTTACCTTGCTATGCTGTCGTAGCTGTTTCGACGGCATAATCAAGTACAACCTCGCAAAAGTATCCAGCAAATTATTATTCTTCATTGGCAGATCAATAGCGTTCACCAAATGAACGGTCAGCTTCTTTTCACCTTCTTCGTACTTGATACTCAACGACAAGTTACCTCTCTTAGATGCAGGCAATTCCTTGGATGATATCATACTTCCAAGTAAACTATCATTTGACATTTGACGTCGGTGGAAATGACCAAAACGTTTCATTATTGGTATTTTGGGCGTCGTAGTGCTATCGGGACAGCTCGTTTTTTTCACGAGTATTGGCTTCGGTGATTTTCGCCTAATCGATGATGCGGCGGAGGACATTCGTGGGCGAATTGAGTCCATTTGATCAGCGGCTGGGTTGGATGAAGTGGACTGTGTTCTTATTCGTTCTGTATATCTTCTTTCTGTAAGGAACAAATAAATACAATATTATAAATACAACAAATCCAAACAATTATGAAAAGCTAGCATGGGAAGTATTATAGGTGTATTTTCGATTTTCCTTCATCAAACACATTAAGTAATATTTAAAAAACGAGGAGGAGTGTTTTATCAAGTATAAAAGAAATTCAAATAAAACATTGAAAAATACCCAAAAATGTGATAACGAACTGCTCATATGCACATTTAAAACAGTACTTTAAATTGTCAGTAGGAAGATCGAGCCTCTATGGTCCATATTGGTCCAATTAGTTGGACCAAACACATCATAAAGATACGTGTGTCTTTATAGAATACTAATGAGAGTGCTTTATTAGGTTTAAAACCTCATGCATGTGACCAAATTGGTCCAAATAATTGGACTAAACGCTTATGAATTATCAATGAGTTTTTTAATGTTATATGTAATATCATGCTTTCTAAATTTGCAGATGCTTTTCCAGAGCAGTAATCTCCGTTAATGTTAAAGACCGCTTACCAAATTTAGAAGGCGACGGAGGCGCAGAATCACAGCTTGTTGATGGACCTGTATTGCGCATGCTCGTAGACCTTTCTCCGAACAAATAAGGAAAGAACAATGATTCCCTTCGTGAGCTGGTCCATGGACCAGTAGCCTCAAGTCTGCTGTCCTCGTAGTCTTGATCGGGGAACATTGATACATCCATGACGGACTCCAGACGTCTTATCACTGGACCACTTAACTGGTGAATTAATGATATTAAATGATATTTAATGATATTTAATGGAAATGATGATGATGATGATGATGATGATGATGATGATGATGATGATGATGATGATTATGATTATGATTATGATGATGATGATGATGATACCGATGATATGACATCCTTCCAACATACGTGGTTCATAGCTCTGTTGGTAGTGTAATATATACCAATACTGCCAAGGTCAGAGGTTCAAATCCCGTTCAAGCCCCGAAATGTTTTGACTAACGTGAAGATGGCGATGATAATAATAGCAATGAAGATGATAATAATAAATGCAAAATATCAGCAACAGCAACATGTACAGCAACAGCAACAACAACAACAACAACAACAATAGCAATATCATTATATCAACACAACTACATTGCAATCCCAAAACCACTCACCTCAACGTTCTCAACCATGACAAAATCATCGTCTGGCTGAACAAGTAAAGGTGCATTCGTCCCTAGGGAACAAGTCTCTTTCACTGGATCGTAGATTTCCTCTTTTGTTGACAAATCATTTTGAACAAACATTGGTAACATCAGAGGTATTGTAAAGTCTGGGACATGTTGGGGAAGGTTTAGCTGTCCCAGAATTCCATTCGTATGGGTCTTCTTCGTTCCTCCTCTTCTCATATAATAACGAATTGCTATGAAGATAAAGATAAGTAGGATGATCCCCACACCCGTTGATACGCCGATATAGACGCCAAGCTTCCATCCAACTGAAATGAAAGAACAAAAGAAAAGTTTTATTCATTGGCTGCTTTTACAGTTATAGACTAAATGCCAATATGGCTGCCACAAAACAAAGCACCACCATCAGAATTGAATCAAAAAGAACAAGCAGCAATATGTAATTTTGGAAAGTTTGATTACAAGTTATTAGGCTAGTATATGAAATACCACTGTTCGAGATGACCACTGTGCTTAATAGCCTGTGGCACACCGCATCCCGGTTGGCTCAATTGGAAGAACATCGGATTTGCATACGGAGGGTCGAGGTTTGCGCCCCGGCCGGACCAACACTCAGGATCTTAAAATTATCGAGGAGAATGTACTGACTTTGTTATTTCTTTCTGCAAATTGCTAGACTTCGTGTCTTCTCGGATAAGGACGTTAAATATGAGGTCACGTCTCTCCATACTACACTCACTAACCGGAGGAAAGGAGGGACATCTCCCCTCCAAATACATGATTTGGTAACAATTGTACCACCCCCACGTCTCCCCTCCAAATACATGATTTGATAACAATTGTACCATCCCCACACCTCCCCTTCAAATACATGATTTGATAACAATTGTACCCTCCCCATCTCCCCTCCAAATACATGATTTGATAACAATTGTACCATCTCCACACCTCTCCTTCAAATACATGATTTGATAACAATTGTACCATCCCTACATCTCCCCTCCAAATACATGATTTGATAACAATTGTACCATCCCAACAATCTCCCCTCCAAATACATGATTTGATAACAATTGTACCATCCCCACACCTCCCCCCCAAATAGATGATTGGATAACAATTGTACCATCCCATCTCCCCTCCAAATACATGATTTGATAACAATTGTACCATCCCAACAATCTCCCCCTCCAAATACGTGATTTGATAACAATTGTACCATCCCCATCTCCCCTCCAAATACATGATTTGATTACAATTGTACCATCCCCACACCTCTCCTCCAATAACAATTGTACCATCTCCACACCTCCCCTCCAAATACATGATTTGATTACAATTGTACCATCCCAACAATCTCCCCCTCCAAATACATGATTTGATAACAATTGTACCATCCCCACACCTCTCCTCCAAATACATGATTTGATAACAATTGTACCATCCCCACACCTCCCCTCCATATTCATGATTTGATAACAATTGTACCATCCCCACACCTCTCCTCCAAATACATGATTTGATAACAATTGTACCATCCCCACATCTCCCCTCCATATACATGATTTGATAACAATTGTACCATCCCCACATCTCCCCTCCAAATACATGATTTGATAACAATTGTACCATCCCAACAATCTCCCCCTCCAAATACATGATTTGATAACAATTGTACCATCCCCACTCCTCCCCTCCATATACATGACTGGTCGGTGGCAATCGATATCAGACGAGCAAACTAGTTCTCTCAATTATGAAATATCTTAGCTACAGGTCAAAAGCCTCTTGCTTTTCTGTCAAGCAAAAATGTCAGAACTTCAGACAAAAGATAAAAACAAAAAGATTACGGGTTTGATAAATATTGACTGATGAAAATGTTGTTCCTGTTTGCAAAACCAAAACAGAAGGGACAGAGTTCATGTTGTTTCCGCTTTTGGGCTCGATTGAAATGATTGAAAGAGATTACTTTAAGTAGGAGCAAGGGCCGGAGAGAACACATGCATGTTATCAAACAAATTCAACACACGTATAATCCATGGCCTATCGAACCAGGACCACAGCCGTGACTGAGATGAGCGGCTTAAAACTTACACACTCGTCTACTCATCCACCCTATATCTAACAACCCACCTAACAGCTTACAAGACCCTTTACAGCAGTAGGCCCCTATGCCGTAAATCTGTAAAGCCTTTCCGCAGTCTCTCATGGGAGAGGGAGAGGGAGAGGGAGAGGGAGAGGGAGAGGGAGAGGGAGAGGGAGAGGGAGAGGGAGAGGGAGAGGGAGAGGGAGAGGGAGAGGGAGAGGGAGAGGGAGAGGGAGAGGGAGAGAAATGTTGGATGAGTTTCATCAAACATCATCCAACAGGGTGTTTAAACAGGCCCAACATGTTGGAGCAACCATGTTAGTGAAAGTGTCAATAAATCGAATAAACAGCTCAAACTTCAACTAAAAATACAACTAACTCAATCAATATTTTCTGACAAAGTATTAATACAATCCGTATCGCAACAATGTTGGCTTTGTATTAATACTTTGTCAGAAAATATTGATTGAGTTAGTTGTATTTTTAGTTGAAGTTTGAGCTGTTTATTCGATTTATTGACACTTTCACTAAAAGTTTTTAGAGCACATACAGCTCCCGACTGAAATATCAATGCAAATAAACATTTTTGGAATATTTTACATCATTTTACCCTGAATAAAATGTGACAAATTTTTTAATTTTAATTTTAATTTTAATTTTAATTTTAATTTTAATTTTAATTTTAATTTTAATTTTAATTTTAATTTTAATTTTAATTTCAATTTTAATTTTAATTTTAATTTTAATTTTAATTTTAAAAGGTTTTCTCAATTTGGTCAGGTTTTTCTGATTTTACTTATTCAGTAAAACTCACAAATTTGACTCACAAATTTAATATTAATTTTACCCAAACTTTTATATATTGTGATTGTGATGATCAACATTTATCTTTTCATAGCTTTCGAATTCTTTTTGAAAATGTTTATTTTAATAATGCAAAAATATCATAAGTTGTAAGTGGTTCTGGCTCATGTTTAATTCTTGTTGTTGTCGTCAAATGTTCAATTAACCATCGTATCATCCAAATGTTTGACCCCGAAGCTAAGGAGATGGTTGACTACTGACCAGTGGTATGTGTCAACCCTTTAAATGTTCGCACGTGGCCAGAATGAGTGAAAACATATCCAAGGCAAACTCAACACCAAGACCATTTATTATTATTTGTAGCCTGCGATGCCGGCGGTCTGCGGGGTTGCGAGGAAGGGAGAAGGAAAGGTCTTTTGCTTTTTTTGGCTCTCCCTTTTTCTTTTTTCCCTAATCACGCAGACCGCCGGCAACGCAGGCTATATCATTTGTAGATGGTGACCTGATTAAGAGAAGGATCTGTCCAACATTCATTGATCAATATCCAGTGCAACCCGCACAGAACGTCCAGTTGCCATCATCTATAGATCAAAGTCGGATCTAGGGGGTGTCCCTTCAGGCACCGGACACCACCCTAGCGACGCAATTGCCGCTGTTTTATTTAAGACATTGTAGGACCGGACACCCCCTTAAGAGCCCTTCATTTGCAATTGGGACACCCCCTGAAAAATTTCTGGATCCGACCTTGTAGATGGTCGCATAATTAAAAAAGGCGTAAAAGCTTGGTATTCAAAATAGGAATCAAAAGAGGAATTTTTTTTTTTTTTTAAATTATTTCTACAAAGTTTACACTAAATACAACTACATAAACAAAAACTGCAAACAAAAAAAAAAAAACAAAAAAAAAATACAAAAACAAAAAAAAATACAAAAAAAAAGAGGAATTCTAATTGGACTCGATATCGAAACAAGAATCGGAATCAGAATTGGAATTGGAATCGAAATCGAAATTGAAATTGAAACTGAAATTGAAATCGAAATCAGCATCGGAATCGGATCGAAATCGAAAGAAAAATCGGAATCGAAATCAGCATCGGAATCGAAATCGAAAGAAGGATTCCAATCGGAATCAGGATCGGGTTGCGGCGAGGCAGTGCTACCGTCTGCGATCATCTGCTATTGTCTGAATTGAAGCTATCCGCGATCACCTGCGATTGTCTGCGATCCGTTTGTGAACTAGTTTTTCTCTCCTAATACTGAATGCTAATGATAGCCTGTTCATAATCGTGTGCAATCCAGCGTGTTTGTCTGCAACTGATTGTCATATTTGAACCAGTAAACACTCTATACTATAATCAGGGTGGGGAAAAGGGAGTACCGATCACGAGAAACGGACCGTTTTTCATACTTTCACGGATCATATGCGGAGTTACGTAAATCATTTTCACAGATCTGACAAATATATCAATGTTAGGCGATTTTAGCAATAAGTCCAGTAAAATCTAAGGCAATCTTATGATCCTGAGTAATCCTATAAGAATAATAACACTGAAGTCTCATTTTCACGTACGTTTGTACGGAGCGCTGAATCTGTAATCACGAATCACGACATTGAAAAATCTGTAAATCACGGGTCACAGGTGAAGATGATTTCACGAATCACAGGCTGAATTTAGGGTGAATCACAGAATCACGGATAACCTTTTCCCCACCCTTAATAATAAGAAACGATTCGAGCAATGTTCTCACGGGCCTCTAGCCATATATATCCATCATTTGTGTCTCGATCTATTCGTTCATAAGGCTAATTACTCAAATAAGCCTATTATATGGTAAGCTTAGACTTCTTAGAACATTTTTTATTGCTCAATCGATGAGATCTGCTTCCAAGATTTGAATGGGGTTAACCAACTATTAAACGAAAAATTAAAACAACCAAAGAAAACTGACTATTGACAACAATTGGAAGAACGTTAATACTTGATGGTTATCTATGCATGATGAAATATAGGCTTTGATAGGCTTTGAATAAATGAGAGCTGAAATTCAGATCATTAAACTCCGGACTGACAATATTATGCTTTACTTTGAACTGATTACTGGCATGGCACGGCATGCAGATATGCAGTGTGTCTTAGGCCTAGGTTATACGTCGAATCTCACTTGTGCCAAATGCAATTACAACAAAGAAGACCGCCTAGTTATCTATTGTTTGAATTGTATTCGGCACAAGTGAGATTCGACGTATAACCTAGGCCTTAAACGTCTAAACCATGCAGTTCTATTAGTATAAGATAATGTGCAATACATCTTACTATGCCTATTTGGCAAATTATTAAAATGAATGAAATTTTTATCTAGTTATTAAATGATTTAAATCGTTTCTCTGCAAGAGGGAGGCGTAAGGGTTTACGGTGATGCGGTTTCGCGTTATTGGTGTAGCTTTGCAGTTGTTTTCATATGATCTGCGGTTTTGCGGTTTTACAAATCTTGCGGTTGCGGTTTTTAGCAAATTTAGGTGCGATTGTGCCAGTTTTTGTCGTTTTTTTGTGTGTTTTACCCCGTTTACACCACCCCCCCCCCCCCTTGCTCCCCTCTCCTGCAAGAGAAATCCCAAGAAAACAGAAAATCTTTTTCGAATCCGGCTTTTCACTTGTATGTAAACACAGCTTTATTTTATTTGCATGCTACTTTATGTTGCCGACTGTAATATACTCGACCACGCGGGATGTTACGGCCCAACATATGTTCTGAAAATTGGCTTGTTAAACTACGTGTGAGGGCGGTTTTCCATATTTTGCCCGTCGTGCAAGAATTTCGAATGTCTGAATTCGTAAACGTGGTTGTTTTCTACATGCACATATGTAACTATTTTGAGAGCTATTTTTGTAATGACCTCTATAAATATTCCTAGTATTAAAGGATTGATTGTATTAAGTTCACCGTCATTCGGCGAGTTAAATAACATAACACTAAGACCCCTGAATAAACAGATTATAACTCATCTCACGGATACGAAAAATCTATGAACTCATCTGTACAAAGCGATTATAATATATTCTCTCTATCTCGAGATTATTCAAGTTGGGAAAAGTATGTTTAAATAGCATGGATAATTTGATGAACGGATGGACGAATGGATGAATCGATGAATCGATGGATGGATGGATGGATGGATGGATGGATGGATGGATGGATGGATGGATGGATGGATGGATGGATGGATGGATGGATGGATGGATGATTGAATGAAAGAATGACAGTGAATGAACTATTGAATGAATCGAAGGAACAAACGAAAAAAATGAATAAATTGATGAATTAATGAATGGATGGGTGAATAAATGAATAAATCAATCAATCAATGGATGAATGGGTGAATGAATAAATAGATGAGTGGTTCTAATAATTTAATGGTTCTACAATCCTAAGCAAAATATACTGTGCCGTGGTGATTTGTAAACTCTACTCCTCTTACCCTCTTTGCAATGTTGATGTAAACTGAGATGACGTAACCTACCAGCTCTGACCAAACATTGCCATGGGGGATGGCTATGGGTCGGGGTATAAATGGTTTACAGAGTTCTATTTCTGAAACCTCAAAATTGATGAAAAGGTGAACCAAAACCTTCCTCTGTGGGGGTAGACAGAGCACATAGTTATCGTTGCAATCGAGCATGATAAAACTTGTGTTGAAAACTCGATTACTAATAGAGAGCACATGCAATTCTAAGTATGTTTCTTCATTTCTTTCGTGTTCATCATCACCAATTCAAATATACTTCTAAAGCTCGAAACGTTTAACATTTTTTACGATGTTACAAATTTCATTAAATTGTTGCCTATCGTTTATATAAAACACCTACGCAGGTTATATAAAAACTAGTTTACTCGCTAGTTTCCATTTATATTTCAAAAACTAAAATTTGATGAAGTTATAACACTGTTGTCATTGTTGCTGCTCAGTGTTGTAATCATTATTGTTGTAATCATTATTATTGTTGTTGTTGTTGTTGTTGTTGTTGTTGTGATTGTAATTATTTTTATTCGTGCTGCTGCTGTAATTATTGTTAAGTATTGTTCTGCCATTATAAACATAACAAAATTTCGAGACAGATGTGAATGGTAGTCCACTACACACAACGCAAAAGTTGAATATTTGTGAACTGATCCAGATGCATGTGGACAGGAAGCGTGTTCGATCACAACGTAATAAATGCGCATTTACAAATATTGAGAAACACGTAAACGGAAACGTTATAATGCGGCTAAAAAAAAAACGTCTGCAATAACAAGGATAATGTTAACTCCATAATTAAAGAAGACGTTGACGAATTTATTTCATAAAAACGAATCCAAAAATTGTATGAATGAATATCATTTGATATTCCAAATCAGTCAGGAAGATTGCAATTTAATACCTTCCGTTCATAAAATCGTCTCGAATCAAAAAGGTTAATCACTGTTTGAAGACATGGTCTGGACCATTTCTCAAGAGCGGATGATGGAATTTTATACACCATGGGACCTTTAAACGTACTAAAGCATGCATATGCGCTAATTACACGACATTTCGAACTCTACTACATACTTTACGATTCAAATAGAGACTAGTTTCTTTACGTTGTAATTATAAGCTGTTACTTGATTTAGACCAGAGCTTATTCTGAAGGTTTATGTTTTGATAGTTTGAAGATTATGCTTTGAATATTGAGGACTTTAAACTATAAAAGAACTTTAAATTTAGGGGGAGGGAAAGAGTTTTGTCACGCGTTTTAAAAATTACTCTACAGCTATAAATTCATATTGAAACATTTTCCAACCGGGGCTTGCAAACTTACAATGAATGTGTACAATAAAGGAACAATAGACCGATCCAAGGTTATTGCCGCCATCTTGTAGGGGGTGCAGAACTACTGGGGCGAGCAGTAAATGTATGTAACTTTGAACTTATATAACTCCACTGGAAATTGCCGAATGTTCAATATAAAGATTTCATATCAAAGATACTATGCATGGCTATACCTGAGATCAAACTAAGGTTGTTAAATTATGTGAAACGTATGTAAACGGCGATTTCAAATCTCCCTATATTTACTGTGTAATTCTATATCACTGAAACACAGTGTTTGTATGTAAATCTAAAATATTGATTACAGAGCCTGTAGCTCGTTTCCCAGCGCTATTTTTTGGATATGTTATAAACAAATGCAAAAACTTTGATATACAATTTTAACTTTGAAAATCCAATGAATTGGAAGAAAAATATGTACGTTCAAAGTAGTCCAAAATCACATACATTTACTGCTCGCCCCAGTAGTTCTGCACCCCCTACAAGATGGCGGCAATAACCTTGGATCGGTCTATTATTTTACGCTCGCAAAATTGTATATAAAAAAGCAAGGTATTTTGTTACTCTAAGGCATGAAATGAACATACCTTTCATGGTCGATTTAATCTCGGACTTTGTCGATTTCTGGTGCTATTTTGTTCTTTTCTTCATTCTCTGTCCCGCTTAAACGGTCCCAAAAGCTGTATAGAGGCTTTTGCAATATCTACAGGGTCCCACGAGGCAATATCTCGAAGTATTTGCTCCTGTTTTTGTGTAATTTCTCTGAAATAACAACACTGATTCACATTGTGATAGTGTCCAGCCAAATAAAAGGCGCAGGCCAAAGCGACACCAAGTGATTACCAAAATGATTGACAGGTTGATTGCTGCTGATAATAACTATTGTTCTCAAGATGACTACAATACTCATGCATGAAGGCCCGGGGTAA
Organism: Metridium senile; assembly: GCA_949775045.1. Classification (NCBI taxonomy): domain Eukaryota; kingdom Metazoa; phylum Cnidaria; class Anthozoa; order Actiniaria; family Metridiidae; genus Metridium; species Metridium senile. Next base: position 11,126,547 of record OX459109.1, read on the forward strand.
CCTCTCAGGCTGATAGATGTCCCAAGAATAACAACATTTGCGTTTCTACAATAAATCAGATATCTCAATGCATGTGGATTTTACACCTCCTGTGTGACATACCGACTGATCACGCGATACTGCAGCTTGACCCTGGTTCACACTGCGTCATCGTAATCATAATCATAAGCAAAACAAAAGAAATTAGAAAAGGAAACACTTTTGTTTTTGTTTTCTAATTCCCCAGGGGATAATAAATCTTTTGTTTTCTTGCTTATGATTATGATTATGACGCTAGTGTGAACCAGGCTTTAGGTTTTTACAACACTGTTTGGAACAATAGGTGAGGATAGTATTTCATGAGGGAGGGGAGAGTAGGGCGATTCGGCTAGGGAGGGGACGGTAACGAATTGTGTAAGGCCCATTTAGTAGGCTCTGCTATCGTGGCATTTTATTTTCGCGATTTTTCCAAATCGACAATATCCAAGTCAATTAGTTTTTACAATTTCTGTGTAAAGAAAAGTGCCTTAGCTGTAAACAATATCCCCCAATCCCCAAGAACCGCTACCCAGGATAGGAACTGGCTAAAAAAAGCAGTTGACCTAACTGTAACCTAAAACTGGACAAATAAAATAGCTAAAGGAGAATGCTAGGAAGAACTAAGAAAAAGTACAAAAAAGGTGATCAGCAGGATTAATTGTGCCCTTTACCGTAGCTACACTGAAACTGGAACTAAAAGATATAAAAATGGGATGATTTCTCCAGGAGCCCATTACCCTGTTTCTCCGAGAAATCCCATTTGAAGCTGTAGCGTCGAATCGGCCTACGTATATATGGGATTAAGATCTTTACATTTACTGTGGAAGGTTTTTTTGCTTGTTACATGACACTAACTTTTTAAAGATGAATTCCTATTTTATATAGGTGGACGTACAGTGACGTATTTTGTTATGGGTTTGCCATCCTACCATTGATTTATAGAGCAAAGAAAATAAAAAAAACTATTGTGAAAATGGTTGGCAAATATATTAGTATCACAATACCAAAACTTTTAAAGACTACGCATAGCATTTGAGCTCTATCAAGTATTAAATATATTATTTCTGAAAACAAATCAATCAATAAAACTTCCCGGATGGTGACACAGAGGAACTACGATGACGTCATAGCTCAGTTGCCTTGACAGCCACGTGACCTTGACCTTGAGGATATATATATAACCTTATTCAATGAATTCCATCACAGAACGAAAGGGGATGTTGCCAACAGTTGTTGATTCAGGATATAATCATGCAACGGGACGATGCGTCAGATTAGAACGCTTGCGTCAAACTTCAAGGCAGTTCGGGCTACAGGTAGTCAACCCCCGCAGCCGTGTTAGCCTCGTCAAGCATCGTCCCTTGGGGACACAGGAAGCCCGACACTAATAACGGCCGCGAGGGAGACTTGCCTACAGGAAGCTAGCTAAACTTGTAACAACTGCAAAAGGTTGTGTAGAAGCTAATGAAATCGGGATTTTTTGAAAGGAATCGTATACTTTCATGGCTGACTGTACGAAAAAAGTACCGGCAATTTCCAGTTTCGTCCAGCGGTCCGCACATATACACCTTTTTTAAAAATCGTTGTCGCAAACAAAGCCACAGTCCACACTATGAAGCTTGCAAAGGATATCGGTATTTCTTCTCTTTTTATCGAAATATTCATACTATATTTTGGTTGTACATGTTTGGGTTATATTATCATAACAAGTTGTTGTTGTGGTAGATATAAATATAAATTTTTTTTTTAAAAACGTGTAATAATTCACAAATTATGTCCATATAACCGACATCCTTTACGGGCTTTAGAGTGTGGACTGTAGCTTCGGCTGCGACAATGATTTTTGGTAGTTAGTACTACTCATGACACTATATATACTTTCACGGACGATGGGAAATCACCGCCTAGGACGATCGCTGCTATAAGCGCAGTCTGACTTTAAAGGACGATCGCTGCTATAAGCGCAGTCTGACTTTATAGGGAGAACCGCTGATTAGAACGATCGCTGTGTAATCTCTTCTATACTGCGAACGAACACAATGGTTTATCTTTAATAGCCTCAGTCCACAGGCGTCCCTGTGATCTAATTTGGATTTGGGTTTCCTGTGCTGTTACTAGAGAGGGACTAGGCGCTAGTTAGGCGAAGACCGATAGGAATTGTGGGAGTTCATTAAATTGCAAATACACCAGTTATAATCACACTTGATTATTAATGCATACATTAATTTAATTATTCGTCGATATTCAACTCACCTTTAGGCGAATAAACCGATTTCAAGTTATCTAGCACCGATGTACTATTTGCGGACAAAAGGCACATTTAATATAAGGACAGCCTCAATCCAGAGTGAATTCAAATGTGTTTTCTATTGTTAAGCAAAACACATTTTTCGATCTTTACTTTTGAAATATCTTTTTTTATCCATTGTCATTATAGTATTTATTTTACGATGATGTAATGAAAGTTGTAACACCGTATCATTCTATTCAATTCTAATCTAAATTTCATTTCACCTTAAAATATTAAAGTTTCTTTCTATTAGATTCCATTCTATTTAACATTATTCTATTATTTTCATTTGGCTGAGGCTATTTTCTCACACTAAAATGATGTACTTTCAACACATTACAGTTTAACAAGATTCTGATTTCGTTCTTGGTGATTTCCTTATTGTCTTAATGAATAAATAACAACTTGGTTTAGTTTAAAGGAACCGAGTAATCTTCTTTAAAAAGGGCTTGTCATAATTCATACAGGTCCGTCTGTACGAAAATTGTACTGTATTACAGTTTAACGAGATTTTCCTTTCGTTCTTGGTGCTTTCCTTAATGTCTTAATGAATAAATAACAACTTGGTTTAGTTTAAAGGGAACCGAATAATCTTCTTACACAGGGTTTGTCCTAATTCATTAGCACATGTCTGGTTTTGTCTGGAATGTCTAAGAATTGAAAAGTTAATTAATATAGCGAAAAACCATCTTCGCCAAAATAAAACTGATAAAATTTAGTAGTTTCTATTTAGTGATTAGTAGCCACTACTAATAAAAACTGTATTAAACAATGCCAATTTGACTTTGTCTCAATTAAAGAGACATCTTTAGACGTTTTAGCGAAACTCTAGATAGAGCGAAAGCACTAGAACCATGAAATGAAAACAAAATGGTTACTAACTAATTAATAGTTCTTATTTAGCGACTGTTTATAGTTACTATAAAAGACAAGTAAAGTTGTAATGAGGTATTGTTTCCTTTTGTATTTGATGTTTCTGGATCACTAAATAGAAACTATATTAGTTAGTAACTATTTTGTTTTTATTTCATGGTTCTAGTGCTTTCGCTCTACATGAAATAAAAACGAAATAGTTACTAACTAAAAGTTTCTGTTTAGTGACTTTTTCGTTACTATCACTCATTCAGAAACATCAAATACAAAAGGAAACAATACCTTATTACAACTTTACCTGTCTTTGAGGCTACTATAATGGTCACTAAATAAGAACTTTTACACAGTAGCAATTTTATTTTATTTCATGGATATAAAATGTTTTCGCTCTGCTTCTATTATACAGTATAGCAATTTGATTTCAATTTCATGGCATGGCTCTAATTCGGCGTAGAACTTTCTTGTCTGTGGTAGTGACTAATAGACACTAAATACAAACTATTACAAAACAGAAATTTCATTTCATGAGCATAATATGTGCACCCTAATTATAATATTCATGGGTCTAGTATTTTAATAAGTCCTATAGAATATATTGATTTTAGCGGGATTGAAAATAAAAACATGTGTGATCAGTCAGATTAAGACTATGGCGTATAAGATTTAGGATTATGCCGAAAAATAGGCTATTTATAATTACAAGACGTTTGGGTAGATTTCGCTTTCATTTGAAGAAATAGAAAACGCGCGCACGTGCTGTGTGTAATCAAGGCCCGGGCAAACGGTTTCAACATTTGCTTCAACATCCGTTCGATATTGTTGAATGGCAATGTTTAAACGCTTTTAAACTCTGTCAACATTGTTGAAACGTGTTGAATCGATGCTGAATTGATGTTGAAAGCGTTTAAACATTGCCATTCAACAAAAATCCGGAACGGATGTTGAAGCCGTTTGCCCGTGCCTTTATAAAGCACTCGGGAATTGGCAGGGCACGAAGCACGACGCGAGGCTTTTCCATACTTCTCGAAAGTTCTAACAATCCACAACTGCCGACATCACAGCAAGCAAGTTTTCTATTTATTTTATAAAATACAAATTGACATCCGATGAACATTTATACGTATTCTTATGCACGCGCCCCGACCAACCAGAACATGTGTTTTCTGCCGAGTAAAATTATTTTCTATAAATCTTTTAGAAAATGAATAAAAAGAGAGGTTTAAAACTGACAAAAAGAGTATTTGAAAAAAAGTGCGGAATGCATGATAAAAAATCTTAAAATGATTTCATTGAAAAAATAAATACATTTTAAGCTCAATTTTTGTTATCCTTACTGAAATCAAAGATGATAAAACATTTGAAAATGTCTAGCAATGTATTTATTTTTTATCACAAAAAATATCAGTTTCTATATAGCTAGAATTATAGCTTCTAAAACATTTTGTAATTAATTCTTATCTCATTTTTTCCTAGATTTATTCTGTTCACACCTAAACTAAAGCTGCTAAAACGAAAAAAATATATAGCTAGGTTAATCGATAAAGAGGAAAATTTGAAAATATAATGTCAGACAAATGAAATTTACATTATCGAAATATTTTATTCAATTTTACAAATGAGTGCCTTTCGATTATTTTTACTCTAAACCAAAATAGCCAAAGAAAATAATAAAAATATTGAATAAAACAAGGGAAATAAGAGATGAAATATTTACAATTAACAAAATAAAATAGCATATATGTAAAATCAAAAACAATGAGTTTTAAATTTAAATTCATCGCCAATTTAGAATTTTGCCATTTATTACTAAGAAAGAAAGAAATGAAGAAAACGATGGTTGAAATCGAAAGGATAAAACCCGGAACAGCGTTATACAAATTCTGAGCACTATATAAGTTTAAAAAATAGAAATATTGATTCTAGTAAATCAACTGTGAAATAAACAAAAAAGTAATAAGCTTGAATTATTCCAAAAAGATCGAAGTATAAATTCGTATCCAGCGTCAAGATGTAAACAAACTTTTTGCACTACTCTTGCACATGTACAGTGTATTCCACCCTTCACACAAGTACACACAAGCCGGCCTTAAATTGCACTATAAACACAACGCACAAAAAAAGAAAATAACAAAATAATAAATACTTAATAAACCTTTTAAGCAATTCTTGCTTCTAAAATTCACGGCTTTCTCTAAACAATTCATTAGATTGTTATACAATGAGCTAACAAAACCAAAATGTTATCGATACTGAAGTCTTCAGTCAGCCAACCAATAAACCTTTTGTAAGATTTCGGCTGCACTTTGGACGCGCTAAGAAGAACTATTACTATTACTGGCATACTGCAAAATTTGTCACTAAATGAAAAACCCGCGAGATATCATCAGATTGCTAATGAGATATGGCACTTGAAAGGCTGTAAAAATCTTAATTGAAAGCCTACTAAGATTATCAAGTGTGGGCTTATTGGAGGCTTCAAATCCCGATAAACCATATGGTTTGTTTTTCACAATTGGACTAATCGTCCTGACGCGAGCACTACTCGTTTGTTTTAAGATCACAAATCGTTTATCACCAAAATCGATTGAATAAGAATGAGTCTATGACGTCACCGAAATTCACTGCATTATACAGAAACATGGGATGATGAAATTTTAATGCGGCGTGAATATTTCAACAACGCAACCAAGAAATTTCAATGCTACGCGTGTAAAAGTGATCCTCGCCAAACACGATAGGTTTGGTTAGTGAGAACAAGTTTTATTTTAGCACTTTTTAGCTTGTGGTTTTAATCAAAGAACAATAAAAGCAAACGAATGCTGCAGTGTTTCGCTTTCTTCCTCTAAATCTGCTTATCAAGATCAGAAGCTTACAATCCCAGAATGCCCTGCGGGAACGTCGATGACAGGTGCTAGTCTAGATAAGATGTTTTACCATAACAATGAGAACTAACTCGTCTTATAGATCAGAGCTTGAAGTGGAAGCTTATGCATATGAAGAAGGCTGTAACACTCATCAAAGGCATCTTAAAACTTCCAAAATTAAGAAAAAAAGACGTTTCTAAGGATGAGGACAGTGAAGAAAAACAAGCCCCACAACCAAAGCTACCAGATTACACAATATTTCAACCTTGTCAGCGATGTACGTTGGTTTACGATACATCGATATGGAATACTCTCAGAGGAAAATTATTACTACAACACTACGGCGAGCTAGTTGACAATGATGGTGCGGAAAAATTGCATTTTCAATCACAGGAATTTGACTTGCATGTTAGTCTCAATGAACTGGAAAATAGAATTCGAGGGTTTTTTCACTTTCACGGGCTTGTAAACTCAGGAGAACTGCCGGTATGCAACGATAAAAGTTGTATGAGTTTGACGTGTCTTCGAGGTCACATATTCCGTTGGGATGATCACAATAGCTGCAAAGGTATTCAAATTCCTCTAGGGCCTCACTTCCCGACTTTTGTTATGGTGAACAAGTCCAAAGAAACATTGCCGATACCTTTATTATATGAGGATGAAGATGTGATCTTATTACGATGCAGTTTAACAGCAATCCGTTCGTTACTAGACTACCACCATCTTCCTCCCGAGTTAACAGTGGAACTGAACGCGGAGGTCTGGGTATTGGTGTCTAAAATTCAAATTTGCAGTGTTACTTTAGGAATAGAGGAGGATTTAGTGTTTGAATACATTGATTGCGTTACATGGTCGGTGTTCTATGATGTTCCCAAATCGCGTGACGGGAGAGCTATGCATTTAGAAGCTCTATACCAAGCAGTCGATAATATAATGGACATCAGTCTATATATAACACTGACCAGCGGTATTCCACCGGAAAATCAAAGCTACATCAAAGAAACGATTATAGAGACAGCAACAGTCGTTACTTCAACAGCTGCTGAGAGCACGGCCACCGTTGGCATAGAAACGGCTGCCATGGCGATGGGACAAGCTGCAGCAGGGGTAGCATTGTCTGTGTTGGTCGACGTGGGAATAACAGCAGGAATGGTGACCAGGGCGAAGATTCGTCGAGATAAGGGTCTTATAACACAAAAGGAATTCCAGAAGACTGTCCGGTGTAAACTGTGTGACTCGGGCTGTCAATTTATCGGGGGTACAACGGGGACGATTGTCGGGCAGATCCTGATCCCAGTCCCCGTGGTAGGGGCAATCGTTGGGGGGTTCTGTGGGAGCTTAATTGGGGCAGGGCTAAGTAAAGGGATTATCAAAACATCCGAGATCATTGCGAGATCTCAGGTATCGAGATTTAAGGCCATTACTGAAAGCGGTAATAAGGACACAATTGGAAAACTGGATCTAAAGAAAACGGTTTAACTCTACAACCCAATCAGGTGCTAATGAAAGGAAATTGAACGTGAGGGAAGCGAAGTTTTCTTTGCGGCGAATTGCGATTTTCCGAGATAGTGGCTCATTAAATTAATCCTCGACTACACTTTGTGGCTGTTTGCCGATTGTAATCGGCCAGTATGGGAGCTTCCCTTTCAAGATCACTAAATTTAATGTCTTTTTCAGATTAGAAATCAAATTCGAGCTCACATTGGTGAGCTTACTGATAATTATGACAAGCGAAAGCATGGCAATTAAACGATTTGGAAATAATAAATGATTCATTCTTTTAAACTGATAAAAATAACCTTTTTTACAATGCTTCCTTTTTGGTATCACGACTGAAGTTCAAAATAAACAAACAGAAAATACAATATGTCGACTTAACTTTACTGACGTTTCGAGCTCAAGCCCTTCGTCGGAGTAAAAAAAAACAACAGAAAATACAACTTTTTCTAAAAGGTTGTACTTGCACAAAGTGATGTCTATCTAAGACGGTATTAAGGGTATACGCCTAATTGCAATAGAGATTTCCGATTTAGCGGATTTGGATTAGTATATTCCAAAGCGCCCTCGATAATTGCGCCATTTTTATTTCAACTTTACAAAACATTGAAAATAATATTTCTTCTATATGCCTATTCCACTATTATATGCCTATTCCGCCTATAATCTGCTAAATCGGAAATCTCTAATACAATTGTCATATAAAAAAGAAAATTACAAAATAGGAATTAATTAAAAGACAAAAAAAGAAGTTCAGCTTGAGTAATCTGCTTTTGTCTTTTAATTATTTCCTATTTTGTAATGTTCTTTATATGACAATGTTATTGCAATTAGGTATATGTCTTAACATTAATAATTAAAGGTCTCATATGGGATCGAAAGTAAATCATTTTTTTTATTATTTTCTTTATTCATGTTAGATCTTTGTTGTTAGCTGAAGTATGCTGTCGCATTGGAAGACGCGTAAGAAATTACCATGAGTACATGTAGAATTATTTTATTGATTCAGTCACCGCAAAAGCGTCGTCAGCATGTTGCGATTTTTCGCGTTGCGATTCTGTTTAGACGGTGTCGCAAGCAACTTCGAATGAACAGATAAATGTTCCTTATGATGTCGCAAGCAATATAGTTTTGTCGGCGTCCCAAGCGTCGTATAACATGTTAAGTACGATGCATCAAGGCTGGACCTACTAAGCAATATAGTTTTCTCGGCGTTTCTAGCATATAACGTGTTTTGTACGATGCTGCCAGGCTGGACCTACTAAGCAATATAGTTTTCTCGGCGTTTCTAGCATATAACGTGTTTTGTACGATTCATCAAGGCTGGTCCTATTAAGCAATATAGTTTTCTCGGCGTTCCAATTGTGTTAATACATGTTTGTACGATTCATCAAGGCTGGTCCTATTAAGCAATATAGTTTTCTCGGCGTTCCAATTGTGTTACATTTTGTGTAATACATGTTTTGCACGATTCATCAAGGCTGGTCCTACTAAGCAATTAAGTTTTTCGGCGTTTCAAGCGTCTTATTAAATGTTTTGTACGATGCTGCTAGGATGGATAAACGAAGTGATATAGTTTTACTTGGCCTCCCAAGCGTAGTATTACATGTTTCTTACAATACTGTAAGGCTGAAATAACGATGCAATACAGTTTTTCCGGGCCCCAAACGTCGTACTAAATGTTTCATACAATATTGTAAGGCTGGAATAACGATGCGATATAGTTTTGTCGGCGTCCCAAGCAACGTCGTATTGCATGTTTCTCACGATGCTGCAAGGCTGGATATACGAAGTGGTTCTTACGATGTTGCAAGCTGAACTAACGATGCAATATAGTTTTTCAGCGTCCCAAGCAACGTCGCAAAGACAGCCTCATCGGTTCTTTCGCATTTGAATCCAGGTCGAGCTGCAGTTGAGTTCAACATCGTTATGAAATATCGTCGATACATTGCAAATTAGGTTGGTTTTCAATTAGTTCATTTTGAGACGGGTCCTCAGTAACTTGACCATGTCTTAATCTGTCTCGCCTTCTCTTTCGTCTTCTCTTTTTTCTTGAGACACAATTGCTTTCCCCGGGACTGCAAATAATTACAGCCAGAATATGAGGTTTGACTTTGGGCCCGAGAATTAATTGTTGTTGTCTTATCGTCGTCATTTTGCAATAAACATTATTATCGTTTTCATCATCTTCAACAAATCCTTTTTCATCACCATCATTATCATTGCAATCATTTTCATCATCATCATCATCATCACCATCATTATCATTGCAATCATTATCATCATCATCGTCATTTTACTATTATCATAATAATAGTTTTCATCACCTTAAACAAATCCTTTTCAATCACCATTATTATCATTGCAATCGTTATCATAGTCGTCGTCATCTTGCAATTAGCATTATTATCGTTTTCACCATCTTTAAGAATTCCTTTCCCATCACCATCACCATCACCATCATTACAATTATTAGCATTGATCATTTCCATGACTTACTTTTGATTCCCAGGCTCCCTTGCTTTCTCTTCTTTGCTGGAATGTACCACAGCCCCATGATTCAACTGGAACTGGCATAAAGCTTTTAAAGGATTCACCAATGCCTACATTGAAAAACACACAAATAAGAAATAGATAAATTACAAGATTTGACATTAAAAAAATGTACACCTACTTGCAAGAACGTTGTCATACGAAAAAAGAACATTTGTATTTCTAAAGTGGGTTAGGAATAAATTAAAAGTACAAAAGATGATCACTGAAGCTGAACTCTTTCTTTTGTACTTTTAATTTATTCCTAACACACTAAATACAAATGTTCTTTTTTCGTATGACAACTTTCTTGCAAATAGGTGTATGTATAAATATATATGAAATAAATATGTATGAATAGGCTCGTTTGGCTAGAGGGTTTCTCTTGAAAATAACAAACACAGACGTACAAATGATAAATATGAATACTAGATCAAGAAACCCTCTAGTTTCTAGGGCAATGTGTCTTATGTGAATATTCCAACAAATAGCATTTTGTCTTAGAAATTCAATTTGTCTATTATAATTAATGAATTAAAGAGTGAATGATGAGTTAATATTATAAAATATAAAAAAGCTCAACTTAGTCAAATGAAGTAAAATGAATCAAGAGCACATGTAAATAAAATATGGATTTTTTTTTTTATCTTATACTGGTTGAAAATGTCATTCAACTTGACAGGCTTTTGACAAATAAGCGTTTCACAAGTGCTATATTTCAAATCAGTCTAGTCTTTTTGTTACCTACCTCATGAATATAGCTATCATTTTCTAATACAGATAAGGTTAGTGCCACAGCTTCTACAGTACACAAGCTTTTGTTGGTTGGTTGAGTACGGATGACATATTCACTAATCGTATTATGTTCTACTACAACCTGAAACACAGCAAAATATATGTAAAAGATTAGCATTGTGACCCTTGTTTTGTGGAGATACATGGAGTTTTAATATTCAAATTGAAAAATGGTTTTAATTTGTTTTGTCTCTTCCCTCCTTTCTTTCTTCCTTTCTACCTTTCTTTCTTCCATCCATCCATCTTTCCTTCTGTCTTCCTACCTTTTTTCAACCTTCCTTCTTTCTCTATTTCTTTCTCCTTCTCCCTCTTCCTTTCATCTGTTCTTGCATTCTTCCTATTTTGCTTCTTTTTTTCTCCCTTCATTCTCTCCTTCCTTCTGCTTTATCCATCTTTTCCATCCTTTCGTGTTTCTTTTTCTTTCCTCCCTTCCTCCTTCCCAGCCTGCCTCCTCCCCTTGGTTCTTTTTTCTTTCTTTCCTGGTTTTTCCTTGTTTGTTCCTTCATTCTTTCCCTCACTCACTCCCTCCCTCCTCCATTCTTTCCTTCCTTCCTTGGTTCTTCATGCTTTCTTTTTTCCTTCCCTCACCTCCCTTCTACACTCTCATTTTCCCATTTATCCTTTCTGTTTTTCATTCTTATTGCTTTCATAACTCTTTCCTGTCTTTCTTTCGTTTATATGAATGTTGTCTATGACAATGTCCTGTATTTGATATCTCTCTTACCTGTTTGAGTTCTGTTAAAAATGTATTACAATAAAATATGTTTCTTGCTTGTCGCCATGTGCCATCCAGGACAATGAGGTTATAGCTTTGGTTATGTGAAAGGTCCACTGTTTTGACATCAACAGCTTTAACATAATGAAAATATGGAATCAGCACATTTAAATCAAATAAATGATTATTAATAATGATTATGGTAGGTAGATAGACTGAGCAATCACTCAAGATGTTGGAATAACATGGTGGCATGAGTTACCTTGCAGTGAAAGTGCTGGCCTTTCACCACTGTAACCTGGGTTGGATCCCTGCCTTGGGTGACAAGTGAATAGAGTTTGTTAGATGTGTTGTTTTCCCTCATGACACAAGGGTTTTTCTCTGAGTTATCCAGTTTTCATGTAAGCAGAGTTGTGTGTTGTAAATATAGAATGTAGTGGTAGCGAGTGTGAGAGAACCTCACGGAAGAGCCCCGACGGGGAGTGATTCATATAACATCAATTGATATGATAATTATATTCAATTAATTTTATTCCAACGTCTTGAGTTACCTTCTATCTCATTAACAATTCTTGTTAACTAATATCTAGCTATTCTGATTGTGGTTCCAATTGGTTGAAATCCACTGACAAATTCTTGATGTCCTTCTAATACAAGCAATAATGAATCGGTGATATATCAGAGTGGGACATATAATATTCAGTCAAACTGAAAAATATAATTCATCTATATTTTCATGTGGAACTTACCTTTTGGACCAGGATATAAAAGAAGACAGTTTGGTTGCTCCAGTACTTTGTGAAGTTCTGGAAACTCTGTTTTGGTGAATCTACGGTCTCTGTAAATCTGACATTTTTCTGGTGCAACACAAGCTTCTATTATCGGAACTGTTGTCAATAGCCTCGACTCCTGGATGCACCAAAAATAAATAAAGTTACAATTATATCACAAATTAAAAAAATACCAAAAAGAAAAAATACAATACTCTAATATTAAACAGATATTTATTTAATTTGTTTGAGGGGTGAGAGAGTTATCTTCCACTGTAAAAAATGTCAACTTAATTTTATTAACGTTTTGAGCTTTAGCCCTTCGTCGGAGTATTACCTATCGTTTACATGTATATCAAACACTGCAGCCTATACTAGTTTACTCACTAGTTTCAATTTATATTCCCACAGACTGTAAAAGATTACATGTTAAAAAAGGATTTTATTAACAATTTTTATCAACCAAAGTATGCAATATGCCAGTTCCAAGCTCTTCTCCAGAGGAGGCAGCAGAGCAGAGTGGTCCTATCATTGGTCTCGGAATCCAGTGGTGCCAGGTTGGATGAGTTCTGCTCTGGCCATTAGCTAAGGCTGTATTTGTCCAATAAGGTCAAATTCAGTTTCTCGGCCATGCTTGCCAACTGGTTTGACTCCTTACCAGTTGGGATTCTTATCTGAGCCTTTTTATCTCAACTCTATGTTTAATTTACCTACAACCAAGGTTAATATATTAAAAGAACTAAAAACTTGTCTACAAATCGTTCGCCTCAGGGGTCGTAATTTGTATGGTTTTTATCCTTATCCGGTGGATAGTGCTGCCCAGGCTTCGTACAACCGGCCTTTTGTTTATTACACAATGACGACTTCACAAAGCGTCCACAGAGTGCTCGATTGAGAGAGGTTCGACCAAGCATTCATTGCTCGTAACAAGTATAGTATTTACCTCTTTGGGATGCTGTAAGATGTGTATATTAGTTTTAATATTCAGTAATTTATCAGGAAGATAAGGACATAAGCATGTAGAGGCCGGACGCCTGAAAACACAAACAAACCCCACATATTCATGTTAATACACTGTGTACCAGATTTTACACATTTGATAGAAAGGTCCTACCTGCATCTTATACATGTTTCTCTTCGGTCAGATTCTTCCGTGGGCAAAGAACCAAACGCCAACAAGAGATCATTTTCATCATCAACTTCGACCGCCATTTTGAATTTATGTGGTTAGCCGCTGACAAGTTCTAATTTGACCGCAGCCAAAAAACTACCCAGCATTCCCACTCTTTACTGAAGTCGTTGAATTTTTACTGAAGTCGTTGAATTATCTTATTTATGAAGAAGTATTTTTATCATTTAAGATCAATAATGAATTAAAATATATTTTTTATATACGTTCTCACAAATAAATTATGCTATTTTCTATTATATCGTACTTGAGTCTTTTGAAACTCTTATCATTATGACCAGCGGATATCCGCAGCAGTCTGGTTAGTACTTCGTGTATGCCTTATTATATTGTATCTCTACCTATATATCTCTTTGTATCTCTCTCTGTATATATTTTATCTATGCATCCTCATATTTTTCAGTGTTCCCCACAGCATCCCTGTGTATCCCACCGTATCCCACCGTATCCAGTGTATCCCAGTGTATCCCAGTGTATCCCAGTGTATCCCACAGCATCCCTGTGTATCCCCGTGTATCCCAGTGTATCCCAGTGTATCCCAGTGTATCCCTGTGTATCCCTGTGTATCCCAGTGTATCCCAGTGTATCCCAGTGTATCCCAGTGTATCCCAGTGTATCCCAGTGTATCCCAGTGTATCCCACAGCATCCCTGTGTATCCCCGTGTATCCCCTTGTATCCCAGTGTATCCCTGTGTATCCCTGTGTATCCCAGTGTATCCCAGTGTATCCCACAGCATCCCTGTGTATCCCTGTGTATCCCAGTGTATCCCCGTGTATCCCTGTGTATCCCTGTGTATCCCAGTGTATCCCAGTGTATCCCAGTGTATCCCACAGCATCCCTGTGTATCCCACAGCATCCCTGTGTATCCCCGTGTATCCCCGTGTATCCCAGTGTATCCCAGTGTATCCCAGTGTATCCCAGTGTATCCCTGTGTATCCCTGTGTATCCCAGTGTATCCCAGTGTATCCCAGTGTATCCCAGTGTATCCCACAGCATCCCTGTGTATCCCCGTGTATCCCCTTGTATCCCAGTGTATCCCTGTGTATCCCAGTGTATCCCAGTGTATCCCAGTGTATCCCACAGCATCCCTGTGTATCCCCGTGTATCCCCGTGTATCCCAGTGTATCCCACTGTATCCCACAGCATCCCTGTGTATCCCCGTGTATCCCCTTGTATCCCAGTGTATCCCCGTGTATCCCCGTGTATCCCAGTGTATCCCCGTGTATCCCCGTGTATCCCTGTGTATCCCTGTGTATCCCACTGTATCCCAGTGTATCCCCTTGTATCCCAGTGTATCCCCCTGTATCCCCCTGTATCCCCTTGTATCCCAGTGTATCCCTGTGTATCCCAGTGTATCCCCTTGTATCCCTGTGTATCCCTGTGTATCCCTGTGTATCCCTGTGTATCCCTGTGTATCCCTGTGTATCCCTGTGTATCCCTGTGTATCCCAGTGTATCCCAGTGTATCCCACAGCATCCCCGTGTATCCCCATGTATCCCAGTGTATCCCAGTGTATCCCTGTGTATCCCAGTGTATCCCAGTGTATCCCCCTGTATCCCCTTGTATCCCAGTGTATCCCCGTGTATCCCACAGCATCCCCGTGTATCCCACAGCATCCCAGTGTAACCCACAGCATCCCTGTGTATCCCTGTGTATCCCTGTGTATCCCTGTGTATCCCTGTGTATCCCTGTGTATCCCTGTGTATCCCGGTGTATCCCAGTGTATCCCAGTGTATCCCAGTGTATCCCTGTGTATCCCTGTGTATCCCAGTGTATCCCAGTGTATCCCTGTGTATCCCTGTGTATCCCAGTGTATCCCAGTGTATCGCACAGCATCCCTGTGTATCCCCGTGTATCCCCGTGTATCCCTGTGTATCCCAGTGTATCCCAGTGTATCCCAGTGTATCCCACATCATCCCTGTGTATCCCCTTGTATCACAGTGTATCCCCCTGTATCCCCTGTGTATCCCCTTGTATCCCAGTGTATCCCTGTGTATTCCCGTGTATCCCTGTGTATCCCCGTGTATCCCAGTGTACCCCCTTGTATCCCAGTGTATCCCCCTGTATCCCACAGCATCCCCGTGTATCCCACAGCATCCCCGTGTATCCCACAGCATCCCTGTGTATCCCAGTGTATCCCAGTGTATCCCCGTGTATCCCTGTGTATCCCCGTGTATCCCTGTGTATCCCCTTGTATCCCAGTGTATCCCAGTGTATCCAACAGCATCCCTGTGTATCTCCTTGTATCCCAGTGTATCCCTGTGTATCCCAGTGTATCCCACAGCATCCCTGTGTATCCCTGTGTATCCCAGTGTATCTCCGTGTATCCCTGTGTATCCCCGTGTATCCCTGTGTATCCCTGTGTATCCCGGTGCATCCCACAGCATCCCTGTGTATCCCCGTGTATCCCCTTGTATCCCACTGTATCACAGTGCATCCTACTGCATCCCTGTGCATCCCAGTGCATCCCTGTGTATCCCCTTGTATCCCCTTGTATCCCCGTGTATCCCTATGTATCCAGGGGGATACACTGGGATACACTGGGATACACAGGGATGAAATGGGATGCACAGGGATACACTGGGATACAGGGGGATACACTGGGATACAGGGGGATACACTGGGATACACGGGGATACACGGGGATACACGGGGATACACTGGGATACACTGGGATACACTGGGATACACTGGGATACACGGGGATACACTGGGATACACAGGGATACACGGGGATACACTGGGATACAATGGGATACAGGGGGATACACTGGGATACACTGGGATACACTGGGATACACTGGGATACACTGGGATACATAGGGATACACAGGGATACACGGGGATACACTGGGATACACAGGGATACACTGGGATGCACAGGGATACACTGGGATACACGGGGATACACTGGGATACACTGGGATACACAAGGATACACGGGGATACACTGGGATACACTGGGATACACTGGGATACACGGGGATACACGGGGATACACGGGGATACACGGGGATACAAGGGGATACACAGGGATACACAGGGATACACAGGGATACACAGGGATACACTGGGATACACTGGGATACAAGGGGATACAGGGGGATACACTGGGATACACAGGGATACACAGGGATACACTGGGATACACAGGGATACACAAGGAAGCTGTGGGATACACTGGGATACACTGGGATACAAGGGGATACAGGGGGATACACTGGGATACCGGGGGATACACAGGGATACACTGGGATACAAGAGGATACAGTGGGATACAGTGGGATACACAGGGATACACAGGGATACACTGGGATACACAGGGATACACAGGGAAGCTGTGGGATACACTGGGATACACTGGGATACACTTGGATACAAGGGGATACAGGGGGATACACTGGGATACACTGGGATACACTGGGATACACTGGGATACATAGGGATACACAGGGATACACGGGGATACACTGGGATACACAGGGATACACTGGGATGCACAGGGATACACTGGGATACACAGGGAAGCTGTGGGATACACTGGGATACACTGGGATACAAGGGGATACAGGGGGATACACTGGGATACCGGGAGATACACAGGGATACACTGGGATACAAGAGGATACACTGGGATACAGTGGGATACACAGGGATACACAGGGATACACTGGGAAGCTGTGGGATACACTGGGATACACTGGGATACACTGGGATACAAGGGGATACAGGGGGATACACTGGGATACCGGGGGATACACAGGGATACACTGGGATACAAGAGGATACACAGGGATACACTGGGATACACTGGGATACACTGGGGTACAAGGGGATACAGGGGGATACACTGGGATACACTGGGATACACTGGGATACACAGGGATACACAGTGATACACAGGGATACACAGGGATACACGGGGATACACTGGGATACACAGGGATACACAGGGATACACGGGGATACACTGGGATATACTGGGATACACTGGGATACACTGGGATACACTGGGATACACGGGGATACACGGGGATACACGGGGATACACTGGGATACACAGGGATACACAGGGATACACTGGGATACACTGGGATACAAGGGGATACAGGGGGATACAGGGGGATACACTGGGATACACAGGGATACACTGGGATACACAGGGATACACAGGGAAGCTGTGGGATACACTGGGATACAGGGGGATACACTGGGATACCGGGGGATACACAGGGATACACTGGGATACAAGAGGATACACTGGGATACAGTGGGATACACAGGGATACACAGGGATACACTGAAATGTATGAGGATGCATAGCTTGGGAGATAATATATATACAGATACAGATACAGATACAGATACAGTATAATAAGGCATACACGAAGTAGTTACCAGCAGTCTTCCGTTCCAAGATGGCGACCGAGAGTTGTGTTGTGAAAGAGGTGCGTTCTCCGTAAAGAATAAACCTCTATAAGAATGAAACTGCACCAAGTGCTAACAGGAGCTGCAAATACATATGACGACAAAGCGGCCATTGATGTTGGAAGCATTGATGACTATCCTTTTACGGTAAATACATCGTTGAAACTTTGTCTTTAATTTGAAATTCTGTTCGACAATTAAATTGTGCTAGACTAAAATTATGTTCTATTGTATTCCATTACTAGAGTGTTTTGATTTAAATACTTACGTTAAGATAGCCAAATAATTGATTTATCTAAAAGATGTGCCATTAAACATGAAACTGAAGGTTTTGTTTTCTTGATCGTTCCATGCATTTCGTTAGATGGTGCTGTAATATTTTTGTGATCAAAAAATCATAAATGCATGTTGTTTTCGAATGCCGTGACACAATAATATGATATTGAACCGTCCTTTTCGTTTTGTTATTTTGTATATTTTGTTACTTCATATCAATAGAAAAAGTAGACAAATTTACCTACTAGCTGCTCAGTACTTTATTTTGTATTTATTTATTTAGAGGATTTCACCGAGAATAAAAATTTTACAAACAATATACAATCAATGAATACAAAATAAGAAAAAAACTACAGTTGTGGTCCCAACGAGGCATATATTTTGTTACCTCATATCAATTGATAGAGAAAGTATAGACAAATGTATCTACTAGCTGTCTGGTACTTTATTTTGTATATTTTGTTATTTCATTCAATAGTAAAAAAATGGTCAAATGTATCTACTGTTCAGTTATGATTTCCATTGTTTCAGGCATATGCATCAGGATGTGATGTAGTAATTCTACTCAGCGGTTTCACCAGAGTACAGATTATCCCAGGTTCTTTGTATGGCTACAAAGAAGTTAGCTGTGTGAACTGCTGTGATACTGATGGAAAGGTACTGTACATAACTGTGATGTTATTCATGTTTATTTCTGCGTTTCCTATTAACAGTGTTAATGCAAATTTACCTTGGAAATTAATATCGCCTTGAGACCCCCACAGTTGCTCTTTACTACACTGTTCAGCTCAGTGTGTATCCTGCGTGGTTGGTCCTTGTGGTCTATTGGTTAATACATCGGACTAGAAAGCCAAAACCGTGAGGTTCAATTCCCGCAATTTATGATATTTTTCTCACATATCTGTATTTCACTTATGCACCAAACAAATTTTATTTCATATGTTCTTGTTAGTCAATCTGATCAAAATATTGTCAGAATATGATCGTAATCAGGAATCCCATTTGATATCTTGTTGATATCTTATTCAGATTGCTGTATCCTATGGACCAAAGGTTGTTACCTTTATTGCCAAACCTGCATTGGAACCTGCTGACCATGTATGTATAAAATATACAGTTATAAAATTATAATAATGATATGTACTTATTGACTGAGCTGGAAGGCCTGACTGGAAATTATTTGGGAAATTATACAGAACCAGCGCAGCAAGGTCTGTACAAATGACCAAGAGCCAAATACTTTCCCGTCCGGCCCAACCTAACTCAGTCAATTAGCATTTTATTATATGACTGTTTCAATTTTTATTTTTTTTGTAAGCTGGTCCGTACGCCTTTTTGAGCAGGCTGGATGACTTTTTAGACCGCTCAACAAAAGACGTACAGCCCCCATCACATGACTTGTCTGCATGGCTTTATTAGGGGCGAGCTAGCGGGGAAATATGGTTATATGATAAAGTTTAATGGGTGGCCTAGAGGTGAGAGTGCTGGACTTTCACCAATGTAACCTGGATTTGACTCCCAGCTTGGGAAACAATTGAATAGAGTGTGTGTGATGTGTTGTTTTCTCTCATGAAACAAGGGTTTTCCAGTTTTCTTCCCTCCACAAAAATGAACATGTGGGCAGAGCTGTAAGCTAAAATCTTCAATGAAGGTGTAGTGTGTGTGGGTCTGAGTCTCCCAAATTAGTAGGACACTTGTGTTTGACTATAAGATTGAGACATTAAAAAAGTGATTTATTTATGTCATATATTTTTAAGCAAAGTAATAATTATTAGTAATAATAATTATATTATATTATATTATTATATTATATTATATTTATTTAGTAGTAATAATTATTTTGACAATAAATGTATTTTTGCTTCTTTATTAGGGATTTCCTTATCACTGGGAACAGTCATCAGAACTTTGCTTAAAATTCAAAATTACCTGTCTTTCATGGAGCAGAGAAGGTAGGGGAGTTTTGATACACATGATTTATTGAACAATATGTAAATCAAAAATATATTTGATAAATTAATTTAATTATTATTTATTTAAATAAAATGAGTAGAGGATAATACATGGGTGCACACGCTCACTTGTGAAAGACCATTTCAGTTCACTTGAAGATAACATTTGTATCTCCAAGCAACCATGTGAAAATAAAATAAACCTTTTTTTTGACACAAGAAGTTTCTGTAAAGCTGTGTAACCATAGTGATGATATCTTCACATGTAAAAATAACTTGTTATTTTCACATGTGAAGATATCAATTTTTTGAAACAGAGAAATATAGGTATTTCATTGACAATTATATAAAATATTGTTATTGTATTCTACATTGTATTTAACAATAACTCCCCAAAGTTAATTGACATGAATATCTACAATTAGACAAATAAATAAAGTGATTATAGAAAATTGCACACAGTAATTTGTCAAGAAATTCACACTATTTACCTATATATCGCCTACAGAATTGCATGTGCTTTTAGAAAAAGAAAAACAAGGCTGGTTATTTTAACTTTTTAATAAAATCACTTTTTTATTTATACAGTGGTACCTCTATTAAGCGGTCACCCATTAAGTGGTCACCCTCTTAGGCGACCACACAATAAAATGTCCCAAATCTATTCCTATACCTATTCTATACCTCTATTCAGCAGCCAACCTCAAGGGTGACCACTTAATAGAGGTACCACTGTACTAAAACAATTATCCTCAATGAATACTGGTGAATGAATTGACTCTGTCTCGGTTATTATTCACTGATATTTACTTCACCTTCTGCGAGTAATTGTTAAATGACATTGTTTGTTTCTAAGGGAAAAGACTGCTAATTGGAGGAGACTACCTTCAGCTGTGGAGCTGTGAGAAAGACACGACATATGGTGACCTGGATACATCTGATGAAGAGGAGTTCTGGACATGTATTTGGACATGCAGGTGATGATGATGGTACCGATGATGATGGTGGTGGTGATGATCACAGTGATGATGATGATAATAATGAAGACAATAAGGATAATATTGATGATGATGATGGCAATGATGAATCTTATAATGTTGATGATGATGATGATAATAATGAAGACAATGAGGATAATATTGATGATGATGATGGCAATGATGAATCTTATAATGTTGATGATGATGATGATAATAATGAAGACAATGAGGATAATATTGATGATGATGATAGCAATGATGAATCTTATAATGGTGATGATGATAATGATGATGATGATGATGTTGATGATAAAAATGATGATAGTGATGATGATGTTGATGATAATGGTGATAACAATGCTGACGATGTTCATGGTAGTATTGATGATCAATGATGATAATGATGATAGTGGTGATGTCAGTGACAATGGTGATAATGATGATAATAATGATAACAATGATGGTGATAATGATGACAAAGATAATGATGATGATAATGGATGATCTTTGATGATTATGATGATAAATATGATGATGATGATTGCAATGATGATGGTGATCCAATGGTTTGCCCAAATTCTTGCTCTATTGCATGTATATTAACCAATATGTTTTGTTGACATCCCAGGCCAGCTGTCCCTATCTATCTTGTACAATATTCACCTGATGGGCAGTATTTTGCATCTGTTGGAAAGGTATGCAATCATCATTTTACACATTATATTTATTTATTAAATTAGATTCCTTATGTAGACTTTGTTCTGGAGTATAATCTGTCAATCTACATTATCTTCGCTGCACAATATATCTATCTGTTTGGATTGTCTGAAAGCAGTAACATCATTGGCTCATAAATCTGTTTGTTTGTCGGTTTGTTTGATTATCTGCATATCAAACTTTCTGTCCATCCACATGTCTGTCTGTCTGTTTGCCTATCTGTCTGTCTGTCCATCTTTCTGTCCATCCACATGTCTGTCTGTCTGTTTGCCTATCTGTCTGTCTGTCCATCTTTCTGTCCATCCACATGTCTGTCTGTCTGTTTGCCTATCTGTCTGTCTGTCTATCTTTCTGTCCATCTTTCTGTCCATCAAGATGTCTGTCTGTCTGACCATCTATTTGAATCTGTTCATCAAGGTATCTCTTTGACTGTCGTTCTAAAGTGTACATCTTGTTTGTTTTGCAGAATGATAGGTTGGTCAAGGTGTGGTTTGAACACAGCAAAGGTTTATAATTTTAACTAGTTCATTATATACATGATTACTCTATCTTAATGTCATCTTTTTTTCTTTTTTTCATGTTTAGAGATTTAATACAGTAATTACAAAAATTACAGAAACAATTAAAGTACCAAAAATAAAAATTATTAACAATAACTAACAAAAATATACGATAGAATATTTGAAAAAAAGATGTAAGAAGCTGCACTTCAAAAATTAGTTTTTTTATTTCTTTATTTTCAGATATGTTTAGTTATTTCTCTAGGTCAGGGAAAAGCCATTTTTATTTTTATCAAAGGCTTTCATTGTTTTACAATATTTTTATCTTCTTCATTTTTTTCAGTACAGTATGTAGATTTTAGCAAAACCAGGAAACCATAATTATATATAATGTCATCTTCTAATGAATGATAAATAATGATTTCATATTACAACACAATAATGAAAAATAGGGAAAATGATTGATTCAAAGAATGACAGAAAACAATTGAGAAATGGAGTGAAAAGGCAGAAAGAAATGAAAAATAGAAAGAGAGGAAAAAATGAAAAGAAAGAAAACAGATGATGGAAATAATTACCTGCTGGAAATTTAAATAAAGGCAAAACAAAAAAAGAAATCTTTGAAAAGGAAGCTAGGAAAGAAATAAGGAATTGGTGAAAATAATATAGCACCCAGGTGTACATATAGCTGCCACAGGTTTTGTTTGGCAATAATGTCCAATGTTTGATATTGTTTGTTCTCAGTCAAAGCTACATCAAGTGATGCTCTCATAACATTTCCTGAGGAGTTGGACTTTTCTTTTGTATACTTGGCTCACCCCAAGTGTGTCACTGGCTTTTCCTGGAGAAAGACAAGTAAATACATGCCAATGTGAGTACTTTATTCATTGATCTAGACTGCAAAACAGTACCCACTTTTTATGGAAAAGATCCAAGGAAACAAGTTGAAGTTCTTATCAAATTTTACGTTTGTCTCTGACTTCAAAAACTTTAGAAGAATAGACGTTTCCGTCCATTACCACAGACCTTCATAGTTGAAGTTCAATCAAAAGAGAATGACCAAAGTATACTTTTCTTGATGGAACTTTAACTTCTTTTCATTTTAATGAATTTATTCATTATATTTTTCACTCATTTATTCATTCAGGTCATTGTATATTTGTTCATCCATCCATCCATTTATTTATTTTTCTCCCATTTATTCATTCATTCATACATACATTTACTTTTTCCCATCCAAAGACGTTTTCTCCAACCTGTTTTAGATATTTCTCCATTCAATAATCAATCTCTTTTTTCCTTATTGTTGATTAGTAAAATTATAAAGGCCATTCATCTTTAGTTAGATATTGTTAATTACCAGTATATATTGTCCATTTTTCCCAGCTGTTCTGTCGCTAATGTCCTTCTTACCTCCTGTGTGGACAACATATGCCGAATATGGTCTGAAACAATGAAAAGCATTCATCAAGAAGAAAAGGGAGGTGTAACAATACCATCTGGAAACTACAAATGTCCTAAGCATAAAAAACAACCGCACGACTTTCTAGCAAAGCACATAATGACATCAGCTTTGCATTTCCACCTAGCAGCTATAATAAATCCTTTAAATGACATCCCTCTGCTGTCATCAATGGGCTCCTTCTCTCCTAAAGGTGCGCAGAGCTCGTTTATGCTGCACTGGCTGAATAACAAAGAAATGCAGTATACATGTTCAGCTGAAGCATCTCTGGGCTCACCCATTGGGTGTTCGGAGGTAGAGAGTGTCGATGTCAGTGATGATTCATCAGAGGATGATCATGTTCGAGATGATGGTGCTTCATCTGATTACGATATCCTTGGTGAAACATCTGAGAACGTTATGGATGAGAAGATGAGATTAGGGGAGTCAGATACTACTGGAATGGGTATGTTAAAAACAACACAATACCATACAATAACAATAATAACTTGATTCATAATAACTATACAATACTTCAACCTTTCAATTTTATTGAATTTTGTCGAGCTTTCGGCTCGCAGAGCCATCATCAGGACTGAATAAAAGGTACAATTAGTAATTCATCATCACAATAACATGAAAGGTTGAAGTAACAGATAGTCATTATGAATCAGAAACCAGCCTACAAACAACTCTTTGATTTGAATAATACCTTGATTGAACTTGAATTGCAATAAAATATATAAGATGAATATGCTAAAAAGACATTATGAAGGTATTATAAATATACATGTACATAACAAAGAAATGTCTAGAAGATAAAGTGTTTATAAATGTGTTAAATATATATATTTATAATATACTGTACAAAATTACTCGATTCTGATTGGACGAGAGGAGTACAATTAATGATGGTAATTGGACTGAGTGGAGTCCAATTCGGTCTGTAATCATACGAGTGATTACAAAATCGGACGACCGCGTAGCGGGAGTCTGATTTGTTTATCACGAGTATTATTACAGACAGAATTGGACGCACAAAGTTTGATTACCAATTAATTTTTTTTCTTTAATCATACATTACAATTTCAGAGAAAAATGTGTGGGGTTTCTAATAAAAATGAAAAAATCATTTTTTGAGAATAATTTTCGTTGCTATAGTGATTTGTAACAATTCAGTGATTGTCTGAAAGCAGTAAAATCATTGGCTCATAAAACTGTCCGATAACAACTGTCCGATTACAGCCAACTATCCGATTACACTGTCCGATTACAAAAACAAGTTTGATTAGTGGAAAATAGAGCAGTCTGTCAACCAATCAGATTCGAGGAAATTGTAATAGTTATGATTAAATCGTAAATTGTACTCTGCAGAATACCAATCAGTTTTTCAGTATATTATAAATAAAAATTTGGCGATCTTTTTTTACGTAGAAATGAAGCCTGTCTTGTCCAAGAAACTAACTTCAAGCCCAGTCAAGCAGCGCCATAAACCTCTACCCTCACCACGCCCAAGGACACCCCTAGAGTACCTCAGACAGATGCTAGATGATGACCAACAATCCAGCCCTTTTTCTTCAAACTTTTACAACTACATCAACAACGCTATAGGTAGGTATTTTGTATTTGCATGCAGCTATTTCAAAACGTTTTTCCAGTGAGGATACTCAAACCGTGAACACTTGACTTTTTCATGTTATTATTTTCTGAACCTTCTACTGCTTCAAAACATCTTAAAATTAAGCAGTGAGTTCAAATACACTGAGTGTTAATAATTAATCTTAAAAACCTCCAAGTCTTCACGGTTCGAGTATCTTCACTGTAAATCCTAATAATTCATCCACAATTAGCCTGCAGAGCAGGCGTTCTTTTTACTTTTTGGAGAATTTAGGATCTTGGGCTTCCTGTGTTAATTTTTTGACCGCGCGAAATATGGAGCTTAGCCAAAAATGGAGTGCCCAAAAACCCGAAAGAACGCCTGTTTTGCAGGCTAACCGTAAATCACAATAGTTCATCCACAAACTGAAAGGAGTTCTGGGTAGATATTTATATGTTCCATCTGTAATTGATTCTACCTGTAAAACTACAATCTTTTGCAAAATAAATGAGACACTTCACCCCATCCGCCATACAGTAGATACGGGGAAGAGGGGGAAATGGAAAAATGATATTGGAATATTTTTCATGTAGAAAACACATAATGTCCCAAGGTATTTTGCACATGATTGTAGATATTTTTAATCAATTATTTTATAAATAATTGCATTTTATAGGCCAGCTTCTCCGTGAATGGAGCCAGAGCCACGACACATTAATTGCCGTCCATCCCATTGATGGGTCGTTACTTGTCTGGCTGGTTGAGTGGCTGGATGTGCAATCACTTGGTCAGTTTAGACAACCACAAGTCAGCTTCCTATCTCGTATTCCTATGGCTATTCCTCCAGCAGATGCTAATTCCTTGTTGCCTAAACTGTACGTGTACTGTCCACGCAGTGACAAGATGAAAACACTAAGGAGACAGGTAATCTTAGATTTATAGAACACATAATGGGCCATATTTGAAAGTTGTTACAATGCAATATCCCCATATCATCCTCGGGAACCCAGGGGTATTCTTCTGTCGCTCGTTTCTCGCTTCCACAACACATATACCCTTGGGAACGTAGTCTGTTGGAGCTTGTTCCGGAAGTTAAAATTCAGCTCTTTCCTGATTGGTCGACCTTATTAGGTCGACCAATAAAAATCAAGATAACCATTCAAAGAAAGTCGTTAAATAAGTTTGAATTTTGACTTCCGGAACAAGCTCCAACAGACTACGTTCCCAGGGGTATATGTTGTGGAAGCGAGAAACGAGCGACAGAAGAATACCCCTGGGTTCCCGAGGATGTCCCCATATTTGCTTCCCTCAATGTTTTCCCCAATACAATCCTCTTGGAAGATATACCTTATTCACTTGTCTCAATGTTTCCTAGTACAATCGTCTTGGGAGATATACCTTATTCACTTGTCTCAATGTTTCCTAGTACAATCGTCTTGGGAGATAGACCTTATTCACTTTTCTCAATGTTTTCCTAATATAATCCTCTTGGGAGATAGACCTAATTCACTTGATTCAATATTTTACCAATGTAATCCTCTTGCCAATTATTTTACGAATGCAAACCTTTGAAGATATATGCTATTTGTACAATCGTCTTGGGAGATATACCTTATTCACTTGTCTCAATGTTTCCTAATACAATCCTCTTGGGAGATAGACCTTATTCACTTGTCTCAATGTTTTCCTAATATAATCCTCTTGGAAGATAGACCTAATTCACTTGATTCAATATTTTACCAATGTAATCCTCTTGCCAATTATTTTACGAATGCAAACCTTTGAAGATATATGCTATTTGTTTTTATCAATGTTTACCCAATCCAATTATTTTAGGGGTTAAGTTAAGTTACTTCATTCAATGTGAATATTCCTCAGTGCTCTTCTAAGCAGCAAATGTCCTGTTTTCTTGCCAGGTCAGTAAATCTGGCAGTCTGTCCCCCAAAGCAATGAGAAACAAATTTGGAGCTTCCTCAAGTGGTGCCCAGGCCACAGCGGTCATGGTGTCCACGCATAGAGATGGTGCGTTAAACCACTGGAAGCTTGTGTTCGCAGACAACAGTCTCTTCTCAACAGTAGTCAGTATTTCCCATGTTGCCAGGCGATGCGGTCATCGCTATCCAATCACAACCATCCTAGCACACCCTGAGCTACCGCTCCTTCTTTCAACATCTAGTCACGTGATAGAACCAGGATTTGACAAACCTAGTGAGCATGGTCACTCCAAGAACACCGCTGACAACAAGGCTAGGATACATTGCAGTGAACTTGTTGTATGGAGAGTTGAGACTGTTTCACCGTTAAGACAAAGTGGAGGAGTCCTGGAACTGACTAGAATCCACTCCGGCCGTCCTGGCGCTTTTAAAAACTTTGCCTGGGTTCCAACTTTATTTTCTCACTCGCTGATTACGTTTGAAAATCACACATCTCTCCCTCCACAAGCGGTAGCACCTTGTGCCTGCTTCCTTGCATCGGACGGACAGACGTACCGCTTTTATCAAGTTATACTAGACGCTCGTATGCTGCAGGCTTTCATTTCTAGTCATAAATCACGAACACGATCAACGCTGTATTCAAGCAGCAGCGAAGGGAGTATAGACTCGCTTGATCTGGAAACTCCGACGTCCAGCGTTCCACTTGACGCTTTTATCGAGTCTATAGTGAGCCGTCAGTCAGGTTCAAATCCTGGCTGTATATTAAAGCTGTGTTCTTTAATGGATTCCCGTGATGTCTTACAGAATCCTTTATTGCTGCATATATTCACAGAAAGATGTATTAAGCCAGGGCTTTGCTTTGCTCCAGAGAGTGAGCAGGAAAACGGAGATATCGAATCTGAGGATAATTTCTTCGTAGTTGGAGTAGAGAATATCCCAGACCCTGATGACGAAACCAAAACAATATCACAGATCCACATGTGGAATATGAAAGTTACAGCGACCAAGTCAGAGAATGGATCCGAAGAAGAGGACTTGTTCTCCTACCCTGAAGTTGTTGGTCCTGGAAGCTTTTGCAGCAGCCAATCATCTCGTAGTACCAGCCCCTTAAATCTACCCTTGGACCACCCCGCGAATACAACTATCACTTCCAAGAAGGTATGCAGCGAAAGACTACCCCTCCCTCCTGGAGTTTTCATTAAGACGGCTACAAGAGCTGCTGACAAGATGTCGTCGTCGGCAGTCAACCCAACCTGTCCCGCTCCGTATCTTTTCACGACGTCTTGTTCTGATGGAAGTGTACGATTCTGGTCTTGTAAAGAGGACGAAGATGGCGGGAAATTTAAATGGGAGGAAACAATGTGGCACACGGATAAAAACCACGCACTGATCAATCCTTCTAAGAAGCAACAATCATCTCTAAATGCACCGGGTGAGGTTATTTCAATAAGTTGTGCATACACTGGTAGATTGGCCACCCTGGTCAGAAGTCCTCCCAACGAGGAGAGGGGTGATGATGGACTACTGGTCTGTGTATGGGAGAGTGAGTCAACTGGTGGCCTGGAGTGGTCTTTGGAGGACACTCTCAGGTTGAATTGTAATGCCAAGGTTGATCCTTCACAGGTTCGCTTGGAGTGGATTTCTGTGGAGAACGGCTCCCATATACTTACTGTTTGTATTCAAAATGAGATATTCATATTGACTTCAGCGTCGAGGATATCTCATTTGTCCGTTAACGGTGAGAATACTACCATTGGTAAGGAGTCATGGATCCTTCTAGACAGTACGCATCTTGCTTCAGAGAATCAATGGCAGTTATTAAATAGAGCATTATCCTGGTCAAGGAACGGCGTGCTGGTGGTTGGACTTGGTACTGAAATGCAGGTCAGTTATTATGCTAGGTTATTAGTATCATCATCATCATCATCAACATTGTTATCATCATCAAAAAATATATTTCAAAAACATTGTCTCAGCATAAACAACAAGCACCAAGCCAAGATCGAAATGAATGCTGGTTTTTGTGCTGATAATGTATTGAAATCAGACTTGTTTTATAAAGAATTCAAATTAATAACAAACTGTGGGCATCAGTTCACGTGCTTGTTATGGCATTACAATCAATTTTGTTGATAACAAGTGTCATTTCAATATCTTACCAGCACAATACCAGCATCCATTTCGGTCTTGGCTTGATGTTTGTTGCTCTAACGGCGACAACGATTTATGAAATAAGTGTATAAGTAAAAAGCAATCAGCTAACTTCAACAGTTTTTTAACTACATGTATTATTATTAGTCGGGCTAGAGGGCCCGACTCTAGGTTTACCTTTTAGTCAATCTATATATCTACATGTATCTATCTATCTATCTGTCATGTCGCGTATAGGCCCCATGATGCTTTGGGAACGAACACAGGAAGCCCAACGTAGAATAGTTTAGCCTCCTGTTTTGATTTTATGACTAGCCCGACTTCACGCTCCTAGAGCGTCTAGTTGTTCATCATTATCGTTATGATTATAAATAAACCGTTTTTTATTACCAGGTGTACTCCCAGTGGAAAGTGATAACCGACGGTACCCTCTCCCCCTCAGACATCACATCGTATGCTCCTACCGCTACCTTAGAGAAGGTGACACAGATGACTCGAGGGGGGCCCGGTGGGGATCTTGTACCTTTGTCCATTTCCGGTGGATCTCGACTGGGTCTGTTTGAGGAGGCTGCTATGATCCTTCCCATCCTGCCTCAGTACCATCCTAAACATTTGATGGAACTGATGAACTCTGGGAAGTTGAGGAGGGTCAGGGCTATACTACTTCACTTGGTGAGTGACTTTTATTTTACACAGTTGCTCTATAATACTACATTGTCCGGCTGCGTATCCAGCGTGGTTGGTCTTTGTGGTGTAGTGGTAACACGTCGGACTAGAAAGTCGAAACCGTTAGGTTCAATTCCCGTCAAGGGCATATGATATTTTTCTCATGTATTTTATTTTCTCTGTATTTTATTTTACATCACAATGCATTCACCAATGTAGTAACGAGATGCGGCCTGGGTCGAGTTTAGTCTCGCAAAGGCGCTTGGGATTGTCACATGGGACGCCGCAATAGCAAATTGACGTCACTGTCCACGTAACGATCCCGAGCGCCTTTGCGGTACTAAACTCGAGCCAAACAGCAACTCGATTCTGCATTGACAAATACTCCAATTTCTTATTATCTAGCACCGCTGTACTATTTGACAAAAGGCGCATTTACATAGGGATTATAATCTCGATTGGGAGTAATTTTAAATGTGTTTTCTATATTGTTTAGCGGCAGTATTTTACCGTGATTGGCTCGGAATTTGTGAATATTTATACAATAAACAGGGTTCGTGCTACTCCTTAAACTCCTTGAAAACTCCTTAGATTTGATTTACGTTTTTAAGGGCGCTTGAAAAGCCCTTGAATTTTAGAAAACCAGCAAAAACTCCTTAAAAACTCCTTAATTCTAGCTAAAGTAGGGTAAAATTCTAGTATTGCAAATTAAACTTAATTAAAAATTCTAGTATTGTACACCATTTTCGTAAATTCGTAAATTTTCGTATATCAAAGTTGTCGCAAAAAGTGCTTAAAAATTACTTTTTGGTACTTGAAAACTCCTTGAAAACTCCTTAGATTTTGTTTACTGACATCAGCACGAACCCTGAATAAATCGAGGCTTATCCTGTGCAAATACGCCTTTTGTCAAATATAACAGCGGTGCTTGATAATATCAAACTGGTCTAGGGAACCTTTTAAAATCTTCGTTTTCAATTTTGGCGCCCTTTTTATTATTATCGTTTGTTTGTTGTTGTTGTTGTTTTTTTCGTCTGTTTGTTTGCTTGTTCATTCATTTGTTCGTCTGTTTGTCCGTTCACTATTGCGCTCACTATTTTATTCAATAGCTTATTCATCACCATCAATTGAATTCATTTATCGTCTGTTTATTTGTCTGTCAGTTTGTTTGCTTGTTGCTTTGTTTGTCCGTTTGTTTGTTCGCTATTCCGCGTATTATTTTGTTCTATATCTTATTCTATACTATCCATTAATTTATTGTTTGATTATTGGTTTGTTCGTACGTTTGTTTGTTTTCTATTCCGCGTATTATTTTGTTAAATATCTGATCCATTGTCACAATCCATCCATTCACCTTAATAATAATAATAATTTAATTCTTAGCGCACCACATGCAATCTCAGTGCTCAGTGCTCAATCTCAGTGCTCTTACAATTAATATGGAAAAAAAAAAAATGTAAAATGTGTGTTTTCTATAGGTCCAGTGTGTGGCAGGAGAGGAGGCAGTTCGTAATGCGTCTAAAGAACACGCCCGTCCTCGGTTAGGCAGCACCAGTGGTAGCATACCACGTACAGGAAGTTTTAATGAGGTTGATGCTTTCCTTGAGACTGTTGATGTTAAGGATGGACCACTGGCCATACCTCCTGTACCGTTACACGCTTTACTCGCTGCAGATAAAGACTCTAGTTATACAGGTAGTTTGAATTGATTATGGTGATTATTAGTGCGTCCTGTTGTTGTGTTATAAGCAATAAATAACGCAGAATCGTACGGCAAGACTTGACATAATTATCCCAGTACATAAAAATTGTAATGGTCCCCTTAACCGTTCCCCGCGCCATCTTGAAAGGTAACCGGGCCTTAGTATGAAAGCGAGACGAACGTTGTGCTTGCAATAATAGCGACACGTGAATAATTGTCTCTTGTGGTTTAAAAGGTCTCTATCATTGCAATCTCAACGTTCGTCTCGCTTTGATGCTAAGGCCCGGCTACCTTTTAAGATGGCGCAAGGAACTGTGAAGGAGACTATGATGATTTTGAATGCTGTTTCTTCCATGGACGTTAAGTCCCTTTTAGAGATTAACTAGTCACGAGTTTTTATATCTACCGATTGTAAACACTTAGAAATTGTTTGTGTCTTCATCTTGCTTAATTGGTATAGTGCTTATCAACACGATTTACAATAATAATAATCAGTATCATCATCATATCTTCATCATCGTCATCATCCTCGTCACCATCATCATCATCGTCGTCATCAACTAATCATTATCATCATAACCACCATCATCATAATCATCAACATTGTTGATCAGAAGTACGGATATTTGGGAGAAAACTTAATGGGCGAGCTGTGAAATATAATAACATTGAACTGAAGAATATAGCTTTTGATAAAAAATTATTTCCAATGCTGTTCTAGAGTAACATTATAGCGTTAAAATGCGGCGCTTATTCGAGGGCGGCGCTTATTCGGGGGCGGCGCTTATTCAAGTAAATACGATAAATTATCATCTTATGTTATCACCATCTTATATTGCAGGTGATATATCTCAATCAGAAGGAAACCAAACTGTCCCATCAGAAGAGAAGGACTACAGTGCTTTATTTGACTCACCGATGACTGTTGGCAGCGTGGAGTCTGATGACGAGTTTGGACGGGTCAACGACAAACCAAAAAAACGAGCTTTGACCATGTATGGTAGTCCAACGAATGGGCCTCGTTTTGAAGCACACGTCTACTTTGGACTAGCTCAGGTGAGTGATTGTCAAGGACCGTATTTCCTTGCAACAATCTTATGTCCGCAACACTAACTTTGTTTTGTAGAGATTAACTGTTATTGATTTACTCAATCATTTCAGCCACCATCACAACCCAGTCGTTTTTGTAGTAGGTTACTGTAGATGTATCGATTTAGCAACCACTACTCAGTCGTTTTTGTAGCGAGTAACTCGGTATACATCGAATTGTTGAGTTATCTGGTTAATTACTACTCTGTAATTTTTGCGATGAGTATTTGTAGATGCAAAGATTTTCTCAGTTATTTGAGTAACCACTAGAGTACAAACACTAAAAGTGTGCAACATAAATACCACTAAATACTGCTAAATTATGCAAATTCTACTGTTCTCTATTGTTTAATCAACCCTATTTAGTGGTAAATACTACAAAGTATTGCACACTTTTACTGTTTGTACTCTATACTCAGTCGTTTTTGCAGTAAGTAACTGCGAGTGCACCTTTTTTTCTAGGATTTTACCACTTCTCGGTAGTTTTTTCAGTTCATAATATTTCTAATAATCTCATTGTGTTGACAGGCAAGACTTCTATCATATCAACTAACCCGTAAAGAAATACCTGGCTTAACAAGCATTGAACAGCTTGAACTACTCGCCCTGGCTGACACTTTTGCAAGTACCAAGCTTGACCTGGAGAAAAGTCCTGCGGATATTGAACGTGGTTTAAACTTCGCCAAAAGAGAAGGTAAATAATATCAAAAATCGTTAAAAACAAAGAATGTTGATTGATGTTAAAAATGATAATTGTTGCCAATTGTATGTCCACCTATTTCAAAAGTCGATAGGTAATATAATGAAATTTGTAACACCGTAAAAAATGTTGACTTAACTTTACTGGCGCTCCGAGCTTTAGCCCATCGTCGGAGGGCTAAGGCTCAAAATGTCAGTAAAGTTAAGTCAACATTTTTTTACGGTACGGTGTTACAAATTTCATTATATTACCTATCGTTTATATCAAACACCGACGCAGCCTATACTAGTTTACTCGCTAGTTTCCATTTATATTTCAAAAGTCGTTGTTGCAGCCAAAGTTACTATAGTCCCCTTCACAGTTACCTGCGCCATCTTGAAAGGTAGCCGAGCCTTTGCATCGAAGCGAGACGAACATTAATCTTGCAATGATAGAGACCTTTTAACACCTCGCGGGACAATCTCTACCGTTGCAAGTGACTGGTGGTACCTTTGTTCGATTCGCTCTCCTTGGAATTGTTACAAACCAAGAATAGGTCCATCACACTCACTACTCCTACATAATTATAATATTTTTGAAACACTCCACTCCACTCATGTTATGATTTTTGATGAGAGAGTTGCATGTCACACCGCCGGACTCGTTTTTTTAGGTGAGGTTTCAACTGGTGTTGGTGGTCTAATGGGAGGCCCCGGTGGGGGAGGAGGTGGGTATGCAACTACCGGTAGTATTGGAGCCTCAGCGGGTAGTGGTGGGGATGCTGTTGATGACTGTGGTCTTCGATTCCTATTGGCTATGAGACATCACACGTGTCTACTACGATCATTGCCGCCGATACAACGAGCTGTTACCGAGGAAAAGGTACTTAAATAGATTGAACAACGGACATTTCACTGCATTTCTCACATTGCATTACATTACGTCACACTACATAACATTACATAGCAGAACGCAACATCACACACTACAACAACAACAACAACAACAACAACAACAACGTTTTTATTGCACCTAGAATTTACAAGAGATTACAATTTACAATTTACAATTACAAGTATAGTAGGTACTGGCCCTAGCCAATAACTAAAAAGCTAAAAATGTTCTAGGACCAATGACTGAATATCTGAATTAAAAAAACTTATTTACAAGGATGACGGAATTCTAGGAGCAACTACACTACACTACACTACACTACACTACACTACACTACACTACACTACACTACACTACACTACACTACACTACACTACACTACACTACACTACACTACACTACACTACACTACACTACACTACACTACACTACACTACACACTACACTACACTACACTACACTACACTACACTACACCACGCCACGCCACACTACACCAAATACAACCACATCACATCGCACCATACCATACCATACCACACCACCACCATGATATACCATACCATGCTACATAAGAACATCATACCGCACCACACCCCTATCACACCATGCCATACCGTACAATACTTCATCACACCATACCACACCATACTGCACCATACCATTCCACGCTGTTAGTACCGTACCATGCTACATGAGAATAACATACCACACCACATCACATGTTCTCTATTCATAAAAATCCATTTCATATTTATATTCGTATTACCAGGGCTTATCAACATCCTATTATGGATGGGCATTCCATTCTGAATCAGAGGAAGAACTTCTAGCCATGGTACCAGCTATGTTACGTGGTGGACCAACATGGCCAGAGCTGAAGCAGTTTGGTGTTGGTTGGTGGGTTCGTAGTAACGAAACTCTACGTCGTCTCATTGAAAAGGTAATATACGAATGCCAATGGGAAGTGCTGTCATAGAAAAATAGCACTGACTATCAAAAACATGAATTTTGGCAAAATGTGTTTTATTACTTTATAAATTGTAATCATGTTTTAAATTTATAATATTCTTTGGAAAACAACTGTCATTCTAGTAAACACTGCCAGATAAAAATTGTTTGCTGTTGTTGTCGTCGCTGTTGTTTTTAATACAAATTGGTTAATTACTTTGGGCGTGTGTCTTTAATAGGTTGCCAAATGTATGTTGTTGTTGTTGCTGTTGTAGTCATTGTTGTTGTCGTCATTGTTGTTGCTGTTGTTAATACAAATTGGTTAGCTACTTTGGGCGTGTGTCTTTAATAGATTGCCCAATGCTTGTTGTTGCTGTTGCTGTTGTAGTAATTGTTGTCGTTGTCGTTGTTGTTAACACAAATTGGTTAATTACTTTGGGCATGTGTCTTAAATAGGTTGCCAAATGTATGTTGTTGCTGTTGTAGTCATTGTTGTTGTTGATTTTGTTGCTGTTAATACAAATTGGTTAATTACTTCGGACGTGTGTCTTTATTAGGTTGCCAAATGTTTGTTGTTGTTGTTGTTGTAGTTGATGTTGTCGTTGTTGTTAATACAAATTGGTTAATTACTTTGGGCGTGTGTCTTTATTAGGCTGCCAAAGCTCAGTTCGGTTTAAAGCAAGACCCTCTGGACTGTGCACTGTTTTATCTCAGTATGAAAAAGAAGAACGTCATCTGTGGTCTTTACAGGTCAGTCAGGCGACAACTGCTTTAAACAAGTTCCCATTTAAATCTGTACTTTCCCATTTAAATCTGTACTTATGCAAATTGTGTTGATGTGTGCTAAACACACAGATCAACCAATCAGAGTATATTATTTCTGGAGTGAACTTCTCTGATTGGTTGATCTGTGTGTTTAGCACACATCAACAAACTTTGCATAAGTACAGATTTAAATGGGAAAATACAGATTTAAATGGAAACCTGGGGGGGGGGGGGGTAGGAAAGGAGATGTTATTTTTACAAGGGAAGGGAGTTGTTTGTTTATTTAATCCTTCTTTCCTTTCTTTTTTGCTTTTTTTATTATTTCTTACGCTCAGTCGTTCAAGTTGTTGTAATTTGCTAATTCTTTGTTCAAACTCATCCAAAGTTAACACTAACAAGCACGTTTTCAAATCTTAATCAATATTCCAATGTAGGTCCGTATCAGATACCCGAATGGCCAAGTTCTTCATGAATGACTTCAAGATCGACCGATGGCGTAAGGCTGCTCTCAAGAACGCCTACCAGCTCCTCGGTATGCAGAGATTTGAACACGCAGCCGCTTTCTTTCTGTTGGCGGGATCGCTGTGGGACGCGGTTCAGGTGGGTTTGAAATGTCTTGTTTGCTTTGTGATCAATGTCAAACACAGTAAGGGATGATGATGACTATAATGATTTTCATTCGTTTGGAATGGTCCTGATGATCAATTGATGATAATGATAACGATATCAGTGATGATGATGATGATGACTGAAATAATAATGGCTTTAATGATGTTGATTCGTTTGGAAATGGTAATTACGAAAATGAAGATGATGATTCTTTTTGAATGGTTTTCTTATGATCAAATGATGACGATGATGATTCTTTTTGAATGGTTTCTTATGATCAAATGATGACGATGATGATGATGACGATGATGGTGGTGGTGGTGATGATGAGAATGAGGATAAGTACAATCATGATGATGATGATGTTGACAATCATGATAATAATGATGATAATGATCATGATCAGTGATAATAATATGATAGTGGTGATAATAGTGAGAGGCAACTGGTCTTATATACACATTCTTAGTCATAATCACAACTCCAAAGTTACGAACGCAAATATTATATATTCATAAAATTTTTATGTCGTTCTAACCAACTGTTCTGTTAAAATGAACGGCTTTAGTGGGAGGTCGCCACATTTCACTTCACTCTATGATAACTGTGTGTTTGTTATAATAGGTTTGCATCAGTCGACTTCATGACTTCCAGTTAGCCCTGGTACTCACTCGTTTATACGAGGAACAACCAGATGGTGCTGATTATAATCGTGTACTCAAAGACTGTGTTCTTGGATCATCGGGGACTACTGGTAAGAAACGTTATACGTAACGTTATGCTTATTACGTTAGCTGTGCTTGGATTATCAAGCACTACAGGTTATAGACGTTATACGTTATGCTCATTACGTTAGCTGTGCTTGGATTATCAAGCACTACAGGTTATAGACGTTACGTAACGTTATGCTTATTACGTTAGCTGTGCTTGGATTATCAAGCACTACAGGTTATAGACGTTACGTTATGCTCATTACGTTAGTTGTGCTTGGATTATCGAGCACTACAGGTTATTGACGTTACGTTACGTTATGCTTATTACGTTAGCTGTGCTTGGATTATCGAGCACTACAAGTTAAAGACGTTACGTAACGTTATGCTTATTACGTTAGCTGTGCTTGGATTATCGAGCACTACAGGTTATAGACGTTACGTTACGTTATTCTCATTACGTTAGTTGTGCTTGGATTATCGAGCACTACAAGTTAAAGACGTTACGTTACGTTATTCTCATTACGTTAGTTAAGGTCATTTACGTTCCTTTGCGCTATAAATACGAGCTCGGACTATGTTCTAGGATTATCGAGCACTACAGGTTATAGACGTGACGTTACGTTATGCTCATTACGTTAGTTGTGCTTGAATTATCGAGCACTAAGGTTATAAACGTTACGTTATGTTATGCTCATTACTTTAGTTGTGCTTGGCTGATTATCGAGCACTAAGGTTATAAACGTTACGTTACGTTATGTTCATTACTTTAGTTGTGCTTGGCTGATTATCGAGCACTACAGGTTATAGACGTTACGTTATGTTATGCTCATTACTTTAGTTGTGCTTGGCTGATTATCGAGCACTAAGGTTATAAACGTTACGTTATGTTATGCTCATTACTTAATATTTCATTGCGTATCTTTTCTTCTTGTCTGGCTTACGCCGTACGTAAGACATAAAAACTTAACACTTATACAACATTACGTTTTTCAGACCCGTTTCTGCGTAGCATCACGCACTGGCTCCTTAAGGACTATAACAAAGCACTCGAAGAACTGATATTAGAACCGGAAGATGAAGGCTCTACGGAACGCAAGTACAACGCGTCGACGGCTAACGGAAATCCTGACATCTTCAACTTTTACCTATTTTTACGTAAACACCCATTGATCAAAAGAAGACGTTTCATGCATCCTGAACAAGAATCGAAATCTGTGATAAAAAAGAAACGACCTCGAATGAATAGACAACAAAGTGTCAACGAAGAGGCCTTCGCTGATGATCCGCTGACCCCAATGGAACGGCAGCTCTTCTTTAAAACCGCGCATGCGCATATAAATTCAGGTTGTCCTGCTTTGGCCCTGCAAGTTCTCATGGAGCTCCCCGCAACTGATTTGAGCGAAAAGCCAACGACAACATTAGTTGGTCATCATCCAATTATTGAAGATACAAAGGTTATCAGTGATATCAACGATAGTATGATAGCTACTGGTACACTAGGAGATTTCGCATTCAATGATAATCATACTTTTAATAAAAACACTGCGAACGTTAATGAAGCCAGTGCTGAGGACTTTGACTGGAGCAAACCGGTTTCGTCAAAACTTGGTGGAACCGGTTTGGACGACACTAGTGATGCCTTTGATTGGAGCAAACCGGTTTCGTCAAAACTTGGAGGAACCGGTTTGGAAGACAATAGCGACGACTTTGATTGGAGTAAACCGGTTTCCACAAAACTAGGTGGAACTGGTTTGGACGACAATAGTGACGACTTTGATTGGAGTAAACCGGTTTCCACAAAACTAGGTGGAACCGGTTTAGGGGACAGTAGTGAGTATCTTAATGGCGATGTTGATCAAAATACCAACTCTGAACTAGCTGTTGAAGAAGAGGATGAAGGAATTGCTAATGGAATTGACGGTCCTACGACGAAATCAAAAGAAATTCGATATATCGATGTTATCGCACAACAGATAAAATTCTCTGCAATACTGAAGCTGTTGCTGGATGAACTGCACGGTCTTCCTGCTGCGTGTGTGATCGCAGACGAGGACTTGAGGTCTTTCTTCATGCGCTGGATGGAGAAGGAGTTTGCTGTGTTACATAGAATGGCTGATTATGGGTCGATAGCTAATGACATTGATGTGGAGCAACCCATAACTGACCCAAGCCCAGAACCAGGTAATTATGGTGATGTTGTTGATGATGATGATACGGTAACAATGAAGATGGTGATGAGGAAGATGACAACGGAGATGACAATGATGATGATGATGATGATGATGACGATGACGATGACGATGACGATGATGATGATGATGATGATGACGATGACGATGACGATGATGATGATGATGATGATGATGATGATGATGATGATAATAATGGCGATGATGATGACTATGATGACTATGATTAAAATGAAGATGCTAATGATTACCGATAATAGTAATGATAAAACTAATGATGGTGAATAAACAGTGATGATTTTGATAATGATTATTGTTTTTACTCAGATTTAACAGTTTTCTATTTGTAACATTTCCTCCATTAAGCAGAAGAAGAACCCCAAGATGTAGCAGCTGACAAGAACCATATTTCCATGAAAATAGACAAGTCTGCCAAACACGTCCAGTGGTTGAGAAAGAACAAAACATTATTAAACATCTTACTGAATTACTGCTCACTACATGGATCAAGCGGCGGCCAACTTGCAGGTACTTCACATATTTATATTTATTTATATTTAATATACTATATTTACCATAGTAAGAGCAGTCCCTCTCTTCGAGGCTTATCGGCTCTGGTTTGAGACCTGACTGCTGTGCTGGGAGACAATCCCCTGCTCTAGCCTGCGAACAGCCTCCCCTCCCCCTCCTCCTAAATCCCCTTGAGCCTGTTCACAGGCTACCCCTGCTCTTTTCGAAGAGTACAACAGGATCTTTTACGTCAACCATGCATAGGAAGTTAGAGTGAAGGCAGACGGGACCTCCAGCTTTACGTCCTTATCCGAGAAGACGAGGCACATAGAGAGTTAAGTGTCATGCTCAAGGACACAACGTAATCGCCCGGGAATCAAACCCAGACAATTAGGCCCGGAATTCGGTCCCCTGACCGCTAGACCATTACGTCTTTCTTACGTCTCTCACTCTTTTGTGTCATTTTTATTGCTGTCCCCTATTTTGTTTTTACTTATAAAGGAATATAAAATGGCGCACATGTCTATATACTGTGATATAAACACACTGGGAGCTGTAGAGTAAGAGATAACTTGTTTCTTTGACTTCTCTCTTGCTCTTCAGCTCCCAGAATGTTTATATCACAGTATATTGACACAAGCGGACGTTTTATATTGCTCCTATAAATTAATTTTTTTTTTTTTTTTGCTGAGTCTGTCTCTGCCCTCAGATATAAAAACGGTAGCCAGCCAATCAAAGCGCGCGTATAGTATCTCATATATTTCTCTTAAATTAACAAATCAACGTGCGAGGTAAGTGTTGTGTTATGTCTGCAAATTGTTAGACTCCGCGTCTTCTTGGATAAGGACGTTAAATCTAGGTCCTGTTTCTCCACACTACACACACTAACCTGCATTGGAGGGATGTAAAAGAACCACTGAGGACGGAAAAAACCATGGCCATGACCACCTTCAGTGACTGGCTCATGCTAATACATACTAACTACTAATGTTCTCACGATTGTAAAACGCCAGTGGTCCGTACGATAATTGTAAAGCGCATTGAGACGTATAGCGCATGTGAAATGCGCTATACAAGCACCACATTACACCACACCACACCACACCACACCACACCACACCACACCACACCACACCACACCACACCACACCACACCACACCACACCACACCACACCACACAACACCACACTAAACTACACTACAAAAATGTTCACAGTTGTTTCTCCTTTACTTTAGCAATGAATATGGAGTTACTGCTGCTTCTTCACGAGGTTGAGCGTTGTCAGTTCTTGTTGTCTCCACTGTTTGTGCCTTCAGCTGGTCCGTCTATTCCACCTCTTATTCTAGCTGCTGTCTCAACGTCTTCACTCCTTTCCAGTCCCATAGGGTACTTGCAGTCACTGACCCAGGATATCCTTAAGTATTTATTCAAATTGCAGGTAAAAAACGTGTATTATTTTTACACTTAATAAAAAATAATGGATAGCGAATGCTCAGAAAAAAAAAAAACCGTTTGGAGTCATCTTGACACAATCGTCAGGTTCAAAGAAATTTATTTTCTGTCTAAGACATTATTGACTGTCTAAGACATTATTGACTGTCTAAGACATTATTGACTGTCTAAGACATTTATTGTGTATCTAAGACATATACTTTCTTTTTTTTATACTATCGAATACAATAATTTCCGGGTAAGAACTGACAGTTATACAGCTTTTTTGACATTTTCATCTGGGTAAACCAATGGAAATGAAATGACATATTGCCTTTAGAAACGATATTTTTAAAATTGTTATGTTGAAGCATTCCGTCTTAAAATGATTATAATAAGTATTCTGTCTTGAAATACCCTGGGCAATGTTTTAAAATACGCTGTATTTGATTAACAGGAGCCACCATCATCTACCAGTCCTGTTTCCATGGTAGCAGTACTAAACAGTCTAACGGGTACATTATCAGATTGTATTTATCAAAGTCTTACTGGAGTCAGTATTGACAGCAGACAGAGAACAGAACAGACGCACAGAGGTAGGAAACAAAACTTATACTTAACGGTAGATTTCGAGCTGTCACTACTTTTCCCTCCGGATTCCAAGGAAGATGAGCTTGAAATAAATAGTGGACGTGCGGGGATTGCTGCCGAGTAGGGGAGGGGAGGAGGGGAGAGGAAGAGTAGGTACTGGTCGCAGTCAAAGTGTACGGTATTTTTATTAACTGTGTTAGTACTTATTAGCTTATTTGCAATGCTTAGATACAGCTTTTTCAAAAAACATTGAATACTGAATTGTGCATTCCAAGACCAAAGGGCATTGTGGGTCTCATTAATTTGAAATACAAATTTATTATACAGTGTTATTTACTACCCATAATTTACTTATATATTGTTTTGAATGGAATGCACTAAGAATAAAATAGCTTATTATTATTTAATTTAGTTTAAACAACATTACATGACCCAAAATGAATTTCGGTCTTGCAATGCACTATTCAGTATGCAGTATTTAGTAGGCTACGTTTTTTGAAATAGCTGTATATATGATGTTGGTGATTGTGATGATAATGATGATGATTAAGGTGGTAGTGATGATGATAACGATGTTGGTGGTGATGATGGTGGTGGTGGTGATGGTGATGAAGGAGATAGTTAAGATGATGGTTATTATGATGGTGCTTGTTTCGACGATAATAACAATGAAGATGATTCTAATTTATCTATTTTCATCATCCCACCTTTTCCAGGTCCACGTTCTTCAAGCTCACATAGTACCAGTCCCACTCACCACCCAACAAGTTCCCCGGCCAAGTGGCCTGGTGTTCGACTATTGCTGTCACTACTAGCAACAGAAAACAGAGACAACAACACAAGACTGCGCGTCATCCTTACTGAAGCTTGTGTAGCCGTGTATCTAAGTCTATTATCTGCTGCGTGGTCTACTTGTCAGCCGAAGCAGTTATATAGGCTTGTCAGTAACTCGCTTAAGTCAGGCATGTGGGGCATGGTGTTTGGTGGTGGAGTCAAGGTCTCTATGCAGACACCAAGCGGAGGTTAGGAAATCATGTCAGTTGTTTGATTGAAATAATATAATAATATTGATACAGCATTCTCATCTAATAACAAATGTTCAAGGAGGTCTTGAGGTATGTCACGCTAGCGCTGTAACGCAGTTGCAAAGTTGTCACCCTTTATGAGCGGCGATTTCAACAACAACAACAACAACAACAACAACATTTCAATGTCGATTGATAGGTACAGTGACGTATTTTTTTATGGTTTTGCCAACCAACCATTGTTATTAGAACAAAGAAAAGGAAAAAATATATTGTTGATAATGGAGTCAAGATGACAATTGAAACGTCGTATTCTTGCGTTAGTTTTTATTTTAGATTGTTAAAATGGTTGGCAAATTAGCATCACAAAACCAACACTTGTAATCACTACGCCCACCTAACTCGCTGTA
This sequence comes from Metridium senile, assembly GCA_949775045.1. Taxonomy (NCBI): domain Eukaryota; kingdom Metazoa; phylum Cnidaria; class Anthozoa; order Actiniaria; family Metridiidae; genus Metridium; species Metridium senile. Next base: position 11,170,292 of record OX459109.1, read on the forward strand.
ATTTTCTCTTCCCTAAATGTCATATTCAAAGTTTCGCAATAATTTGTTTTGAAATTTCCGCTCATATCGCGTGACAAAATTGCTACTGTAACAACTGCGTTTCAGCGCTAGACGTGATGTTGAAATATGCATAGTCGAGGAGAGTGCTTCAATTGTTTGATAATATGTACATTCGTTAAATTACATGACCTGTAGTCAAATTGTAAAGAATATACTGCATGACATCGAGGCTGCGGTTGATCGACGAAAACTATGAAAAGATTTGCAGTAAATCTGTCATTTTTACCCTTCCGAACCATTCATTGTGTCAAAAAAAACTTTTATTCAGGTGTACCCCAAACAGATAAAGCCAGGCCTTCCTCTGCTACTAATGGCCGAGGGAGAGGACAGACAGACAAGTACTGGAACTCAGCCAGGACGAGATGGAATTATAAGTTGTTGGGTCAAAAAGATTCTGTCCAGTCCCGCGCGACTGAGCCTAAGCCTCTGGTTGTAGAACAATACATGCCACCTAGTACTACCCTCATGGAATATTTTTTGTCCAAGGTAAAGTTATTAATAACATGTACATTTATATGTTACGCCAACACAGCGGTCAAACGACTATGTGTAAAAAAAAATGTGTGTAAAATGATCCAGCACACAAATCTGGCATTCGTACGGACTCTACAAAACTTGAAAACGATGGAGTGTACGACTTTCATCGCTTTTTTCTCAAAATATAAATAAACATGCAAAAGTATAGACACATGGTAGCTTAACGATATAACAAAGGTTATGTATACGAAACTTCAAGCTTATATATTTAGCAGGGTTCGTGCTACTCCTCAAACTCCTTGAAAACTCCTTAGATTTGATTTACGTTTTTAAGGGCACTTGAAAAGCCCTTGAATTTTAGAAAACCAGCAAAAACTCCTTAAAAACTCCTTAATTCTAGCTAAAGTAGGGTAAAAATTCTAGTATTGCAAATTAAAGTTAAGTAAAAATTCTAGTAAGGTACATGATTTTCGTAAATTTTCGTATATCAAAGTTGTCTCAAAAAGTGCTTAAAAACTACTTTTTGGTCCTTGAAAACTCCTTGAAAACTCCTTAGATTTTGTTTACTGACATCAGCACGAACCCTGATTTAGGGAATTGATTGATTGTATATCATGAGATATTTACTCGATTAAGCGCCGCGGCGCTTATTAATGTTTCTTGATCTCAGTGTCCCCTTCTTGATTAGAACTACGAATATTGGGGAGATAACTTAATGGGCGAGCGGTGGAATATAATTACTTTGAACTGAAGAATATAGCTTTTGATACAAATTTATTTCCAATGCTGTTCTAGAGTAACATAGCATTAAAGTGTGGCGCTTATTTGAGGGTGGCGCTTATTCGGGGGCGGCGCTTATTTGAGGGCGGCGCTTATTCGGGGGCGGCGCTTATTCGGGGGCGGCGCTTATTTGAAGGGGGCGCTTATTCGAGGGCGGCGCTTATTTGAGGGCGGCGCTTATTTGAAGGGGGCGCTTATTTGAGGGCGGCGCTTATTTGAGGGCGGCGCTTATTTGAGGGCGGCGCTTATTTGAGGGCGGCGCTTATTTGAAGGGGGCGCTTATTTGAGGGCGGCGCTTATTTGAAGGGGGCGCTTATTTGAGGGCGGCGCTTATTTGAGGGCGGCGCTTATTTGAAGGGGGCGCTTATTCGAGGGCGGTGCTTATTCGAGTAAATACGGTAAGTAGAATATTACCATAATGAATAACAATTATAATTGTATTGTTTTTCTATTTTCCAGCCACATCTATCGAGCAACTTCGGCAAGAACTACGACTCAGACGAAGATGTAGGAGACTCGTCAGACGACGAAGAGTACGAGAGTGAGGGAGAAGATGAGTACGGCTTCCCTTTGTTTAGGACTAAGAAGAGCACAGAACCATGTGATCACCTGGAACAAACGTCATATGGATGGAGTCTCATGAATTATTCTATCAGCAAATTAGCGTTGAATGATTTACAGAAGTTTTTGCCAGACATTGGCTTTGAACTTACAGGTAAGAATGGTTGAACGTAAAGTGACGTATTTTGTTATGGTTTTGCCAACCAACCATTGTTATTAGAACAAAGGAAATAAGAAATATATTGCGAAAATGGTTGGCAAATTTGCATCACAATACCAGCACTTGTAAACACTACGCTCACCTATAGCAGATGGCTTAATAAGACTCTTAGGGTTCTGTATTTGGTCCGAATCATTTCCGATGTTATGATGATGGTGATAATGATGATAACAATAAAGATGGCAGTGGTAATCATTTGGTAATATTTGAGGATGAAAACAATTGACAATAAATGGATGGGGTGGTGGGATTGTGACCATTGGTAGTGAGTTTGGTGGTGGTGGTGGTGATGATGATGACGATGACGATAGTAATGGTGATTTTTTTGTAATGAGGATGACAAAAACAACATTGATGGTGATGTTAGGGGTGGCGGTAGTGTGTATAATGGTAATGATGTTTGTGATGATGGTAATGGAGATGGTGATGATAAATTGATGGTGGTGGGCGTTGGAGGTGATGATGGCCACTGATGAAGATAATAATGATTTATGGTTTATATTCAGTTAAATTCGTTCCATTTTCACAGATCTGCCATCACTCTCACCCCTTCTGCACTCAGCTCTCAAGTTGTTAGAACGCTGGTCACAAACACTGCAAGTCAAACTCGACTCGTTCCAGGGCCCTCCGATCGACTTCATTTCTCAGTTCCCAGTCTCCTGCGAAACATTTCCTCGAGGTGGCCCGGCACTACTGAGATATAAGGCATTGTTGGACCCCAATAATACACCGTTCAGGTTGGTGTAAACTAAGGCTATTACTTCATGGAAGCACAAATCCATTTGAAAAATAAGAAAAATAATAACATTTTACTTACAGGTAGTGATGTATGTTATCAACCATATACACCTATTTCAATTAACGTTGTCCATCTGGAATGGTTGATCTGAGACCGATAGGAATTGTGGGAGCTCGCTAAACTGCAAATACATTGTTTTAATCACACTTGAATGGTGCTGAATTATGGATAACAGTATTTCAGAAGTAAACATTAATATTCAAGCGTGATTATAATAGTGTATTTGCAGTTTAACGAGCTCCCACAATTCCTATCGGTCTCAGATCAACCATTCCAGATGGACAACATTTACTTAATTGAAATAGGTGTATAATAAAATGAACGGACGAAGGGCTAAAGCTCGAAACGTCAGTAAAGTTAAGTTAACATTTTTTACAGTGTTACAAATTTCATTCTATTCCCTATCCTTTATATCAAACACCGACGCAGCCTATACTAGTTGTCAACTCATTTAGACTGCAAAACAGTCCTTACTTTTACGCAAAAACTTCAAGATAACGAAGCTTGAACAAGTGAAGTTAGTGGCCGAGAGAGAATGAGGAGAGACATGACGTATGAGAGGAAATTTCACTCGTTCAACTCGTTTCCTCTGGGCTTGCGTGTTAAAGTAGGATTTGGTTTGCAGTCTAGTACCTATGCATTGAATACCCTTGTTTACCATGGAGTCTCCAGTACATAGCCCAGTTGTTAGAGCTTCTGACCTGAATCCTGTCTTTTCCAAATTTACTTATTTATTTCCATAAATCACAATGCAAAATAGGTGTCTTCAGAAATAACGATTTGTGAAAATGTTGTTTGAACCTTTTTTCTAGGTCCGCGCGAACTGCCGCTGAGCCAGCGAAACGCCTGTGGCAGTCTCTTGTTCTGCAGGAATCCATTAAAGAAATGATGATTGGTTATGTATTTAAACCTGATGTGACTGTTAACAGACAAGCTATCAATGATACAGAGGTTAGAAAAGAACTTATTAACTCGCCGTATTTGCTTTAGCGCATGCAAATCGTAATTCTAAAGTTGACGTACTAAAATCTCTGCAAAAATTAAATGCGACATCTGCTTCGAAAATGGGTCACTAGTGTTTACCGTAATTCGCATGCTTTTTGATTATTTTAATCAATCAATCGCTTTTACACGGTCCAACCTTTTCAGCAACTTGTCTCGCAAAGCTGTTGCGACGAAAGTAATACCTCTTGCAATGAAACTCAGCCACTTGCAACGTCACTTTTTCAAGCAAGGCCAGTTGCTTAGAATTTCGAAAAATTGCTTTTAGACTGAAAAATGTCAAAATTCAAATGCGTCATGCATGAAACAACAGTAGACCAGGCAAAGAGATTGACACAGTCCAAAAAGGAGTTCAGCAGAGTGATCCACCAGCGATTCACTCTGGCTCTTCCTTGACCAGAACAACAACAGAGAAAATTAGCGGTTCTGTACTGTACACTCGAGAAGTGTTCTGTCAATCCCTGCGTGCTTCATAACAGAGCAGAGCACGCGTGCGCGTTTTCTTTTTCTTCATTATTTCTCGCTGTTACAACCACTTCACAGAGTTTTGGGACTATGATTTTGACTTAGAACTGTTGTTTAGGTCGACCAAACAGATGCTGGGCCCACTGCTAGAGATCAATATATTGTACATAAAGATACGGAGGGAATTAACGCATTCTGCATCAACCAGGTAAATAAACAGACGGACAGACGGACGGACGGACATAAATATTTTCTACAGAAAACAAACAAATGAACAAACAAACAGGTAAACAAATAAACAGTCGGCAAGACAAACAGATAGACAATAATAAATAGCAAAGAAACAGACAGATAGACACATACAATCAAAAAATCTGACATTCAAACAGACAGAAAGAAATTCTAACCAAAACAAAATCAACAAAAAAAAAAGCAGCAAAAACAAAAGAAGGAAAGAATAACTTAAAAGAAACAAAACAATCAAAAACAACGAAAAGTAAGCAAACGAACAAAACACAGTCTCACTATGCAAGATATACACCAAACTGAGAAAATACAAGAACATGAATTAATAGCTGGTATATATTGTCTGTTTCAGGCTAACCCAAATGTGATTGCAGTAGGAACGTTGCGTGACGTTCAAGAAATTGATGTGTCACACATTCTTTCCCCTGAGCCTGTTCCATGGACGGACGAAGAGAGCGAAGCAGAGAATGGTGACTCGTCAAGGAAAACTAGGTAATACTCATTTTCCGCCTCGATCTGGAGTTAAAATAATAATAATTTTAATCATTTGTATTGTGCAGAATACATGCAATGATCTACTGCGCATAACAATAATAATGTCATGTTATATAATGAATATAAAAAACTCTATCTCTATAAAAAATCCTATAGATAAGATACATAATTTTTATATATTGCAATTTAATATTATAAAACGTCTATTACTGCGGTTTTCGTCTTTCTGCGAACACAGACATAGACCTAATCGACTAACGCAGTGCTATGTATATTTCCACCCAATTCAAATCTTTTGGGAATAACATTATTTGTCTTATGTATTTCGATATCCCTTAGAAAATGTTTGGAACAAAAGTTTTTATTCCCAGAGGTTTTGAATTGGGTGGAAACATACATAGCAACGCATTAGCCGATTAGGGGGTCCTTCTGCATGTACTGGAAACCTAATATATTCTTTGTAAGCTTTGTTTTATAGTTTTAATTTGTAGTCTTTTGTTGTTTCTATTGAATTATGTAGACTGTGACCTGTACATGGAGAAGGAGCCCGATTAGGTCTATTCGAACAGCTAGCTGTGAAATACGTTTTTGGCTGCTGCTAATCACTCGGCACCTTTTATGTTTTTGATTGACGGCAGCCAAAAACGTATTTTACAACTAACAGTTGGAATGTCTGAGTTCGCAAAAAGTCGAAAACCGCAGTAATGAAAATATTAAAACACGGTTATACTAATGTTCATAAGCTGATTTAAATAGATGAGTTACGTAAATGTGTAAACCAGCACCTACTTTTTACGCGAAAACTCTCGTAGGAAACTAGTCGAAGTTAGATAACGTTGAAGTCATAACGTTGATAAACGTTTGTTTTTATTGCAGCTTAAATCCTGGGTCAGACGATTCATCAGAGTTCCTTGTCGTCCATGGGAACCAGTCCTCCTCCAACTTGCAGAGTAACGTGGGGACTGGGCCGAGACAACGAATCATGGAGGTGAGTATCGCGATCGAAATGCATTGTGGTTAGATAGACAGACAGACTTTCAGACTGACTGACCTATTTTAGTATGGTTGAAACATTAAATCATACATTGAAAACATCACCATCGGATTCCTGGTAGATCTGCGGTAGCTGAAGGAACTATCGACGCTAAACAATAGTACTTTATGAAACTCATAGCATGTTGTTAACTGTATGTGTTCTACACAAAACGAAATGTGCAAACAAACAAGCAAAAAAAATTTAAACACACGCAAAAAAAGAAAAGCAAGCAAACAACCCAGAAGGAAATGAATAACTCAAAAAGAAACAAAACAACGAAAACTATCGACGCTAAACAATAGTACTTTATGAAAATCATAGCATGTTGTTAACTGTATGTGTTGGTGTGTTTTAGCTGCTGAAGCGTCAGTCCCATGGAACTAAAAGAATGGATTCGCATCCACATCTACCTTACTGTAAGTACTTACTCAGGGTCTCAGTGGGGGGTCCCAAAATCAGTTAACAGCTAAATTTTAGCAATTTTCTCAGTTATCAGTTAATTTTTTCGGTTCTCATTTAAGCCAATCATTCATTTATTAATAGCTCTTATTACAGTTATATGCAAATGATTTTGAACAATGGGTTGAAGTCGAGGTTTTCGGGCGAATTAGAATCCATTGTTTGAAATTATTTGCATATAACTGTAATAACAGCTATTCTTATGTTTAATAATTAACAAAAACATATGCGGTTAATAATACAGTACTTTTTACCTCAAATTCACATGACAAATCTGTTTTTCGCCATCAGCAGACATATTACAGATACTACAATGACAACATATTACATTTTATTACTTGACCTGCTGCAATTTTGAAGTGAAATGCCCTAAAAGACAAATTTATTAATTACAAACACAGAAATATCAGCTAACAGTTATCTTGTCGATATCAGTTATCAGCTAAAAAGACACGGAATTCTCAGTTAACAGTTAATTTTTAAACCGTTTCTCAGTTAACAGTTAACTCCATTCAGACCCTACTTACTGTTACAGTGGAACCACTTCATACCAGACCTTCAATAACCGGAATTCTCTCCAAACCGGACATAATTTTGGGACCCAAATATTCCTGAAGCTGCAAATATAACTTCAATGAAACTGAACCGTTGCTAACCCAAACATTTTGTTTTGGTCCAAGCACTGCCCGGTAGAGAGGGGTTTCACTGTTAGTACTAAATAGGTACTAATTATGGTCATTATAATCACCCCACCACCATTAATAGATGACCTTGAATGGTGGAAAGCAATGCAATTTATTCCGGAAAAGCATCTTTTTGAGTTCATTAGATAAAAAAAAAACAATCGCACGGAACAAACACACATTGTTTGGTTTGGTGGAGTGGTTTTAATACAAACACCAAATCGAAAAATGGCAACCAATTTGAATAACTATTGTTTGTAACATGCTAGCCTCGCATACATGTTAAAAACCCATTGTATTTTAACGTGAACACGAGACTAGCCAGTCATGAGCAATAGAAGGCCGCCATGACACGGGTGAAAAGCGCATGCGTAAGCAAAACACAAGACTAACTGAAGATTTTACGAAGGGTTTCGTGTTTTCGTGTGGTTATGTATTTAGCAAATTTCTCTTGTATTATTTAACAAGGGAAAGAAAACAACTAATGTAATGTGTTAGGGAAATATAAGCACTAACTTTCTACAAACTTTTAAGATTTACCAAACGCCACGGTAAATCTCCAATGATTTTATTGTAAACACGACCATCTTCCAAGCGTGCACAGTGCGTTTTTCACCCGTGTCGGCCGCCATGTTTCTATTCGGTTTATAGATTATCATTGTTTGTTTGTTTCAGATATCACTGGATCACAGGACGGCAGTGTACACATGTGGGAGTTTGGTCATGCGCAGCAGATCACTTCTCATCGCACCACGGGATCATATCAACGAGTAACAAGAGTTCATTTCAGTCCCTATGGCAACAAGGTTTGTCATATGTAGTATTATTGTCACTATTACTATCGCCATCCTTATCATCATGGATTATAATCATTATTGTTGCCATCTTCTTCGTTTTCATCCTGGTTATCTTCGTTGCTAACAACATTGCTATCCGGCTTTGTCATTTTTACAATCATTATAACCATAATCGTCATAATGGTCATCTGACAATCTTCACCATAATCATTATTACACTCATTACCATATCTATTATCTAACATCCCCATCCTTATCATCACCACCACCACCACCATCATCACCATCGTCATTATTATGCTTGTTACTATATCTACAACCAAAAACAACATTCTTATCATTATCATCATCATCATCATCCCCATCATCATTTACGCTCGTTACCATCCTTATAACACTACCATCATTATGACATCCTAATGATCATCATAATTGTAATCATTGTCATCATATTAATTATCGTTTTCGTCATACTAGGTTAGTGTATCCGATGCTGCTGGACAGATTCTACTCTGGCAAGTCAGTTCTACAGGAACATCGGCCAATCCTTTTATGGTAAGACTTCCAATCGCCAATCACAAATTAAAAAGACTGTCAATTAAAAAGAATTGTAACTTTGCCAATCGTGTTTCCTACATTGAACAGTAAATCGGGAAAATATGAATGCTCTGTCACTGCAAAGTTTAAGATGTGTGTTATTTTATGAAATATGAAGTAACCCCACGATAAATAGACAACTGTTCAACCTTGGTAAAATGTTTTGAGCCCCAGGTGGTAAGCGATCCCACGTGTGTTATTCTATATTTTCAGACGTTAAAATGCCACAACAAGCAAACAAACGACTTTGTTTTCTTAAGTTCTGCAAGTTACTTTGCTTCTGCTGGCCATTCCTCTGATGGAAGGTAAGCTTGCATTATTGCACAACGAAACGGAACAAAACTGACTAAAAAGGGACGAACACAATTTGAAACGAAGAAAATTCTCTATGTCAATTGCGACACTTGGTTGGATGGCAACGGCAAGCAATCACGACATAAGCCGTCATAGTTTTCATGCTAGAAGACGGACAGAATGTCTGGACGGTCAAATCGTCTTATGACGGACAAATCGTCTTATGACTGACAAATCGTCTTATGACGGACAAATCGTCTTGACGGACAAATCGTCTTGACGGACAGGTCGTCTTATGAAGGACAAATCGTCTTATGACGGACAAATCGTCTTGACGGACAGGTCGTCTTATGACGGACAGGTCGTCTGGTGTGAAAACAGTACAAACACAATTTGAAATGAAAAAGTCGTCTGATTTTGTTGAATTCACATCAGACGAACAAATTGAATGGACGATTTGTCCGTCGAGACGATGTATTCGTCCTCTAGTCCTCTTTCTACTTTCCACGTCTGTTCACGTAAACAACAAAAAAACTGACAAAATCTTTCTAATTTCATTTCGATTTATTAATTTCTTTTTCACAGCAATGTTGCATTGTGGGATACTCTGGTACCTCAAAGAAGCTCATTGGTTCATGGTAGGCAGTGTTCATTCCAACAAATTGCAGTTTAACATGAAAATTGAAATAAAAATATTTATGTTGTGAATTGTGTTTCTTGCAGCGTTCACTTGTCACGAGAATGGAGCCCCATGTATTGCATTTGTCAAAGGACAGCAACTATTAATCTCTGGAGGACGGAAAGGAAATATTTGTATCCTTTTTCAAAGTTATTGAAACTATTTCGTGTGTGTTTCCTCTGTGTACTTGAAACAGTTTACGCAATTCAATTCTGACAATGAAAAAATATAAAAGCTTTCAAGGACATGCAAAGGTGCCGTTTGTTGTCTGAGTTTTTCTCTAAAAAACTTATTGTACTATCAATTTATTCACGCTTTTTGATTGGCTGAGGTGAGTGATTTATGAGAGCATACAGCATTTGTGTTTGCATGTGGATCAAATATGTCAATTTTTGTTCTATAAAAGAAATAGAAAACTTGCTTTCCTTGCTGTATGCAGTTATAAAGCACTTGGGGATTTTCAGAACACTTTTCTCATGTTCTGTCAATACCCGTGTGCTTTATAACTACACACAGCATGTGCGCGCGTTTTGTATTTCTTCAACAATGGCACATATATATTCTTGTTGTTTTTCTTGACTATCAAAAGGTATATTTGATCTTCGTAAGCAGCAGTTGCGGCACACATTTCTTGCCCATGATGCACCTGTCAAGAGTATCGTTGTAGATGACAGTGAAGAATTCTTTGTTTCTGGCTCAGAAGATGGTGACATCAAGGTAATCATCCTGCCTGTAAATTGAAAGTTTCAGAAAACTGCACAGCTCAATTATTTCTCTCAATTTTGCTTGGTGTAGTCTCCTTGCATCAGTTAGCCTGCGTAAAAAGCATTTCTTTTGGGTGATGGGAAAAAGTTGTTTTGAGATAGCTGTTTCAGATATGGCCGTGCAAAACCTACTACTGGTACCAAAAACTTTTCTTAGGTTTTTCACAGGGGGCCCCAGAAAATTCAGAATTCCCAACAACAACAACAACAACAACAACAACAACAACAACAATCGTTTATGAAGGAATGACTTTTATTGGCCCACCCTTTAGTCTATGCATAGTTACAAGTAGCCCACCCCTATACAATTACACACAATCACAATTACCCCCAGTGTATTGCTTAATTTTTCATGGCCCACCCCCTATACTTTATGACCAGTCCCTAAATCAGAAAAACAGCTATACCAAACAACTGTTTTCATTACCCCCAGAGTTATCCTCCCAAAAAAAATGCTTGCTACTCAGGCTATGCATCAGATTCTACTTCCTGGCTTCCAGATCCAGCCCCCAAACCCTGATACTAAAACTGTGTCAATGTATCAAATCTTACATTTTTATACTAAGTGTCAACTACTTTTCAATTTATTTATTTTTTTCAAATAATGTTGCTAGATCTGGGGTCTCACAATACACGATGAGCTGGAATGTTACCCAAAAGAACATGGCAAAAGTACCTATTTCAAGTATGGAACACAGGGAGTTTCCCTAATACGCATACCAACACCTGGTCAGTTTTACTCATGTGGTGGAGATGGCACGTTAAAATGGCGACAAGTCTCTCTTCGAGATTCCATAGTTAACACAAAATTTATGTGATGCAATTACAAACAATGAAGTTTGCTGCTGCATAATCCAGATATTTGGAAAGAATAGACAGCATTCACTTGCCTCAAAGTTCTCCCAGCAAGATCCTCGAGATAGACCTTATACGCTTGCCGAGCTGTGTTTTCCCAATACAATTGTCTTGGTGACAAGTCAACATTTCTTTGTGACTTCCTTATAAAGAGGATCTCATAAAAACTAATAGGTGGACATAGTGTTTACAAGTGTTGGCATTGTGATGCTAATTTGCCAGCCATTTTCACAATAGGTTTTTTTAATTTTCTTCGCTCTAATAACAATTATTGGTTGGCAAAACCATAACAAAATACATCACTGTACGTCCACCTATAAGGTCTGCTACTTTACACTGATCGTTCTGCATCATCAGCAAATGCTGCTCTTTTTTCCAAAGTTAATGTTACAACAAATATCAATATGAATGTATTGTATAAGAGTAAGTCCTCTTATAATGAAGAAATTAGAAAAGAAGGATGGTAGAGTGCAAATAAAATACCGTGAAACAAGTACAAACATTATATCTGTGGAACATTAGTAATACTAAATACATGTAGTACAATTTTAAGCTAATTCTATTGTCTCTTATCAACATTAAAATTAGTACTATTTTGTACTAAATAGTAAGATTGTATGCCTTTCAATGTTTGCACTAGGGTTTTCCGATTTAGCGACTTTGGTACTAATTGTACCAGATACTATTAAAATTAGCATGCATGTTTACAGTTATTAAAATTTCTAGGAGTTGCATGTGTTCAAAATATTACATCAGTTCTGAAAAAGAATAAAACAATATTGCAGAAATAATGACAAATTAACGCTGGTACTATCTTCTGGAACTATTAGTGCAAAATCTGCCTTTGTGTCGGTAAATCGGAAAACCCTACTCTATTTACTAATTAGTACTAAAAGTTAATCAACATCTCTTAATCAAACAATAGAACTAACATAAAATGCACAATATTACTAATGTTTCACAGGTATAATATTTACTCTAAGCAACGAAAATATGACAAAAATTACATTAAAAATATAGAAATTAATAATCAAATTTGTGTAAATACAATATTAACTCTACCTACAAAGAAATAATGGTTTAGGAATAACTTATGCAGATTGTTTTTATATCTAAGCAGCAAAGTACAACTTTTAGTTTCAAATTGTCTGAAAGAACCAATCAGATTACTTAATAAATGTAGGTTATGTAGAGGTGCCATGGATTAATGATTTTCTGAAAATGTGTAATTAGAAGAATAGTGTAATAGGAGAAAACAATAAAATCCTTTTTACTGAAGATGTTTATTTGTTAAATTAAATTACAGTGCCTTTCATAATTAGGCAATCATTGTATATCAGACTAATGTGTAAAAAGCATTTTTAAGTACTGTCAATCAATATAAATTATCAAAGGTACCAACAACCTTGTTCCCAGGACCCTCTCCATTCGTTTATTGTGATTTATTTTAAGACAGCATAGACTGCCTTTTTCATGTTGGCATTTGAACATTCATTTGGTAGTCACGTAATTATGGAAGATGATGAAATTAGGCTTTTAGTTATGAATCTAACTTTTTATATTACCTTTTAAAACTTTTTTTTTCTTTTTCTACAAATTATGTGATTGTACTTTTTTGTACTTTTTTAAAAGTACAATCACATAATTTGTAGAAAAGAAAAATGAAATCAAGTAAATGGAAAAAAAGAAATATAGTACTCACTATAGAGTACCTGAATGGTTTATAGATCATTCTATAATAGTTTGGTGACTTACAAAAATTGACAGGCACATGTCAAGTAGCTCACAATCATGTTTTAATTTTTATATGTTGTATTATTTTTTTGTTTCTTTTATCTGATATATTTTGTACACAGCTTCAATGTTTATTATTATTATTGTTATTAAGCCAATGAAAACCACTAAGAATCCAATAATATTGCACCAATATTCTGCTAAATTGGAATCACTTTTCAAGTGAATGTATCGGGAGGTGTGAAAAAACACTGTTCTCATTAACATGTTTAATATACTATCACTTCACAGTAAAACTAGACACAATGAATGTATTCAAGATGGTTTTAATTTCAACTCTGGATACCATATTGGCATAGCTCCAGCTATTGACGATATCAACCCAAGCAAGCCAGACACTCCAGTACTCAGTTGCACAATGCCCATGACATTTAAGGGAAGTAAAAAGTCTGCTGAATTCTTAACACTATCAAGAACAACATCAGGACGTTGCATGACTTTCTGAACGATGCTTCTCTCTCTCACTTTCTCCCCATCAACTTTTTCCTTGGGAGTGCAGATCAAATTTAGAAGATCATAGATGTTACGGAGGACTCCAAAGATCAAGGCCAGAAGCCAAAACTTTGACTGGAACTTTGACCATGCTTTAGAATCTGCCTTGTACAGACCGACCCTAGCAGCCCATGTAATGTGATCAATTATGTAGTAAAAAACGTATGTCATACGTCGGCACATGATGAGAATACGAACGATATTATCGCCAGACATCTTGCTTGCTCTTACAAAGCCTACATACATGTCCATGCTCTTGCCAAGTCTGAAAACTAAGGGATAAAACAATGTGAATATTAATTTCTGGATGGAATGGAATTGGTGGTAATTACACCACATACTAGTACTTGGTAAGGGTAATAGAAGTCTGGGTAAAAAGAAAATAAAAAAAATTGTTTTTCATCAAACAATTCATCAGCCAACCCTCACACATTTAAAGCATGCATTTTCCTTGGCAGTAGTGGTTAACACATCGGACTAGAAAGCCAAAACCATGGGATTCAATCCCCACCAGGACATATCATATTTTTATCATGTATCTGTATTTCACTTATACACCAAACGCATTTCAATTCATTATTCTCTATTTTCAAATGCCTTCTGTTTTTTGGGGGTAGATATCATATATGTAATTCAATTTTTTTATTTGAATAACAAGGGGTTTGATTTGAATTACAATAGCTGCCCCAAAAGCAGAATGCATTATGGTTATTATGAAAGTAGCTAAATATGCCCATATAACTCCAACCCAATGAACCTACTTTTAAAAAAAAAACTTTGCATTTACAGCAAGGTAAGCCTATTCTATTACACTTACTTTTCCTAGAGGTGCTTGCATGTTTATCTAGATTCTTGGCATTCTGTACCAAGTCCTTGCTAACACCAGCCGTCTCTAGTAGATATCCTGTCAGTCTTGACCCATATTGTATAGTCCTATAGTGCATAAAATACAAAAAGATGTTGTATGCTATTAGCCTTAAAATTATACAAATACAAATAAAATACATATACAAACAAAACGTGATTCCTGTGGCATGATTTATGCTCGTGATAATATCGAAATACCCAACATATATAATTTTAAGCAATACTCATTCTAGAAGTAGAAGTGTTGAATCAGTACCACAATATTTTGATCATGATGAACCAAAATACGAGTTACTTTTAGAAGCTTATTGAAAAAAACTGAAGAATAATGATTAACTTGTAGAGCCAAAACGTGCCACACAAAATCAAAAGTATAAACAACGAACAAATTAGTAAAACATGCCAAGACGAAAGTCGAGGGACAAAGCATTTCGGTCAATTTCCATCAAATATCTACGATTACCTGCAAAGTTTATCCCGACCAATAGTCTGTTGATTGTATTTGACAATGGCAGCGACAACATCCATCGTAAATTCAAGGTGAGGCACACTTCAAAGACAAAGAATCAACAACAAAAAATGCTTCTTTGGAGTAACCTTTGCTCCTTGCCTTCGTGTAAAAAGGACAGGAAGCCCAACAACACAAATGGGGAACAACGACAAAATTCAAATGCCAAGCTTTTAGGAAAGAAAAGAAAAGAGAAAGAAAGCGTTTCAAGTTTTAATATATCTTTTTATCAAATAGCTTTAAGTATCTATTATATTTTATTGAGAGTTTTTTAAATGAAAAAAAAAATGAAAACAATCGAACAGCAAGCTTGTTTGGAGTTCCTGTGCTCAACCGGAACATATAAAGGAGTCTGAGCACTAGCTCCTGTCGTCAAGCAAAATGGCGGATAAACAAATCGAAAAGTTGAAAGTTCTCGATAAAAAATGCCATAAAGTTTGTGATTGAAAAGCTTTTTCGAATTGTCTAGTACTTCATTATGCCAACGAAGAAGTCTAAAAAGCCTTCAACACCTCCATCAGAGGACAGCGATGGCGGAGAAGATGAATTTCTAGTCGATCCTGAACAGATCTTTGATGTTTTGCCTCAACCCTTTCGCATGATTGACAAGACTGTCAGCTACATTTTCGACCGTGTTTGGTCAGTTATAGAGGGAATAGAGGATGAAAAAGCCATTAAACTATCAAAGGAATGTTTGCCCAATTACGACTGTGGAAGGCCGATATTTGACTTAGTTAACCCGTCTTGTATCTGCAGTGACAATAATGGCAAACACCTTTTCGTTGCTCATAACGAAGGCTTTAACGTTGTTGAAGCGCTTATAGGACAAAGTCTTGCAAACTACGAAGACTCATCAGCGAGTAACGTTATTCAAATGAACGCTTGCTGTCTACAAGAAGGGTTTTATGTGTTGGCAACGCTTGAAAACAATGGCGTTGCTAAACTCTTTTGCTACGCTGGGGAACAGTTACAACTTGCTAAAGTGTTCACAGAAGAGACAAGTAAACAAGCAACAGTGTCTGCGATTCAGCTATCTGATGATGCCAGTTATATTGGGATAGGATGGGAAGGGAAAGAAAGCTGGCTTGAGGTGTATAAAATACCCAAAGAAACATGGGTCAAAGAGATGGAGTCTTCAGTCCAGAATTCCAAGTCCAAGAAGCCAGATTTCCAGGATTTACCAGGTGCTGCTGGTGAAAATATAAACCATGAGAATGCAAAAGCAGTAGATCAACAAGAGACTGCTTCAGTACATTCCTCTAATGTAAGTAAATATAATGTAAATATGGCATTTCACTTTATGTTTTTTTTATTTTTTATTTATTTTACCAAAGTAAGAGCAGTGACCCTCTCTTTGAGGATTGTATGCTCTGGTTTCAGACCTGACTGCTGTGCCAGGAGACAATCCCCTGCACTTTTCGAAGAGCACAACAGAATCTTTTACGTCCACCTTATTAGGGAGTTAGAGTGAAGGCAGATGGGACCTCTGGCTTTGCATCCTTATCCGAGGCACATAGAGAGTAAAGTGTCTTGCCCAAGGACACAACGTCATCACCTGGACCGTGAATCGAACCCAGACCATTAGGCCTGGATTTTGGTCCCCTGACCACTAGACAATTACGCCTCTCAACTCTTATGTTTATCATAAATATTTACAGGCTTTTCTTTATTATATATGAATAAAATCTTGTGTAAAATGATAAAAAAATTATGCATGTCTACTGTACTTAGTAAAAAAAGAATTAAAATTCATTGGTAAGTTTTTGAAAAATGAAAATACTATTATTAAATTAAATGATAATTTTTTTTTACTCCGACAAAGGGCTAAAGCTCAAAACGTCAGTAATGTTAAGTCAACATTTTTTACGGTGTTACAAATCTCATTATATTACCTATCATTTATATTTATATTTATATTACCTATCATTTATACACCGACGCAGCCTATACTAGTTTACTCGCTAGTTGCCATGTAATGAGTAACTTAAAATCTAAAGAGTCTCATGCTCTTGAATTATTGTTGCAGTCCCCTCCAAGTTCAAGACCAGAATCTTCCCAAGGGAACCCCAGTCAGTCATCATTCACAAAACCCTCCCCAGTTCTGAAAGTACGTCCGCCAGCACCAGTCGGCCCATGTACTGTAACTAACTGTGCCGCAGCATTGAAGGCTATTGATTCAGATAGCAATGCCTTTGGTATTGCTAACAATCATATTTTAATGTCTCCATATTTTGAGCATTCTGACTTGACCTTTAAGAGTCTTCACCAGCCTCTTGTTAAGTACCTAAAAGAAGAGAATGAAGAACAGCGTGTAAGGTAGGAAATTTAATTCTAATTTATTTAACAAATTTTATTTTATTTGTACTGAAATTCACAATAAATTTATTTTGCTGGTCATGATGCAACAGTTTCACTGGGATATCTTTTTCCTTTTAATTTGCCTTTTTGTTCTATAGTACACCTACATTTCACTTCCTAAGGCCTGGGAAGTTTGTCCCATCTGGTTTAGATATAGCTCCAAGTAAGTTTTTATTGCATTAATTTAACAATCATTAATTATTCATAAAATTGCTGACATTACAATCATCACATTGTGTTAAACAATATGTTGGAGCTGTCTCATACCACAGGAATCCCTATACAAACATTTTATAGCTTATCATTAGCATAAATAAAGAGAGAGAAAAAGAAAAGAAACAACAAAAAGCAGGGCTCCCTGTGCAATCATATTATTTCAAAAATATTAAAATATTGTATATTGTTTATGCAAATGTTGACAGTAGTACTTTGTGGGATGTGTTCAATTAGTCAGCATAGAGGCCTTTATATAAATGAGGGGTTGGGACAGAGCCTTATTTCTTCCACTTTTTATTATCTCCTTTTTCCCATTTGTGCCATCATGCAAATTATCAACATCTCACAATCAGGAAAGTTGTAGTGTAAAGTCCCAAGCAAACAGCTTCAACATTTGCTTTGACATTGGGTTGATTTTGTTGAATGCTGTAGAATGGTTGTTGGATGATGTTGAACGTCAACATCAGTTCCATTTTGTTGAATGGTAATGTCAAAACCATTTGCCAACAAACGGCTTCAACATTGCCATTCAACAAAATGGAACCTTGATGCAAATGTTGAAACCATTTGCCCGGGCCCTATGATTTATATTTTCATTGTTATTTCATTGCTATTTTGTTGTGTGCGATTACTTTCCATTGTTTCTAGGTAAAGCAAATTCAATAGCAGTTTGGTGGTCAGAAGGGACTCAGTTATTTATCTATTCTCTTGTCAAGAATTCTAAAGGTAACTGATGTTTCCTTTAAAAA
The DNA here is from genome assembly GCA_949775045.1 of Metridium senile. Taxonomy (NCBI): domain Eukaryota; kingdom Metazoa; phylum Cnidaria; class Anthozoa; order Actiniaria; family Metridiidae; genus Metridium; species Metridium senile. The sequence goes on from OX459109.1 coordinate 11,188,545, forward strand.
CCTAGTAAACATTATGTCCTAAATTGACTGAGGAGTAAATGGGAAAATATTTGGCTTGAGACTATGCCTTACAGGAATCACTTTTTTTAGTGTCTCAATCTTCTAGCTGGACACTTATCACGTGCCCTACTAATCGGGGAGACTCACTCACTACCTCTATACGTTAAATATTTTGCACACAACCCGGCTCACATGTTCATTGTTGCGTGGGGGGGGGGGGGGGGGGGGGGCGTATAACCTGGTAAAAAAACCTTTTGACATAGAAGAGAAGAACACATCAAATAAACTCAACTCACATAATATAATCCATGCCCAACCCAGGACTCGAGCCTGGACCATAGCAGACCTCATTGCTAGGCCACCCAATGCCACGGAGCGAGAAAAAAATAACCACAGAGTTTGGCCTTGCATGCTCACCTCTGTTGTCCAAGTGGCTACAGTACTGTGCTGACATACAGTATTTTCTTAGAGGCAAGGTTACTAACCAGTGTACAATTTGAATTCTCAGACATAGAGATAAAGCCAGATGCAGCATGGCCCAATGCAGAGCAGATTCACACCAGTGCCATCAGTAAATGTATGTCAGTGCTTGCTCTTGGAATGAAAGATGGAACTGTAGCTGTGTGGGATGTTCATAGAGGTTTGTAGTGTACATGTATACCTGTTTGTCAAGACAAATGACAAAGTAAACTCAAATCTTCTATACATTGTCAAATACTAGTCTCCTGCATAGTATCATTTTGTATATATTGTCACACGACTGCTTATTTGGGGAGAGAGCTTTGAATGTGTCATAATTATCAATACTGATTGTTTTTGTGCTCTGACATTAATTAAGTACGTCACAACCATTAATTGATTGACAGTCTATGACATCACACGGCAATAAACAGGGTTAAAGAACAAACACTGTCAGTGTCATTAATCTTAAGATGTTTGTTTAGAACACTAATAAAATATTCTAAGCTTTAATTCCAGAAATTCAACTATTTACTGTAATATTATGAGGAGAAGTCTTTATGTTATTACATACAATTCTTTACAAACAGATACCCTGTTTTGAAAATTCAAATGAATATACTTTATTCATTATTATTATGATGTTTTTGTTTCCCAGGTATTCTGCTTAGAGTGTGTTCAGTTACGACCAGTGCAACTATAACCTGCATGCACTTTATATCCAGTGGCCTTACACAGCCATACACAGAAGATGAACAACCGTCATACTTATCATCACCAATACCAATAGCTAATCTAGCTGTAGCGTGTGATGATGGTAGCTTTAGTGTTGTACAGTCTGGAGTGGCCTATAGTCCTCCTATTAAACCATTGATTGATGGGTAAGTTACTAGACTACCAGTAACTAATCTAGCTATATATTCTTGGATAAGGATGGTATATGTATCATAGGTCCCATTTCTCCACACTACACTCAATAACCTGCATTGAAAAACTGGGGACGTAACAAAGCCTGGCCTTGACCACCTTCAGTGACTGGCTCATACTAATACATACTAACTAATAATTTCCTCACAATTGTAAGCCTCCAGCAGTCTGTACGATAATTGTAAAGTATATTGAGTCGTATGTGAAATGCTCTATATAAGCACCACAATACATACAGTGGAACCCCGCCTTACAGCCACCCGCTTAATACGGCTACCTTGTTATTGCGGCTAGATTTTTAGGTCCTGACGAAATGCACGCCCATACATTTTCTATAAAATTTACCCGCTTAATACGACCAATTTGGGCTGTCCCTTCGTTGGCCGGATTAACGGGGTTCCACTGTATACATGTAGCATATGATGATTGCACTAGCCCATCATCACCTTCTCTACTGTAGCTTATCAACCTTGGAACCAATGGTCCCTTAAGGTAAATAGTTTGATTTCTCATTCACTTGTTTTTATTATTTTTCCTGTCCTTGTTAGGTCTGCTATGCAACAGGATACTATAACATCAATCTGTACACTATCCAAGACACCACAAGTGGTAAACTCTAGTCATTGTTGTACATGTACAATGTAAATTAAAAATAGCTCCTTAGCCAACCTTGTTTGAAATAATAGAAAATTTATTCAGAGTCCATCTGTGTTATGTGTTACTAATGTTCTATTAGGAAGCCATTTCATATGATATATATGGTTTTCAAGTGGGACCTAGTAAATCTGACAGAAATCGATTCCGTGACCTTCCTTCACACGTTCGTTTCCTGTCAGGTGGACTCTGATTTGTTTCCGAGCTCCAGCACAATCTAGTGTCTTCTGAATAAATTTTATATAATTTCTTCACAATTCTCATCTTTTAGTCTCACCTGCAGCCGTGTTTACCCTTGTCACGACTGCAAGGGAGACTACTCCTTGTGTGAAAGAATTGTTAACTTTGACATGTCACATTGACTTATGAATTGCTATGTTTTTCGTTCAAAGATTGCTGCTTGTAAAGAGACTGGTCAGATAACATTCTATGATACTAAAAGCTATTCAGCTATATGTCATGCGGCGTTATCTGAGCCATACTCAGTAGATGCAACGTCTGTGCCTTGTATAGCTGCAGATAGACAAGTCCTAGTGCTCAAAGGTAGGTAAGATGACAAGTAAGGGTAAAGGGAAGGGAATAAAAATAGAATACAAACACTAAAAATGTACAACTTAATAGTACTAAATAGTGATATTTTATGCTAATTCTATTGCTTTCTATTGTTTAATTAGCACAATTCGGTAGGTATTGCACGCTTTTAGTTTTTGTACTCAAGTTTACATCCCAGAGAATGTTTTCAGCATGGCATTCATAATGATAGCTATGAAAATGTTAGTTTTATGACAATATTATTGATAGTGAGTAAGTTGATAACAGTGTTGTTCATTATATTTATGTAGGGCTTTGTCAAGATGAAGATTCCGAGGAAGATGAAGCGACAGTGAGTAAATCACTTAAATAAAGTGTTGATGTATGGTTCACTGTCAATGATTGGATACAACTTATTATTATTTTGATGCCCTGTTTAGTAATTGTGCGCATTCACTGTCGAGGAGAGAGAAACCTTTTTTTTTTCCTCTACTGGTTTAACTTTAAGAGGTCGTTTATAAATTATTTTTTATTTTATTTCATGTGCAGGTTTCTACAGTGTTTACGTTCCCACTTCAATCTTTTCCTTCTCTAAATCGTTACTGGAGAATGGCTGTGGTCGACGAGCCATATGGTACAGACAATACGATAGAGACCCGAATGAACTCACTCGTCCAGGACAGGTAAAATGGGATGGTGTCATTAATCTTTGCACGTTTGCGCGCGAAAAATGGACGCGTCCGCGTCGAATATAGGGATTAAATAATTTGTGAAATATTTGTTTGGGTGGCCTTGGTTCGAGTAGTCGCACTGTAACTATGCCGCCATTAATCGCTTATGTTACAAAATAGAATAGAGCCGAGTTTATTAGCCATCACGGATAGACCAATAAGGCGGTGGCCAGTGAATGTTTGCGCGCGAAAAAAAGGACGCGTCCGCGTTGTATTCCTCAGCTCCGTTTTCCCGCCATTAATCGCTTATGTCACAAAATATAATAGAGCCGAGTCAATTTTATAGCCATCACGGATAGGCCAATAAGAGAGCGGTGGCCAGTGAATGTTTGCGCGCGAAAAAAAAACACGCGTCCGCGTTGAATTCCCCAGCTCCGTTTTCCCGCCATTAATCGCTTGTGTCACAATTTATTATAGAGCCGAGTCAATTTTATAGCCATCACGGATAGGCCAATAAGGGAGCGGTGGCCAGTGAATGTTTGCGCGCGAAAAAAAAGACGCGTCCGCGTTGAATTCCCCAGCTCCGTTTTCCCGCCATTAATCGCATATGTCACAAAATATAATAGAGCCGAGTCAATTTTATAGCCATCACGGATAGGCCAATAAGGGAGCGGTGGCTAGTGAATATTTGCGCACGAAAAAAAAGACGCGTCCGCGTTGAATTCCCCAGCTCCGTTTTCCCGCCATTAATCGCATATGTCACAAAATATAATAGAGCCGAGTCAATTTTATAGCCATCACAGATAGGCCAATAAGGGAGCGGTGGCCAGTGAATGTTTGCGCGCGAAAAAAAAAGACGCGTCCGCGTTGAATTCCTTAGCTCCGTTTTCCCGCCATTAATCGCTTATGTCACAAAATATAATAGAGCCGAGTCAATTGTATAGCCATCACAGATAGGCCAATAAGGGAGCGGTGGCCAGTGAATGTTTGCGCGCGAAAAAAAAGACGCGTCCGTGTTGAATTCCCCAGCTCCGTTTTCCCGCCATTAATCGCATATGTCACAAAATATAATAGAGCCGAGTCAATTTTATAGCCATCACGGATAGGCCAATAAGGGAGCGGTGGCCAGTGAATGTTTGCGCGCGAAAAAAAAGACGCGTCCGCGTTGAATTCCCCAGCTCCGTTTTCCCGCCATTAATCGCATAAGTCACAAAATATAATAGAGCCGAGTCAATTTTATAGCCATCACAGATAGGCCAATAAGGGAGCGGTGGCCAGTGAATGTTTGCGCGCGAAAAAAAAAGACGCGTCCGCGTTGAATTCCCCAGCTCCGTTTTCCCGCCATTAATCGCTTATGTCACAAAATATAATAGAGCCGAGTCAATAGCGCTGCGCGGAAACTACGTCACAGAAATTTGACCCCCTAGTGTGATTCGGACAAACATTGAGGTCAATACAAAGAGAATGAGTGAGGAATCAGAATGTTCGTCTTGAAATTCGTCTAAAAAAGCTGTTTATTTGACAGAAAATTATGTCTTTTCTGGGTCAAAGTTTACCAGCGATCCAGAGAACTATACCGTGGACTATATTGAACTGTTCTAACGACTTTTTATAATCCGGAGAATTTTTATTTATTTTCTATGTGAGCTCACCATCGATTTACACTCATTTCTAACCATGCACCATTCTACACATACACGACTTTGTTTTTACACATACTTTTACATCATATTTTCACTTTTACGCAAACCATCAACCACTTTATACAAGTCCAACAATAACTACGGCCCATCGACTCTCCGTTGACCTTACATAACTTCTTTTAATAACTTCTTCAGTTAAAAGAAGTGCATATATATTATTAGATAGTTCTACCATGTCATCAGCTATTTCGTCATTTGAAATAGAAGGTAAAAATGTAGTATGAGAAAGGCTGCCTTTTTCGATCTGATTTCGAAACTTCTTTATCACACAAGGCTCTTTGTTTCGGCGCCTTTCTCTTTGCACGGCAAGCTTTCTCTACTTGTTCGGTCGTGAAATTTGCTTTAAGAGGGTATCGAAACTCTTCATGATCAGTAGGTCCTTTCTCTCCAGGCCAATGAGGATCATACGTAATTTTGGTAATATTCGTTGTGCCGAAATGTTCCCAAGATCAAGCGTTGATTCACCTCTGACATATCGCTCGTGATCGTGCCAAGGCTTAACGAATGGTATAAATTCCTTTTTGCCCGATTCCTTCAATTCTTTCAGCAATTTTGGCAGTCTATCGGGATATCTTGAATCGCTAATGCATCTACCCCAACAGCATTGTTTCGTACCGACCATTTTAACAATGGATTAGGCATAATTTTATAAAAATAGCGAGCGGAATACCAATCTCACATATTGTTACTGTAATCTTGAGCTTGTGTTTGTCCGAATCGCGCAGGGGGATCTAATTATCTAATCTATTTTTAGACTATCCGCGCAGCGCTATTTTATAGCCATCACAGATAGGCCAATAAGGGAGCGGTGGCCAGTGAATGTTTGCGCGCGAAAAAAAAAGACGCGTCCGCGTTGAATTCCCCAGCTCCGTTTTCCCGCCATTAATCGCTTATGTCACAAAATATAATAGAGCCGAGTCAATTTTATAGCCATCACGGATAGGCCAATAAGAGAGCGGTGGCCAGTGAATGTTTGCGCGCGAAAAAAAAACACGCGTCCGCGTTGAATTCCCCAGCTCCGTTTTCCCGCCATTAATCGCTTGTGTCACAATTTATTATAGAGCCGAGGTATTTAGCAATCACGGATAGGCCAATAATGGAGCGGTGGCTAGTGAATATTTGCGCGCGAAAAAAGAGGACGCGTCCGCGCGGATGTTCCCGTGCGTCCCCATAAATTTTTTTTATAGTTCCTATAATTGCATGTGATTCGTAACCAAAAACTAAATTGAATTCGATTTACAATCAACTGTCAATATATTTGAAATACGTTTTCACTCATATATTCGCGGATGGATTTGTAGGATTTCAAGTCAAGAAACCCGGCAATTAAGAATGCAAGACCGATGGGGAAAGTATAAAGACGAGTTGAGAAAGATTCAAGGAGACAAAAAAAGTTTGAATAACTCGGTGTGGTTGACAAAACAACAGGTACAAAATACAGACAATGTCGTTAACATTGTCCACCAAAAAAGACATTAACTGACTAAAAGAAATGGCATGCACGTGACACTCCATTGTGTAAATCTAGTACATTTAAATGTTCATATTTTAATCGAATAGTCCACCTCTGGAACTCCATCTGTAAAACAGCACCTCCTAGTGTCTTCTCTAGCCTTTCTCAATTTAAATCACATTTAAGAATTACTTACTTCTCTCTGTTATATGACATATTCGATGTTGACTCAAACTGCACTTGGTCACTGGTTCGCCAGTGTCCTTGTCACAAATGATTTTGTGACATATTATTATTGATATATTTTTATTCATAATTTAGCTAGTTCTTTTAAACAATAATTAGCTTTTCACTTTACACGTAATTTTCTGTTATTTTCTGTATTATTTAAGGGGGGAGACGCCTTGCATGGGACTTAGAGTCCCGTTCGCGCTTTCCCATAAACTACATAAGTTCGCTTTAATACTCGATAATAGCATTAATTATGAACATAGATTTTATAATTCTTAATCCATGTTCACTGTTACTATACTCATTGTACAGTTAAATATTTCAACTGCTGGAAACAAAGAATCCCGTGTCAATTGTTGTAGTGTTAATCTCTACCTTAGGTGGACAACGTTAATAACATTGACTGTATATGAATAAAATGATAAAATTTCATTAATCAGACGAAAAAGTCGAGAGATGTGTGAGAAGTGGAGACGTTTTGTCTGTTCTCTAGTGTGGGTGTCAATAAAGTCATTGAAATATCCAGAGGAAGTGTAGTTCCAAATTGGTTCAATGTATGACAAATAGTACAATTTTTAATTTTATGAAAAATATTTTCTTTTTTTTCAGATTATTGATACCAAGGGATAACATAATTTGCTACAAAAGTTATTTATTAAGGCATAAAATCTTAACAGCGGATTTGTATATGTTATTCCACGTTAACAGTTTCAAATATCGTACAATTTCAGTGTGTAAATTTATGTGCTTTTTGTACAATAAATACTTAATTAAAATAAATTGTTTGTTTAGGGGTGGACCATTAGAAGTTGGGGGAGGGGGGATGGCAATTCCCAAAATAAAAAACGTGCAAGGCCAATGCGCCCAAAAAAAAAATCCTGCACAGAGCTAAGCTAAAAAAAAAAAACGTGCAGGGCCTTGAGGGGTAGCGAATGCTAAAATTTTAAAATCCGAGCCTGAGATTCTAGAAATATATCAGCTCATGCATTTATTGTATTTAAAAATTCTAGACTCCGAGGCATCAAAAGCACGAAAATCCGAGACTCCCGGGGAGACTTTAAGACATCAAAAACAATAAAATCCGAGACTTTGAGACTTTGAGACATCAAAAACACGAAAATCCGAGACTTTGAGGCATCAAAAACACAAAAATCCTAGACTTACGCTCTTTGTATCAGTATACAAAATATCGGTGTGTTTTCCCGACAAAAAGTGAACAAATCGCCCGAAAGTAAAAAAAATCGCTGCTAAGTATCTGTGCGTTGTACCGGACTAATAATAAATAAAACGGAAAAACGGACTTTTCAAAAGTTTGACCAAAACACAAACAGTTGTTTTCGCTTTTAATTTCAGAGAACAAAATTCTGTAAAAAAAAAAAAAACGTGCAAGATCACTCTGGTAAAAAAAAAAAATCTTGCACAACCCGTGCGGCGAAAAAAAATAACCTGCACAAAAATATTGCCACCCCCCCTCCCCCAACTTCTAATGGTCCACCCCTTACTTAACTGCCGCCTTATTTAAATATCATTAAAAACATTTTTGATCATTAAAAAAGCTTTTTCGCGGCAAAACCTGAAAACCAAGTGTTTATTATTCAACTACTCGTGAATATTACGTTTGCCCAACCTTTCATTTATACATTCACCAATTCATCCATCTGTTTTGTTCATTAACCCATAAACTTGTCCATTCATTCATCAATCTATTCATTCATTCTTTATATTAAGGTAATGTTATTAATTCATGCACCAAAAAAGACACTGAAAAAAAATATCCCATGACACAATATAAGAGGGTCCTGAAGGGGGGGTCCAAATCCCATTTCCCAGTTTATATTTGGAACAAATCCCAGTAAAAAATCACAAAATCCCATCAGTAAAATCACATAATCCCATCAGTTTTGCTCAAGTTTTCAATCACATTCCCATTTTCTATTGTTCTTTTATTTGTAAATCCCAGTCCCAGTGCATCAAAAACCCATTTTCCCAGTCAAAAAAGGCCAATCCCAGCTCCCATTTTACCCATTCAGGACAACTCATATAAGTTCGCTCGATAAAATGCCCGATATTAGCATTGCAGTTGATTTATAATTCTTATTCCATCAGTTCAATGTTATTCATTACCTATACACCACAGTTACACATTGAAATTTCAACTGCTGAAAACAAAGAATCGTGCGTCACTTGTAGCGTGAACAACGTAATGACATGCACTGTATAAAAAAAATTTTCTTCGTTAATTGATTCAGTTTGTTGATAAAATACTGATATCGTAAGTGTGTGTTTATAGATACGTATCGGTGTTGCGTTTTTCGCTAAATGCTACGTATTCGTCGTTATCCGTAAGAGTTACGTATCCGTGTTGCGTGATGCGTGAAGGACTGAATGAATAAATAATTGTAATTTGCACAAAAGTACGGGACAACACATTATTCACGGACTTTACTGAACCGTTTCGTCTGACACTTTCAACCAAAACACACCGAATATTCGGCTAAACTCTTCTAGTTCTAAACAAAACTCACAATTGTTCTCGATGCTCTGAGACATAGATATCATTTTCGCTGCATTGCAATGGGCTAAATGTCCCAGTTCAGTTTGAAAATTGGCTTACATGAGGCAAATTTCGTCTGTTCTGGAAAATTCTTAATCTTAATCTTCTTTCAGCATTTTCCGTTGAATTTCGCGGCTTGAAAATACATTGGAGAATATCAAAGCGAAGGTGAGTTGATGTTTATATTATTATGTCCTCAATAGGCTGAAATTATGTGTGTAACTCAATGTTTTGAATTGAACTTTTGAGATTATAAGCTTAGTCTAGAACGCTAAAATAAACATATAATTTTCTTAAATGTTTTTACGAAAGCCTTGGAATATGCCAACAAAAACCATTTACTTATAAAAGAAATTTGTTGATATATTTTATTTTATCTGTTGTAAATATATACTTAAATGCTTTCTGCTGCGAAGAAACTTTAGTTTAAACTTTATTTTGAATTTTAATTAGAATTTGACGGCATGAATATTTAATTCGCACACTTTTATGTAAACTTACTATTAAGGAAAGTTCAAACGTTCAAAAAATATGACAAGAAATCTAGAATCACTAAAAAGAATCGAAAAAAATGTCATTTTGTGTAATTATACTTTTTATTTTGATAGTTTTAGGAAAAGGTTTTGGTAATTTGCATGTTTATGAGTTTTACTAAATTTGCACGGCCTAGTGCATCCTGCCACAGGAAGCCCCAGCTCTGTAAGTGAAACGATGCAAATTGCCCTCAAATCCTTCCAAAATTCACCAAATAACAAGCAAACATACCATCCGGTGTTTAATAGTTTTCATACATATCATTGGCCTTATATCAGTTGCTTTTCCAAAATAATTTAAACATTGAATAATGAAAATGATGTCTGGAACTGGAAGTTTTTGTTTTGTTTTATTCTGGTAATGGTAGTGAATGACAATTACAACATCGTGTGACCTACTTTTATCTCTTTATTTTCAGCCATGTCGTTCCTTGCCCCCGGTGAATACGTGTGGTTGGGTGGCAATGTTACCTTTAACGTACCAATTGGAGCATGCGTAGAGGCTATAAATGGATCGATAGTGGTTCTAAGAGATGACAGGGGACAGGTAGGACTGGGAACTAAACATTGATTGAATAATATTGTGTGATCAAATAAAAACGATTGTGTCAACAAGTGTTGATCTCAGTGGCCTATAGTATAATGGTAATGTGGAAATGATGATCAATGATTTAATGTTATTCATGATTGCATGCTGAAATAGTGATGAAAATGGTGGTGATAACGATGGTGGTGGTGATGATAATAGTGGTGATGATGACAGTGGTGGTGGTGATGTTATTGCGCATTTATTTAGTTTTGTTGAATGTAATTGCGATGAATAATTAGAAAAAAATACTAAATTGTTTGTAAATAAATCTTTTTACAGAGAGTTGAACTTGAACGATCAGAAGCTGAACACCTTTCTCGCATGCATCCAGGCAGCATCAAAGATGTACAAGATATGGTAGGCGTCTAGTTTTAGTACAAACAGGGGAAGTCGAGGGTAAAAGATGTCGCCTTGTCGTATCTCTTAGTGGTAAAAATCAGCGGTTGGGTATAAAAATTGAAATTTAGAATTTCGACATCTTGGTATCTTTTAGGGTTTCGAAAAAGGAAAATCCAATCGCTTTCCGCGTTTTTTCGCTTTATGTTTTTGTGCATGAAGAATCTCTTTAGAGGCTCAAAATCGTTCATTCAATCCACGCTCTCTTTTTTTCTTTAATGGGGCTTTGATATTTTTTACCAACCAGGAAGAGGGGTTTAATTATTATTTGAAAAAGGCATCAGGTGATTTTGCCACCCCCCCCCCCCCCCACTCCCCTCCCTCCCCATCCACCAATAAATAAAAGGGCTGTTTATGAAAATTCCCGACGAGCGCTCCCAATACTTTCATCCCTGAGCCCAAGGCAAGGCAAGGTTTCTTATCTTGTCTGTCTCTTTTTCGATAGATTCAGCTTGGTGATCTCAGCGAGGCAGGAATTCTACGAAATCTTCTTATAAGATATCAAGATGAGAAAATCTATGTAAGTATTGACACAGACGGATATTTTTTATCACTTTCTGCAGCTGCATAGGACCTCGTGCTGTTTTTGTTTGTTCCTTTATTTATTTTTTTGTGTGTGTGTCAGTCGTTCGTTCATTCGTTTATAATTTGTTTGGTAATTTGTTTGTATGTTTGTTTGTTGATTTGTTTGTTTGTTGTTCATTTCTTTGCTTCCTTGTTTGGTTGTTTTTTTTGTATTCGTTCGTTCATTTGTTTGATAGTTTGTTTGTTTATTTCTATATGTTTGTTCGTTTGTATGTTTGTTCGTTCGTTCGTTCGGTTCGTTCGTTCATTCCGCCGGCGTTCGTTAGTGCGTTCGTTAGTGCATTCGTTAGTGCATTCGTTAGTGCATTCGTTTATTTGTTCGTTCGTTCGTTTGTTCGTTCGTTCGTTCGTTCATGCGTGCGTCCGTCCGTCCGTTCGTTCGTTCGTTCGTTCGTTCGTTCGTTCGTTCGTTCGTTCGTTCGTTCGTTCGTTCGTTCGTTCGTTCGTTCGTTCGTTCGTTCGTTCGTTTAATTCGTTCGTTCGTTCGTTCGTTCGTTCGTTCGTTCGTTCGTTCGTTCGTTCGTTCGTTCGTTCGTCTAAGAACTGAACGTTATTCGTTGAACTTGTTTAATTTTCATTGTTCTTTTTGTTTTCAGACATATATAGGATCAGTTCTTGTAGCCGTCAATCCATACAAGTTTTTTCCTATGTACGATGTATCTATTATCAGTGAATACAGAGGCAAAGAGCTTGGTTGTTTACCACCCCATGTATTCGCTACTGCAGAACAAGCGTACAGTCTTATGAAGAGAGAGGAACATAACCAATGTATTATTATTAGGTGCGTTACGTAAATCTTCTTACGTTACTTGGTTGCGTTTTGTCTTGTTATTTAGAGAATATTTCGTATGGGAACCGTTCAGTGCATGCCTCGACCGTGATGTTTCTAGAATGAATATACAGTCATTTGAAAAAAACGTTGTCACCGACCGGCCTCGCGACTCCGCGACTAGACCTAAAAGGAGTATGGGTAGAAATCACTGAAACAGTTAGCTGCATATATTATCAACATCTTGAGCTCTCAATGCCTTGTTTCTATTAGATTTACGCTGGCAATTGATTTGGATGACACAAATCCTCTGCATGAAAACTGAACACGTAGCTATTTACTTGTCGATATCTCCACGCTCTATACAACGGTTTATTTCTTTGCACACATTCATTCATGTACACGCTTGCTATATTTCAGCATATTCTTTAGCACGTGCTGAAAATGTATTGCTTTGGTGATTTTTACCCATACTCCCGCTTGGGCTAGACACGTAGTCGCAGAGCCGGTCGGCGACGATGTTTTTTCAAATGACTGTATTTCCTGGCTGTGCCTTGACCGCGTTGCCTCCGTTCGTGTCATGAGCTTTTCATTTTCTCTATACGTTACTAACTTGCTCTTACGTACTGTCGGATTTGCCACACGATTTTGTTCTTGCGTCATGTATAGCACTGAAAACACGTATGTGCGTAGCTTGGGGCGTGCCGTTATGTGATTTCACTAAATTACTGCGTTATACACACGTAACTTAACTTAGAGTGTACGACATAGATATACAAATGTACGTGCAGAAACAAAACTAACAAGTATTGTCTCACTAGTTTAATTTGTACAAACCTTATCATTCTCTTGCGTAAGAAACTTTACAAGATTATGAATTGGTGATTTATTATTATGTGAAATTACGCTTTTGAATTTGACGATGACACTAGCATGTCCTAGTAGTTGTTTCGTATTTTTTTAAAGCAATTTTAACTAGACTGAATTTAACTTTTTACTTTCTCATTTTCCCAGCGGAGAGAGCGGTGCTGGTAAAACAGAGTCCACCAAGTTTATATTACAATACCTGGCTGCTGTAAGTGGACAACATTCCAGGATTGAACAACAAATACTGGACGCAAACCCTATCCTAGAAGGTAAGAGATACGACAACTGATCTTGATCTGTGAACTTTTGATCGAGAAAAAGGACTGATAATTGATGATGATGATGATGATGATGACAACACACTGTCTGGAATCTCGTTTGTTTCTCTGCTCTTGGGCTATCTGTGGCTACTTTTGCCCCAGTCTTCTATGTGTGGAACTCCCTTTCTAAAATCCTGGATCTGCCACTAACGGTGATATAACGAAAAAAATATATTCTTATCTGCCCATGCAAGGGAATCCGAAGTCTACAAAAAAAATTAATAAGGAATCCGGACCCATGCCGGAAACCAGCGCTTGGAATATCCACCGTAGTATTAGGTATACTCTACACCTATTTCAAAAAAGGTTGTCATCGCCAAAAGCACTAGTGCACTATGGGTATAATCTAAAGTATCCACATAAAAGCAGAAAAGCTGTGTCTTCTGGGAAAATTTTCAGTCCTTTGACAAGCCACATAACTCTCCAGCGGAGATCGTTGTTTAGTGGAGCTGGCATGATTGAAAATTTCACGACTTAGGATTATACCCATAGTGCACTTGGGTCTTGGAATGACCTATCGCCTATCGCCTATCGCTTTTGGCGATGACAACCTTTTTTGAAATAGGTGTATAAAGTGTACCGGTAACTGCCGCCATTATATATCATCATCAACGGGGTAGGGTTGATAACTAGATAGTAACCTGGATCAGTTCGTTTCTAATTGGTTGGGTGAATATGTTGGATAAAGACCGCTAATGAACAAAAGAAACTGACTCAATGATGATACAATGATGATACAATATCTTTATTATATCTATCTTTATCGTAGCTTTTGGAAACGCGAAAACACTACGTAACGACAACTCCAGTCGATTTGGTAAATATATCGATGTACACTTCAATAAAGCCGCAGTCATCGAAGGGGCTAAGATTGACCAATATCTATTGGAGAAATCCCGTATCGTCAACCAGGTAAACAATTGTTAGTACTATACCTATCCGGGTATTTTATTTATTGGAGAAATCTCGTACCGTGAACCAGGTGGATAATTATTTTAGACCACAAACCTTTCACGGCTCCATTTTGCGCGCGTGAGTTTATCTTTGTTTTTAGTAAAAGGTCAAATATAATTACGCTAATCATGCTGCGTACCTTTAAGGCGTCGTTGCATTGTTGCGTTGTACAATTGTTAAAGCAGCTTGTCCGCTTGCAATGCCTTTGCGGCACAAGTCGCTGAAGGATTACATAGTGTAACAGAGGCTGTCACGCATTTGTTTAAGTTGCAGACGGTATTGCATAGTATATAGTTTAGTTCTCCTTTTCGAAACGACACTAAGCAGCTTGCAACGCCGCACTTTCAACCATAGTGAGACAATCTGCTGAGAAAATTGCAACGTATAACCGCGCCTTTATATTCTAGTGCTCCTTCTATTTGTTCAATAAACATTCATCACTCTAGTAAAAACGTTTTCTTCGATTATTTTAAGACCCTGAGTGTAATTTGCGCCCCGGCCTCCTGGATGCAAATCCGACGCTCTTCCAACTGGAAATTAAATACTATTCGCTGCTCTTTAGTTGTTTGCACTCCGTCGTGATGCTACGAGTTGTTGCAGTTTCCCTACTCGTTCGCTTATATTTGAGATTAGCCTAAAGGCCCGGGCAAACGGTTTCAACATTTGCTGCTTCAACATCCGTTCGATTTTGTTGAATGGCAATGTTTAAACGCTTTTAAACTCTTTCAACATCAATTCAACGTCGATTCAACACGTTTCAACAATGTTGAAAGAGTTTAAAAGCGTTTAAAATTTGCTATTCAACAAAATCGAACGGATGTTGAAGCAAATGTTGAAACCGTTTACCCGGGCCTTAATATCACCACGGAACTCATGGTCTTCGAAACCATTTTCGTAGCATGGTTAAACACGCACGTCGAAAATCCCTTCTTTTCCAGCAATACACAACAGGATTGATACCACTGCTTGTAAAATGAATAACCATGGTTAAGAACAAACTACTTATAAATGTAGCATTTATCTTATCCATGAGAAAAAACAGCCATGCAACTATTGCTGCAGGGATGTAACAGATCAAAGATACTATGATCACGTAACCCATTGTAACTGCTATTATAAAATATTTGATTTATATCGCGCGCTCTGATTGGCTGAGAAGCGTTCTCTATAACTCAACAGTGCACGGAGCGTCGATTTGTTTGATTTTAACTACTGAATATTTTATAAAAGAAATAGAAAACTCGGCAGCAGTGCTCTGTTGAGTTATAGAGCACTTGGGAATTTTAAGAAGACTCGAGAAGCGCTGAGAAGCACTCCGCTACGCGTCGTGCTTCTCCTAACGCTTCTCTCGTCTTCTTAAAATCCCCGCGTGCTCTATAACTCAACAGAGCACGCTGCCTCGTTTTCTATTTCTTCAGTTTAGTTTGCGAGGCTCGCTCGGCCGACGCTGTCGCCATTTGCTGCGACTGAATTTGTCGTCGATGTCTTCGTACAAGTAAGTGTATTTTCAAATACACAATGGCTATTGCTGTTAATGACAAACTATAAACGAGAGGCCCGATGACTAGTCCGATCGTGAAGGAGTACACTGACAGAGCGGTGTTTGAGATAGGGATAATCCAAGCCAAGAACCATGCTAAGTAAGATCGTTCGTTTGTCACTAGAGCTGTGTAGCGCAGTGGATAAAAGAGAGCAACGTATCGTTCTAAACTTACTAAAGCCATGCTGGTTACTGAACAAGAGGCCATGGCATAAGAGCATGCTATACAAGCATCTACATATCTGCAGTGGAATATAGCTTCTGTATTCAGTATGAGAAAGGCAAAGAAAGGTTGAAGAACAACACCAACCAAGAAATCAACCAATGCAAGCGAACCGATGATGATATTGGCTGGTTTCTGGAGCGATGGAGTTGTAAGGATCGCAAGTAACACCAGAAGATTCCCAATCACACATACGGGCAGAGACACAAAGTTAATGACTAAAGACACCTTGCTTGTATAGGAGAAAGTATCGCTGGCAAACATGTCAACTGTTAGCTCGGCTACGGGAAAAATACAGTTCTCAAAGGCTGAAGAATTCATATTGCCCTCCAAAACGTCTGTTAGTTATCGTGAAGGTTTTCTGTGTGAGGCTTGAGTGCAATTTATATAGTAGAGAATGTCTAGTGATCAGCTGTTGATGAAACAAAAATCTTGTTTTACAATCATTTTACTTATTAAATTTTAGGAGTTTCCTTGTAAGCTTAATTATATTAGGGACTGTTTACATACTGTATGAATAATTTGTCCTGAAATAGTTACAATTTACTAAGTACATTAAAAAGATAGAGCCAAAAAAGCTCATGGTGCTGTTAAATGGTCTTCGAGAATGTAATATTGTGGAAGATAGAATGAGCAACTGATTCACCAACATATATAAGTAGATTAAGAGTGAATGGACTGAACCCAGGTGTAAACAATATTTTTCGTTTCTTTACTCTGAAAATGAAGATGACTTTTGCTCGGGAAGTCGAAACGTCAGACAACATCAAAAGTCTTTCTCAAGACTTCACAAACCCCGACGATCATAACACATGCAACTACATAAGTACTAGATTAAGTTTCCAAGAACGCAGTTGCCCATTTCAGTGGAATTAAAGTTGTAAAGTGAAAACCATCTGGAAAGCAGGAAAGAAGAGCTGTCTATCTAACTAACTCGTATCAAGTATATGCCAATTAGTCTGTTGCAATCTCAACCTGTTGAAAAAAAAAAGAAAACAATCTCGCGCGCTAATCAAAGTATTTTGTTACTTCTCAACTACTTCACTTACTTCACTTAGATTTTATTGTGTTACATCAGAAGATATAAATACACAGCAGCGGTTGTTGCTCTACAACATTCTACTAAGCAGTTGAAATTACACGGTCGTGAAATAAGTTGATATTTTCAGAACAGTCAATGATTTCTTGGGGGAGTTGCAGTTCTAATAAATTTTCGAAAAGCATGATAGATTCAGTTGACCAGTTACATGATCGACGCCTGTGGACTACATGGCAAAATAAAGAGTGAATACAAGCTACATTATTACCCGTCTACAATTTGTGGTAGTAATTTTTTTTTGGGGGGGGGGATCAGACCTACGAATAGTTCTTTATTGAGTGCCTCAGGGATCTCTCCTGGGCCCAACATATTTTCAATACATATGAAATGGTGAGCGGCTCCATCTTTATGCAGGTGATACTACTGCTTTTGTCATTGTTGACAGCAAAGATGAAGCATGCAGTAACACTGTTAAATATAATTTTCTCAGAAATCACTAAATGATGTAGCAAGAACAAATTAAACTGACAATTCACTCCTGACCAAATGCAAAGTCATGATAATTTCTAAAAAGCCCTTTATTGGAATATCTGAACAACAGTTTTCTTGAATACACTAATACAGCAAGATCAAATATATTTTCAGCTGTTTTTGTAATTCCCGACGAGCATGCCCGATACTTTGAGTTTGATGTGTAGTATGATAAACTTTTTGTAGTTAGAGTTGTCTGGAGTTGTCCAACGAACAATAAACGATTTCTAAAATATTTCTGGGTGCCCACGGTTTTTCGAATCGCACTGTAAAAATATTGTTTCTCTAATAAAATGTTTGCTGTTTAAAGTACCTTCGTGTTTGTTGGCCTTTTTGAATTAAAATCATATGGACTGTTCTGCAGTAAACTCAGTCAGTTTTTCGATTAATAATGCTTTTTCTAACTTGTTTGTTATTTCCTACCTTTGTTTGTTGGCCTTTTTTCACTTAAAATAGTAGATGCTGTTTTGCACTAAGTTCATTTGATTACAAATATCTCTTCCTAATATAATGAAATATTTGAGATTTCGTTTTAATACGTATCACCTTCGCCTGTTTTGGCCTTTTTTCACATAACAATTGTGTCTTAGTTGATCTTCGCTTAAAACCATCTGCTTTTTCAGGTTTATGGCTATCATTGTGCAAAATTGACACAGCCACTTATCGAAAGTGTTCAAATAGAATCGAAGTTGTTAACAACACTGGACACTCAAAGCTGCAGTAAACGCAGTGGGACCCTTTACAAATCATCGGAAATTAGAGTTTTGAGTTGCAGTAATTCAATCAGAAGCTCACCTACTCGCTGTTAAATTGCAATCTGTTTTAATAGATTTTTGGTGAAAGCAATTAAAAAGAACACTTCTTGTGAACTTTCTAGCATTCCAATCATTTATTATTATTAAGACGCGTACGTTCAATTGCTTTTTTTTAATGTATTGATTTTTCTTTTTTGAAATAGATTGAAATGTTTTTTCCATATTTCCCCATCAGGGTGCTTCAGTCCGCACCATATGATCCACCCCACATGCACTACCACTACACTCAGTATTCACAACCGGCCCATCACATATCACTTCCCAAAAGGGGCTCTTCTGTGAGGTTCAATCCGGCACACCACCACTACACACACTCAAAGGCTACAGTGATCACTCCCCAAAGGGGCTCTTGTGTGAGGTTCAACCCGGCACACCACCACTACATACACTCAAAGACTAGAGTGATCACTCCCCAAAGGGGCCCTTCTGTGAGGTTCAATCCGGCACACCACCACTACAAACACTCAAAGACTACAGTGATCATTTCCCAAAGGGGCTCTTCTTTGAGGCTTAATCCGGCACTCCACCACTACAAACACTCAAAGTTTGCAGTGATCGCTTCCCAAAGGGGCTATTCTGTGAGGCTTAATCCGGCACACTACCACTGCAAACACCCCCATATCACCCCCATATCACTTTGGGGAGTGATATTTATTTCCCCAATCCCCCTTGGGAACAGCTAGTGTATAAACTTAATTTAAAATTATCTTGCGCAGTCTCACAAGACTTTCAGTGACTATCTTAATGAAGAGAACTATATATCTATATAACTTTTGTAGGCTTCTATATGCATCAGTGGTAAAATATTTCCAATTAATGTTTCTTCCAGATGCCTGACGAAAGGAACTATCACATCTTCTACCGCATGTTAGCCGGTATGAGCCCGCAAGAGCTGCGGTCTCTCCACTTAACGTCTGCCGAGGATTATCACTATATATCACAAGGCAACTGCTTCACGTGTCCGGGTATGGATGATGCACGTGAGTTTAACGTGATCAGGAAAGCCATGCAGGTAGGTCACGTAGTGTTGCGCAGTATTTTATGACTCTATTAGACCTATCCCGTAGAGTCCTCTTCACAGTCACCTGTGCCATCTTAAAAGGTAGCCGGGTATTAGCATCGAAGCGAGACGAATGTTGATATTGCAATGCTAGAGACACGTAAAAAAAAATGTCCGGCAAGGTGTTAAAAATTTAACAACACATTGCCTTTTTTTTTGAACCTGGAGTCTAAGTTAAACGTGAAGATTTCTGATGGTGATGATAATGAAGAAGATGATGATAACAATGATATTAATGACGATGTTATTTCAATTCAGGTTTTGTCATTCACGGACGAAGAAACATGGAGATTGTTCAAGATAATGGCTTCTATCCTCCACCTTGGAAACATCAGTTTTCGCGGTAATCACAGTATAATTACGCATCATGCTTACACATGATAAATTATTACTTACGCCAGTTTACGTATACGTTTGCCTAATTGTAATAGAGAGTTTAAGATTCACGCTTACAGGAACGCCAAATTTCACATTCGCCTTTCTAATATTGCTTTAAAAGCTTCAAATAACTGCACAAAAGATCTCAATGAATAAAATGTGTATTAACAAAGAACATATGGACCTTGATTTAGCGGAGGTAAAGAATAAACGCAGAAAAATAGGTATTTTTGGTCGTTTGGCGTAAACGTGAATCTTAATCTGTCTATCTGTAATATTACCTCCATTTCTCCTGCATGGCCATATTGCAAGCTGAAATTTTGCACTTTTACTAATATTAAGGTGGTCGACATTCCTTTTTGTGAGCTTATTTTTCCAGAGCTGAGTGATTTAAGGGAATAGGGTCACGTGATCTCTTAGTGCAAGTCGCCCATTGAACCTTCAAATTGATGATTCGATGGCTAAAGATGTCGAGAATTAATAGCCCTTTTCACAACAGAAGACGAACAATCCGTCTCGCTGGACACTAATTCGTCCCCATATACTATTTGTCCGTCCAGACGATTTGTCCATTTTCTAGTGTGAAAACGGCTTATGTAACGATCGCTTGTCGTCGCCAGCCGACTTTAAAGTGACGCAATCGACATTTAATCTAGTCACTAAAAACGTAATTAGTATTTATTTACGTTGACATGTTTTTACGTACTTACATTTTTATCGGCGCTTTTACGTTTCCATTTACGTATCATTTACGCATAAAACCACTTCCATTTCTGTAATTCCATAATGCGAATGAACGGAAATATATAAGTTAAAGTGAAGATAAAGTGAAGATAAAGAAAGGAAACTACGATAATGTTTTACAGGTACTGTCCAAGAAAACATGGAGGCAAGTGAGGTTATGGACCCAACATCTTTAAAATACGCAGCCGAACTACTCGAGGTAATATAAAAAAACGACGTCGAGTGTGGGACACCAGGGGCGGATCTAGGGGGTGTCTCTTCTTTGGCACCGGACACCCCCTAGCGCCGCAATACTTCTATTTTATTTAAGACATTTAGGGACCGGACACCCCCTAACACCTTTAAAGTCCTTCATTTGCAATTAGGAGACCCCCTGACAAATTTCTGGATCTGCCCCTGGACACGATAATTCATACATGCAAGGTTCAGAAATTTTCAATAAAATTGGTAGTCGTACGCGTGTATATTTAGAAGCTTCTACAATCAAGCAAAAACATGTCAGTTTACAGAACCAATCTTTTAAAAAGAATGTTCCTATACTAACTGTGATTTCTTTCTCTTCTTCTTCTTCATCTTCTTAACTTCTTCTTCTTCTTCTTCTTCTTCTTCTTCTTCTTCTTCTTCTTACTATTTTTACTTACTATTTGTTGTTAATTGGACAAAAACGTGATTGAAGTATTGTTTTTCTTGCAGGTTCCTCCAACCAGTATGGAGCAGGCTTTCACAATGAAGTCGACCTACGCGTCTGGTGAAGTGATTTATAGTACAATCAGTGATATCAGAGCTGCAGATGTGCGAGATGCTTTTGTAAAAGGAATCTATGGCAAACTGTTCATATGGATCGTCAATAAGATTAACGCCTCTATCTTTAAACCTCGGGTAATTAAGATTCAGATTATCAAAATGTCCTTGTGATTTATTTAAAGTCAGCGTCATAATAGTTGAGACAAGGTGGCAAGAATTAAAATCATAATTGCTATTTTTCACTTTGACTTGACGGTTTGTTTACCTGAATACCATGGGTACCGGAGATTATTTTCCTCCACTGCAGGGGGACTCTCTTTGTCCATTGGCAAGTGGTAGGGGTGGTCGGCGGTCGATTTCGCAAATGACCCTTAAAAGGTACGCATAAAGTAAGAGAACTGTCAAAGCCTTGTTGATTTCAACCCCTAATGGGTACGACTGTGCGATGTTCTTGGCAGCTAAGCTTATTTTTACTAACAAAGCAAAGTAAAAATGGCCCTTACAGGCACAGAGTCATATTACGTAATTGATTTTTGAGCAAGAACCCTAAAAGGATCCTAAAAGGTTCGCACATGGAGTGTTTCAGTTCAATCCTAAAGGGAGTGCCGATCACCATTACCACTTGGACTATGCCTTCTGCTTTTTACTCCTTTCAATAATACTGTATTCACAAATGTCTAACAGGAATATCTTGTTTTCAGAGTGAGCATGATTGTCGTACAGCTATTGGAGTGTTGGACATCTTTGGATTTGAAGTGTTTGAAGTCAACAGGTAAACCCATGCTACCATTACGCGTAAAAACTATTTGTTGCTTTATTGTTATGGAGCTTCTACAAGAAATAGGCGAAGCAATTTGCGTTAAAGCGTCATGTTCATATACTTTTAAGACCTGAATGCTTAACCTACTTTCTTTTGTGAAATTCGTGCCAATTCATTCAATCATTCATCCATTCTGTCATCCATCCATTCATTCATTTATTCACTCACTCATTCATTCTTTCATCAAGTTCGCATTCGTTCTATCAATCATTCATCCATTCATTCATTCATTCATCAGTAATCAAATCCACAATTCTCTGTCACTCTGTCACTCTGTCTCTATATTCCTTTCTCGACATTGGAAGCACAACTTGCGGAAAGTATTTCAGAACATAAACCTGATTATGTTTTATCGTTGTTTGCAGCTTTGAGCAGCTGTGTATCAACTATGCAAACGAGAATCTACAGCAGTTCTTTGTCGCACAGATTTTCAAAATGGAACAGGTAGAGCATAAATACACAAACTGTGTGCCCAAATAGATATTGTCATTTTGAACCTATTTTAATTAACGTTGATCATTTTGAAATGGTTGATCTACATTGTGGGAACAATCTCATTAAATTGCAAATTCATTAATTATGGGGGGGGAGGGGGTAAAGATTGTAATTACAATATCTACCCCCCAAAACAGAAGGCATTAAGGTTATTTTGAAAGTAAAGAATACCAAATTCAAAAAGACTGATTGGTACATGCTCTTATAATGAATACCGCTGGCCTACAGGAGGAGTACAGCCGCGAGGGAATAGACTGGAGTCACGTGACGTATCAAGATAATCAAGAGGTTTTGGATATGTTAGCAGTAAAACCAATGAACTTTATTGCACTGATGGACGAAGAAAGCAGATTCCCACAGGTAACCCATAAGATTAAATTTAAAAAAAGAAATAATGCATTTATGATGTTTAATTTGCATATATTGGATTTATCATGTGTGATAACAGAAAATCATAAGGGGATTGAAACATGCAACCACCGTACATTTTTTCTGATTTATGCACAGGTAGCCCAAGCTTGGTTTTTGAATACAATGTTTTTTTTAAAGAAATACTTTAATAAAACTTCCTTTTCTTCACACAGAGTGTATTTGTGTGTCGTTTGTGATGTTCATAACTTACCCTCTCCTCAATATACTCATTACAAACATCACAAACGACACACAAATACACTCTATGTAAAAATGGAGGTTTTTTTTAAAGTATTTCTTTAAAAAAAATATTGTATTCAAAAACCAAGCTTGGGCTACCTGTGATCTATGCTCCGGAATATTCAATTTTTGTTGGTTGAATTATTAATTTGAGTTTCAAATACCAAATATGGTATCAAAACTGAATATGTCGGCGTGTTGTACGTTTCAACCTATTATGAGTTTCTTGTGATAATCAGTGTTGGCTGTAAAACCACGAGAACGACGAGAACCCTGATTATGGGAAAAGTACTAGTATTAAAATATCAGTTGCCATTTTGATTCAGGGCTCGGATGCATCCCTTCTTCACAAGCTAAATACAAATCATGGTGAACACCCTTTCTTCGTTAAATCCAGCTCCTTGGAGAGAAGCAAGTTTGGTGTAGTACACTTTGCAGGGACCGTGTATTATGAGTCACAAGGTAATGGACAACTGTCAATGAAGAATCGATGCGCGGCCTGGGGCGAGTTATGTAGCAAAATATATGCAAAATGGCGTCATTTACCAGTCAACGCATGCGTCATAACCATTGTATAAATAATATGTACTATATACAATATGAGCGGCTGCTCTGTATGGGATATATCTCATACAGTTCGGATGCGAATATTATAAGCTAGTTCTTCCATATTCTACTAAAAGTTTAAAGATAAAAGTAAAACCGGCCGAGAAAATTCAAATTTATTTTAACTAATTTAAAACTTATCGCAAATCAGGACACATCTGTATGAGATATACAACCTTCTCAACTGTTATAATTTCTTTTGTCAAGTTTTTAAGTAATGTTTGAATTTACTTTAATTAATCTTTTGTCTTTTTAGGCATTTTGGATAAGAACCGAGATACTTTTAGTGGTGACCTGATCGACTTGATTGCACAAAGTGACTCCAACTTTCTTCTCGACATGTTCATAACTGAAAGATCAATGGTACTTGGGACATTTATAATATTTGTGTCGTCTTCTATATTTCCTCCCTCTGATGTTATTATTTTTTATTGTTTACAAGTATTTTGCTAGCCTGTGCAGATGAAAAGTTTTCATTTTCTTATACAACTAAATTGCGTCCTTGGCAAGCTTTACATATTAGGAAAGAGAAGCTAGAATACCATATTTTTTATCAAGGAAAATTTGCTTGTGTAGACACGGCTTTACTCGTTTCGTTTATTATATTATCACTAATACTCTTCCTCTATTTATCTATATTTGTATTGTTTGTTTTGTTGTTGTTTGTTTGCAGTTTGTTTGTTGCGGTATGTTTATTTATTTGTTTGTTTATTATTGTGTTTGTTTCTTTTTTGGTTTGTTCCTTTTTATGTTTGTTTGTTAATTTGTTTATTTCTTTGCTTGTTTGTTTGTTTGCTTGTTTGTTTGTTTATTTCTTTGCTTGTTTGTTTGTTTGTTTGCTTGTTTGCTTGTTTGCTTGTTTGCTTGTTTGTTTGCTTGTTTGCTTGTTTGTTTGTTTGTTTGTTTATTTCTTTGCTTGTTTGTTGTTCGTTTGTTTGTTTGTTGTACTTTTATTCTATTGTTGTTGTTGTTGTTGTTGCTGTTTGTTTGTTTGTTTGTTCGTTCGTTCTTTGTTTCCTTATTTCTTTCTTTGTTTTATCAGTAATCACTTCTAAGATATTTCATCGACTTTTTCACCCAGGGCACAGAAACAAGGAAACGTTCCCCAACGCTCAGCATGCAGTTCAGAAGGTCACTAAATGTTCTAATGAAGACTCTAATGAGCTGCCACTCGTCCTTCGTACGCTGTATAAAGCCAAACCATACCAAACAGGCCATGGTGTTTGACAGACATTTGTGCTGGCAACAACTCAAGTATTCTGGAATGTTAGAAACAGTCAGGTATTTCAAAAACATCTGTTTGCTATAGGGTACCCAGGTGATTTCGTGCGCGCACTTCCAGCTAGTAACTAAGCCATTCTTCGCCAACAGTTCCAAGATGGCGTCGTTCGAGAGAGTTGTTTCCCGTGTTAGCCCTCTACAAATACGGGCCTACAAATACGTCCTTCACATAACTTTAAATTGAAAAAAGGTTTTATCTTGAAATAGGGTCAGATTTTTTACGTCTGGCGGGACATTCCTATCCAAAACCAACCTGAGTACCTACCCCAGGAGGTTTACGAGTACCCTCTCTTAACCTAAATGTAACCAGGGCTGTGTGCTAAAATCATCAAGGTGTAGCGGGGGTAGGGCTGAGTCTTTATTATCGTTTTTATTGTTTTAGGGTTCGTAAGGCTGGCTATTCGATGCGTCACACCTTTGAGGAGTTCGCAACGCGGTATCACATGTTGCTAAAAGACAGTCACGAAAAATCACGCAATCCTAGAGAAATGAGTGAATTGATTGCCAGCACATTGCTTGGCACGTCCGGATGGGTGATGGGAACAAAGAGAATGTTTATGAAGGTACATAATTCCTGATTCGACATATGTGTTTTCTATTTTTTTCTATTACATAATATTCCTAACTATTCCCAACTATTCCCAACTATTCCTAACTATATCTAACTATTCCCAACTATTCCTTACTATTCCCAACTATTCCCAACTATTCCTTACTATTCCCAACTATTCCCAACTATTCCCAACTATTCCTTACTATTCCCAACTATTCCTAACTATTCCCAACTATTCGTAACTATTCCTTACTATTCGTAACTATTCGTAACTATTCGTAACTATTCCCAACTATTCCTAACTATTCCCAACTATTCCTTACTATTCCCAACTATTCCTAACTATTCCCAACTATTCCTAACTATTCCTTACTATTCTTAACTATTCCTAACTATTCCCAACTATTCCTAACTATTCGTAACTATTCCCAACTATTCCTAACTATTCCCAACTATTCCCAACTATTTCTAACTATTCGTAACTATTCCCAACTATTCCTAACTATTCCTAACTATTCCTAACTATTCCTTACTATTCTTAACTATTCCTAACTATTCGTAACTATTCCCAACTATTCCTAACTATTCCCAACTATTCCTAACTATTCCTAACTATTCCTAACTATTCCCAACTATTCCTAACTATTCCTAACTATTCCTAACTATTCCCAACTATTCCTAACTATTCCCAACTATTTCTAACTATTCGTAACTATTCCCAACTATTCCTAACTATTCCCAACTATTCCTAACTATTCCTAACTATTCCCAACTATTCCTAACTATTCCCAACTATTCCTAACTATTCCCAACTATTCCTAACTATTCCCAACTATCCCTAACTATTCCAAACTATTCCAAAACACACATTTTTCTTTAAAAGACATTACTTAAAAGTCGTTATTCGTTATTCGTTATCAAACAGGAATCTCAAGACAACATTCTCGAGAAGGCTCGTATCAGCCTTTTGACTTCTAAAGTAGTGTTTCTGCAGCGAGCAATTAAACGATATATTCAAAGTAAAAGAGCACGAAGGTTAAGAACTGGTGCAACGACGATACAGAAAACATGGCGAGGATACAAGCAAAGAAAAGCTTATAACAAGGTTTGTTTGCGTTCGTTCTACGTAGTTTCGTTAGTTGTTTGTGCGCATATTAATTATTTCACTATTTTCTTCAAGATGAGGCGCGGTTTTTGCCGACTTCAAGCAATCGTTCGTTCTCGCATGGCGGTCAAATATTACCATCAACTAAAACTACAGAGAATCGAGGAAGAAAACCTCAAGAAAGAAGAACAGAGGCAAAGAGGAGAAGAAGAAAGAAGAAAACAGGAAGAACAAAGGCGAAAGGAAGAGCAGGAGAGAATCGAGGAAGAAAACCTCAAGAAAGAAGAACAGAGGCGAAGAGAAGAAGAACAAAGAAAACAGCAGGAGGATCATAGGCGAAAAGAGGAGCAGGAAAGATGGGAGAAACAACAAAAATTACGAAGACAAGAGAGAGAAAAGAAAAGAAAACAAGAACTGGAAATAAAAGCAAAAGTAAGGGCATACATTTCTAGTTTTTTTATTTTTTATTTTATTTTATTCTCCTGATCATGTTTCGATCAGCTATCTTAAGATACTCACAATCTCGGCAAAAACTAAGTGAGACAACTGCTTCCATAAGGGACACTAATGTGTACAAACTCAACTTGTGAACATTACTGGCTGGCCGATTTTCTTGCAAGCTGGATGGTTAACCGACTGAGCGAATGAACTGACTTTCTGACATGCATGACAGACTGACTGATGATTTTTGTTACATTAAAGCATTTATTATATTGTTTCCGATGTGAATGGTTATTCATTTTATTGAATATGTTTTCCAGATTCAGTTCCTTTTTGGGCTTCAATTTGTTTTTAAAATCATTCCCCTCCCCCCACTACACAATGTTGGCCTGGCAGTCATCAAGGAATCGTGGTAACTGAAAGCCAACATTGCATGGTGGGGGAGGGGAGGATTATAGCGAAAACGTATAGTTAAAAGTCAATATATATAGAGAAAACCGTAAACGTGTCTCAATACTTTTTGGCAAGATTGCAGTACAGCTATATATAGTGCTTCCCTTTTAAAACTGCATGCATATGAGAATAATCTATGTACACGCCGCGCAAGAAACCTTAATGAGAAAAAACATTCCTTTCATCAGTAATTGTCAAACTTCATCTGTCTCTTCTACAGGAAGCAGAAGCAGAAAGGAGAAAACAAGCTTCCTATTATATGCAAAAACGAGAAGGAGAAACAATCAAAGGTATGAGTACACGAGCCTAAAGAGAGAATGTTGCGCTGGAAGGTGTTGAAGGTGAAAGACTGAGAAAACACGAACTCAAAACTGGTCTATTCCCGGGTTTTTTTTTTTTTTGGTGCGCTCTTATAAATAAATTTACGAAACAATGTGTGCTTTCTTCCGTGAATTACAACTTTATATCTACTTCTATTTCAGGTCGATCTACGACAGGAATTTCAACGTAAGTCAACTTTAACTAATATTATAAACTATAATTGTGTGTTTAGCTGTTTCGGCTGAAGTGGAACTATTGCATATTCGTTCAGTGAACTATCCCATATGACCTACAATCCAAGCTTGTTCCCAGGGCCCGCGTAACTTTTGGCCTGCGACAAAGAACGTCGCAAGCCAGAAGTTACGCGGGCGCTGGGAACGAGATTGCCTATAATCATGTGCAAAATTGTTGGGACATTGTAACGTTTTTGTGAACGTTTTTGTTTGAATTTTAAAAAATATACAAAATGTATCAATTTGAATTGCAAACCTCCATCCCCCAAGGGCATGTTGATTGTTCTTTCAATGACAACCGTTGCACATTTCCAAAACTTCATATTAATTCGGTTTTAATTTGATAGGATATCATGCTAAACAAACTCTCCATGTATTATCGATGTTTACACAGGTCGCAAAGCTTGCTGGGATCGCAAGGACTTGGAGGACTGGGCTCACTGTCTTCTCCGCGATTTGGTGACGTCACAGCATCACGTGGTATGTTCGGGGATACTATTTTTTATGCATAGATTTGGAAAATGAATTATAGGAAAATTGTCCACTGCCCCACTCAAACAACTTATAAAAATTCTCTTTGACGAATTCATTTACTATAGCCCATGCAAAATGCCCAAAAACTATCAATTGAAAATGGCTTTTTTTGTTGAAGTATTGCCCATACAATATGCCCCAAAATTGTCAAAAGTGACAGTATTTGATGGACTATAGCCATCATATAGGCCTTGCAAAACACCTCCAAATGACAGTTTTTAAACAAGTATAACCCATTGTTGAGATTTCTGCATCAATTTTGGTTTGTTTTAAGCGCATCACCATCGGAAACAATCCTTTACACTAAAAGATTTTGGCGCTTAATCAAGTTAATAACTCATTTTTTTATTAAAGGTTCTCTACAGGCCCAACCGTC
This sequence comes from Metridium senile, assembly GCA_949775045.1. NCBI lineage: Eukaryota > Metazoa > Cnidaria > Anthozoa > Actiniaria > Metridiidae > Metridium > Metridium senile. The sequence goes on from OX459109.1 coordinate 11,217,684, forward strand.
ATTGGGTTCTACTCTTTCCGACTTGACATCAATACTAAGCCCAAATAGATCCCCTGCTAATGCTAAAGCGTTTGCTGTGTCCCTGCTTGCCTTTGGTGTTGCTCTTGGTACATCATATGGCCAACAGGATCAACCACACACAGCAGCAACAACAACAACCACCACAGCAACAAGATCAACAAGATCTCCAAGACAAAGGTAATAATAATGATGATGATGATAATGGTGATGATGATGATGATGATGATGATGATGATGATGATGATGATGATGATGATGATGGTGGTGGTGGTGGTGGTGGTGGTGGTGGTGGTGGTGGTGATAATGATGATGGTGGTGGTGATGGTGATGATGATGGTGATATGGTGATGATGATGATTATGGTAATGATGATGATGATGGTGATGATGATAATGATGATAATGGTGATGGTGATGGTGATGTTGATGATGATGATGATCGATAACGATGATAATGATGATGATTTGGCTTATATCATGTGAGATACAACGTTTGAACGCCCTCAAATGTTCCACGAAGGATCAACTGGAAACTTGTCCGTCTTTGAACACATCTAAACTACTTCTTCAATCGTCATTTATTTATTAACAAGATTTATTACGCATCTCCCATATGCCGAATTTGATGCAAATGAATTCAAACAATATGTTTTTCTCGTTTGCATTAGATTCGGCACATGTGAGATGTGATGTTTGAACTAGGCTCTATGTGCATTTTGCTCAGTATCAGTCACTAATACACTTACCAACAGTCCATATTTTTACACTTCTCCAAGCTAGTCCTTTCTCGTCACTATTTATCTTAAAAAGTGTCTTTTTTCCACAGTTCCAGTGGAGCATTTGTCTCTCCTCTACGAACTGCACCACAAGGCCCTCAAGCATCAAATCGCAATAACAGAACCTAACTGCTGTAAGCTGGTGATGTTTTAACAATCGACTCCCTAAGCCAACCAACTCTTGTAAAGCAGAGATCCCACCAGCACTATATTTTTGATAATATTCAATCATTATTAGCACATACATTGAAAATTACATAATTATATTCTTACGTTGCAAGTAAAATACTTTGCGCGGGAACAAACATTTCAATTAATTGATGATGATGAATACCCCCGGGGGGGGGGGGGGGTATTCCTTTTGTTCAAGTGGTAGGGGTGATCGGCGGAGATCCAACAAAGAAACCTTGTCACAGCCAACGGTACACTCTACTATTCATCATTATCATCATCATCATATTCATCATCATCATCAATATCATCATCATCATTATCATCAATATCATCATTATTATCATCATCATCGTCGTCGTCTTCATCATCATCATCATCATCATCATCATTATTATCTTCGTCATCGTCATCATCATATTCATTATCATCATCATCATCATTAACAATATCACCATTATCATCATCGGCATCATCGTCGTTGTCGTCATCATCATCATCACTATCATCATTATCAATATCATCATTATCATCATCGTCATCATCATCATGCGGCAGAGATTCCATCATATTTAATCCGTTTCCTTGCGGTCTTGAGCGTTATAGCTTTTAAGCCTTATTTCGTAACACGATCTACTCGGCTTATGAATGAAATAATTTTGGAAAAAAAAATACCGACATGCTTGGCAGTCTTGTATAGTGTTCGGCTGCGATAGGATTTGTGATAGAAGTAGATTTTGCACCTGGAGTATTATTTTGTTAAATATACTATTTATGATAACTAACAAATTAATTAATGGGCGAATAAATAAACGGACTAAAAAACACAAATAAAATGAATTTTGGTAAATAAAATTAAATTAATTGAATAGTCTGTTCATTGATCGTTTGGCACTTAACCTACCCATGATTTTTCCAAAATGACGTCTTTTCCACAGGAACCCCAATTCTATACGTCCAAAAAATTTGCTTTCCACCCATAGAGATTTTGCATGGTGCTAAAAATTATTTTGTACGTCGTATGCAATTTTATGATGACATGGAACATTTGATTTGCAATCTCATCTTTCACAATTAAGTTCAAACTCAGGCCTCTTCAACACGAATCCGATCCGGCTGAAACCGCATAGAAATATTTGCATCCACACGAATCCGCGTATCCGGAGGATTCAAGTAAAAGTATGCAGTTTCGGTGATCGGATTCACTGGATTCGTGTGGACGATAGGCCGATTCGCATCAAAAAGTATGCGGTTTCAAAAGTATCCGGATCCGTGTAGCCGGGGTCTTAATAGAACACACTGCTTCGTTTACTATTTTATCATTAGAAAATGCCAAAAATTACAAGCAAGTCAAAGGCACTGTCCACATATGGACGTATGCGGATATTTCTTACGGAGGTTTTACCCCAGGCGATGTACTCGGAGGGTAAAATGACGGGGAGGTCCGACGTATTTTTTTGGGTTGACAATTTCCGTTCTGAGTATTTTTTTTTTTTAGGGTCAAGAGACCTGCCATGTATTTTTAGGTCTTAAAAAGAAACCCTTAATTTTTTGGGTTTTCACATCTCCGAGTTTACTATTCGTTTGTAATTTTCAGCGTGAGTTCCGTAAAGAAACATACTATATACATTCCATAAATCAGTTTTGAGGTATTGAAGTCTTGTATTTTTTGGGTTCGAAATTTGCATGCCATGTATTTTTTTGGGTGTAAAATTTCAGGTTTGAGCATTTTTAGGGTTAACTCGGTGACCGAAAACGCCATTTGCGTGTGGACGGAAGTCGAAAACGGAGGCTAGGGAAGAAACCTCCGTTTCAGTCAAAAACATCCGCATTCGTGTGAAGACCAATATTAGAACCAAAATTTACTGGTTTAAGCCTCTTGTGAGAATTCAAAAGTCATTCAATTCAATTGGACATATGGTCTTTCAAAGCAAGATAACGGGCCCCTCACATACGTACTGGAAACCTATTCACTTCTTTGTTAGCTTCGTTCTTTTGTTTTTACCTTGGAGACTCTTGATATTTATGGCTCTTATTATTTGTATTGAAATATTACAAAGACTTTATCCGGTACTCAACAAAGTGGCCAGGAAACTCAACTGCTTAATAGGCCTTTGCATTTGCAGGAACTGGTACATGGTCACGTTGGTGACCTTAATTGTCAATCGAAAACTCTTAGTGAAGCCACATGAAAGGTCAGAATTCAAAGAAAATTTAAAAAATAAGCATTGTCTGAAATTTTAAAGGACTTTGCACGGATGATTTCTAACCCCTAAAAAATATAGCAAAAACGAAAAAACCATGGCTTAATATATGAAAAGAAAATGGGCTTTTCCACTTGTAGGGGTGGCGAATGGTACCCTCAAAAAAATTAAAAGTCTCGGAAAAAATGGCCAAGTCTCAGAATCTCTTCCTTCGTTTTTTATTCCCTTTTATGTGTCCCGGAGTCTCGATTTTTCATTCGATTTTGTGAAACGAAAATCTCGGTCTCGGAATTTTAAAACGTACCTCTCGGCGTCTCGGATTTACCATTCGCCACCCCTTCTTATCGATATATAACCTAGAAGACGTCGAGCACTGACCAAGATATGTTGAAATACCCTAATATAAAACATTGCAAACTGCTGATTTTTCACTAAGAGATATAAACTTTAACGCTAAAACAGCATTGGAAATAAATTTTTACCAAAAGCTATATTCTTCAGTTCAAAGTAAATATTTTTCACCTCTCGCCCATTGAGTTATTACCTCAATGTTCGTAGTTCTGATCAAGAAGGGGACACATTTTAATAAGCGCCTCGGGCGCTGCGGCGCTTATTCGAGTATATACGGCACATATACGTTTGCGACATTATCGTATTGTAAACGTCCCGCAAAGGCGCGCGTCGAATTCTTGCATATTTCAACCACCCGTATCTGGTCGTGGAGTGTGGACATCTATGCCTTTTCGTGAACGATTTACTTATCAACGGTTTTAAGACCAAGAGCTTTTTCTTCTCGTTTTCAGAAGCACTCAAAGCTAAGCTTATAGTCTGATCAAATCTTTTGAATTAACTAAGCCATAAGCCTAATTATGTTAATTAATGCACTCCAATTTTCTATTAAATAAATCTATTAGTTGTTAAGATTACTTCAAAAATGTCAGTTGTGAAGAGTTGATTTTAAAAATTAATCCGATCAAGAGGGTGTTATGCTATCTTGATCCGACATATTTTTGTGTTGAGAGCCGGTCGTCGATTTTTTTTTAAGTTTTATTTGCTGATACAGTGGAACCCCGTTAATCCGGCCACCGAAGGACAGTCCAAAGTGGCCGCATTAAGCGGGTGAATTTTATAGAAAATGTATGGGCATGCATTTCGTCGGGACCTGAAAAACTGGCCGCAATAACGGGGCATGGATAATAAAAACACCAGTGTTTTTATTATCCATGATGTGTTTTTATTATCCATGAACGGGGTGACCGTATTAAGCGGGTGGCAGTAAGGCGGGATTCCACTGTAACTTTAATTTTGAAGTTCTATTTACTCAGTGATAACTTTTTAGGAATGCTACAAGACGAGGTTGTTCAAAGCTGTAACTTTGTTTGCTTATTTTTATTTATTTATTCTTTTTATTTTTTACACATTTAATAGTTTATGATTTTTGCATAGATTTACAGCTGCTTTTCAAAAAAAAAAAAATCTCAAGTACAGTGCATGGAACCCCGCCTAACGGCCACCCGCTTAATACGGCCCGTTATTGCGGCCATTTTTTTATGTCCCGACGAAATGCATGCCCATACATTTTCTATAAGATTTACCCGCTTAATACAGCCACCCCGTTAATACGGCCACTTTGGGCTGTCCCTTCAGTGGCCGGATTAACGGGGTTCCACATATATGATTTTAAAGTATAAATTCAATATTTCAGTTTCACGATATTTGATAACTGCTCTTGAATAATTATCATAATTTACTTACTTATAGAACGCAAATATCAATTGGTGAATTTTCAAATGCGCTTGTAAAAAAAGAATAGAACAAAATAATACAATATAAATATACAAAGCACCGCTGTACTAATTGATACAAGGCGCATTTCCAAAAGCTATAAACCTATTTGCTATTTAATAAGCGTATATTCACCAAGTCCAAGCAAAGCAGGAAAAAACATATACATTTTTTACGTGGGCTAAAAATACGTTTAATGTTTATCTAGTTAAAGAAATTATCTCCCTAACTTTTAACTCCATTTTAATGCGTGAATTCAGGCAACACATTGCACAAGTTATTCGAATAGGGCTTTCCCAGGTGTTCTTGCGGCCGTCTATGTTCGGGGGGGGGGGGGAGGGGACTTATGGGCAACAATATCAGGGTGCTTTAACTCTTAAGCCTACAATTGTAGTTCACATTAGGCTCCCTCGCAGCCGTTTTTAGTGTCGGGCTTCCTGTGTCCCTTTCGTGATGACACTAAAAACGGCTTCGAGGGAGACTAAGTTCACATTAACGACATACGCAGTGTATGACTCAGTGAAGCATTTCTGGACTAGTTGTGAGAAAAAACAAGTGCGGCAAATGAGCAAAGTTCAACTTAGTCTGCGTATACAACCATACACCTAATGAAAAAAGAACATTAGTAATTTAGTAAGATACGAATAACAAAAGAAAGAGTTCAGCTTGAGTGGTCTTTTGTCTTTTAATTCATTCTTTTCCCACTAAATTACAAAAAACAGCTGCAACGCAATTAGAAATTAACGCAATTTCACCTTCATGAAATTAGGTTTATATTTATATATATATATACACCTACTTGCAGTAAGGTTGTCATACAAAATAGAACATTTGTCACAAAGAAAATAGAACATTTGTGATTTAGTGCGAAAGGAATTAATTAAAAGACAAAAGAGAGAGTTCAGCTTGAGTAATCTTCTTTTGTCTTTTAATCAATTCCTATCGTACTAAATCACAAATGTTCTATTTTCTTTATAACAAATGTATATTTTTGTATGACAACCTTACTGAAAGTAGGTGTATATATATATAGACAAAATAAATGACTTTGTTGATATATAGGAGCTCGTATATAAATATTTATTTAGAGAACTCGTGACGTTTTTAAGATTACCTTGACGTAATACAAAGATATTTCAATACTCCCATCAATCTAGGGGGCTTTAAAATGAAAATTAAGCACTTAATATTTTTCCCAATTAGTTTTCCATTTATCATTTTGTTTAGTATTATTACTAGAGAAAAAAACATTGAATATAATCAGATCACTATTTAGCAAAACCCAAAGATTTTCGCTGATAAATACTCATTTATTTATTTGGTAAAAAAGGCTTTTAATTCAGTGCTTCCCGCCTAAAACGCCGGATGACGGTGCGCGTCGTCAATTCAATATGATGGCCATGTTTTTGTAAAAATAGCAACACTAAAAATCAATATAAAATCCTCCAAATCGGCTTATAAAGATAATATTGAGCCACAATTTGCCTTGATTCCTTGGTTTATCTTGAGAGAGCACAATATCACCTGAAGTTAATCTGCTGACCCGGATAAAACCTATTAAAGCAAGTAAGTTTTCATTCCGTGCTATCAGTGAAATTGTTTAACCTTTGGACACGAAAATTATTGCTTGATATTTCGCGGACGTGAGGCAGTCGCAGCAAAAACAAACAACAGGAATTAACTGAAAACAAGTGAAGATTTTTTCTAACAAAAAGCACCTGTCAAGCTTGAAAACTTAATTATTCCCTTTAAAGTAACTTCTTGCACGAAAAGCTGTTTTTCTCGTTGCCTTTTAATACACAGAAGACAGCTCAGTCACAAAATGTCAAAAATTGCACTTTAAAGAGGTTTTAGTTTTTCTCTAACAAGTCGAATTACCAGTATAGGATCTTTTTTGCTATCCAATATCGCGTCAAACGTTCGGAAACTTATCTGTCAATTGAAAACAACAGGAGCACATTGGTTTGCTTATGGTCCTTATGGTCCTTATGGTTATAATGATCTAGAACCACTCTAGTTTTGCCTGAGGGCTCAAAGCTACAAACAGGCCCCCATACAGTAGCAGAATCTAATAAACACGTTTATTTTGAGAATAATCGGTATTTTACAAAAAGAATGCCATTGACGAAAAGTAGAAATATTGGAAAACGATTATTTGTTAAAGAGTATATTGACGCGCGGTATATATAAAAAAATTGTTTTTTTTAATAATTTAAATAAATATTCGGGGCAGGTGTGAGTTAAAAAAAAGTTATGATATAAAAAAATAAAGATAATTTTGATTTTACATTGATCGATCTGATATCCTTTTAAACAAATTCATTTTAATTTCAATTCCGTAGTTCTCAATTTAAAATAATATATATATATTTTTTGACTTAAATCATTTCGGAATAAAAAAATTTAAATACAATATTATATTGGGTCAGGTGACAGTTAAAATAAAAGTTATGTTATGAAATATAATGTTATTTTTGATGTTACATTGATCTGATATCCTTATAAACAACTATAAATTCATTTTGAATTTCTTGTTCTCGAGTTAAAATAATGTTGTTTTTATGACTTTAAACATTTCGGAATAAAAAACTTTAAATATAATATTATATTGGGTCAGGTGGCAGTTAAAATAAAAGTTATGTTATGAAATATAATGTTATTTTTGATGTTACATTGATCTAATATCCTTATAAACAAATTAATTTTGATTTCAATTTCGTTGTTCTCATTAAAACTGTATTGTTTTTAATAAATATTTTGTTTTTATTTGCATGATTGCATGTTTTTGTTTTTAACTTATTATTTCATTAAAGGAATTTAATTAAAATAACGATAAAAATGCAGTAGATTAAGTTACAGGCTTTTGCCAACGTTTCTTTTCAACAATTTCACTTTTAATTTGAAGATTCTACATTCGTTTAATTTCAAACAGAAAACCTATAATCATAAGATATAATTTACTGCCAATTATCGAAGAGTTGCATGCATTATAAGTGTTTCTTTCGTCAAAAGTCGCATGCGAATTGAGCAGAATTGTATTATGGACTAGAATCTAGAATGCACATGTTGATCACATATAACCTATCCTTTAACCTTTTTTACTCCTACGAAGGGCTAAAGCTCGAAACGTCAGTAAAGTTAAGTTAACATTTTTTATGGTGCTACAAATTTCATTATATTTCTTATCGTTTATATCAAACACCGACGCAGCCTATACTAGTTTACTCGCTAGTTTCCATTCACATATAAACTATGCATTTTAGAATAAAAATGAATGTAATCATATATATAAGATCGAATCGAAATAGTTAGCATATATATATTAGTCTTCAAAAGATCGCTTACAATCGCCCGTGACTACAAAATATCTATTATTACATATCGCATCTAGTAAACCACTAAGACATGATAGAGCAGATTTCGCATCACTATCAAAAGCTCACTGCACGAGCACGGTCAAGGCACGGCAAGACAAAATCAATATTCTAGAAACATCACGGTCGCGGCAAGACACGTACACGGCATTGAACTTTTCACAGTCATACGAAATCTGCTCTATATTCTTACCGCGCCAATTAGTCTTCATAACAAATACAGTCTACACTAGCTAGTTTACTGCTAATCTATATCGTACATTTTACTCCAACTGTTTTCTTAAAATCGATAACATAGCCCACACTAGTTCCTGTACTCTATGGAAGCGCCAACGCAGTATTCAGTTTTTATCTTCAATTGCAATGTGCTTCATTACCAGCGTCAACGCCCCAGTGGACTATGTGCTCGTTGGAAATTTCCCTAAACTCCGCTTAAAGATACCAGCAGTCCTTATAAAGGGGAGCGTCATGGACACGATATAGAAACATATATCGAAAAGAGCGCGGCTATGTATGCTATGTATGCCAAATGCAATGGGATCTTGTTTTTCGATACCCTAAAAGATACCAAAAAATATCGAAGTTAAAATTGCAATGGTAAAGCCGGCTCTAAACAATACCAAATCGCTGATTTTCAGCATAAGATATGACATATCTCCACCCCTCCCTCCCTCCCCCGGGCGTCGACACGACACATACTAATTTAACAGCTAGTTAGGGCAGACTAATTTTCATACATGCTCGTAGCACTTAGGATGGCCGATTTGGCGGAAAGCTTGTCAGTAATTAGAAGTATAAGTAAACGTAGTAGAAGCTCTTTTCTCTACGAATTCTACTCATCCATACAAGAACACCACTAGTTCACGCTTGTTTAGGTAAAACTATAAAGTAGTGTTTCTGATTGAGTCCCGTTCACATCTACTGTTGTTAACGGTCAATGGTGAACTGCTGCTAGCGTTATTATAATAACCTTTCATATTATTTTTCCTACACTGCCTAAAGAAATACTTCCTAAAGTCCTTGCTCACTAACGCATAAATCAAACAATTGACTGAAGAATTGACGATGACGCATATAACTGTTAGATTATAGTAGACCCATAGGTATCTATCTAAAGGTAGCTCCTTCCAGTATATGATAGCTAATCGTAAGGCATTGAGAGGAAACATTGTTAGCGTAAACACTACAACTACTGGAGTTAAAAGCTTTTTGGCTTTAGAGTTGACCTTCTCTCGTTGTTGCCTCTTCTTAGTAAAACGCGCACCTCGGAAACTCTTGTGAAATCGTGTACTCTGTCTTAGCCTTTGACCAATCTTCACATAAGTCCATATTATGACCGATAGCGGGATAATGTACCAAAACAGTGCTATCCCAAGCATGTAGATCTGACGAAATATGTTTTTCTCGGATTGACCAGGCCATATCGGAGTGCAATCGACATAGTCTTTGCTCGGGCGTTGATCTATGAAGTTTATAACAAAGAATAATGGCACCGACACGATGAGAAAAGAGATGACCCAAAGGCTTATTACAGTGAGTCTTGCCATTTTGAGCGCTTTGTCCTTGTCACGTCGGATCTCCTTTACTATTGCCCTATACCGGTCAATGGCAATTGCTGTAATGGACCATACCGACACCCCGTGAAAAACATCCCCGATCGGGTAAATGTAACGACAGAAGAATTCCCCTAGAGGCCAGTTTGTCGGATTCTGTTCTTTCATTACAGCAAGAGGAAAGTTAATAAGCAGTACGCCAAGGTCTGCAAAAGCCAGGTTACGAATATGGAAGTTGACAACCGAATGCAACTTTCTATTCATCGTGACAACAACGCATACTAAAACATTCCCGACAACTCCGAACAGAGCAATAGTCACCTCGACAACTAACCTGAACACTTCCACAGACAACGGCTCAGTAATGTACTTAAACGGCGTTGAAGGTGTCACATTTGTACTGGTGTTCGTAGATTGATTTTCGCGCGAAAACATTTCATCCATGTTTGTGGTATCTTCTGCTTTGTTGTTTTAACTATGAGTGTCCTTTGACTGCTCGTATTCAGTAGTATCAATCAAAGATGACAGTTGTACTTGCTTGTGAAAAAAAACAGCACACGCTGTTATCATAACCTTCTTGCAAAGAGTTACTGTCAAAGACTATGGATTAAGTACGCCTTAATATGAATAAAATTCATCCAAGACTCTAAGCCCTTTATAAAAATCTATAACGATAACCTCAGTTGACCTTCAAATCCATGGACTGTTCTTTTAGCCAGTATAGAGCTTGACGAGTTAGAAGAGCTCCTTCCAAAGGCGCACAGAATGATTGCTTATCTAGCGCAAATGGTATAGGTGCGAAAAAGCCTATTGACAAGTCAAGCACCTGTCATGAAAATAATTCTTACTCGAGAGCCGATTGGCGTCGATTTTATGGCCGCATAAATTAAGACTTATCTTACTCCTCTCTTTTCCGATTAGGCTTCGTTTGACTTTACTTCATTTCCTCGACCCCTAAGCCTACGTGAAAATATTTTCCAAACTCTGTCCGGTCTTCAAATCACAGAAAACTAAAATCTAAAACAAATGTGTATGTTTTTTTAATACTGATTATATTGTTTTCTATCCTTTTTTGGATAAGTGAGTTAAGAGGTTTGAACAAGGGGTTTGATAATTCATATATGAATAAAGCTTCTTCATTATTCGTATTTTTTATTCTTTGACTTTTTTTTTATATATGGAGATCACAACAACAGAGCTAGGCTCCAAAAACGAGTGGCTTTTCAACCTAGTTTTGGACCACAGTTAAGAGAGTTGCTGTTCAAAATGTTTTCGCTTATTTTAGCAAAGATTTTATTGTTAATCTAATCCTATATCAGTGTTTGTAGTGTGTTATTGGTTATAATTAATTCCATTTTAAAATCTTCAAAAATGCTGTATTTTATGAATCATGGCTATCATTATTTGAAAGTATAATTTTAAATTGTTTTAGTATAATGTTATATTTGTTTTGTTAAGTGACCATATATATTTAAAAAAGTTATCAGTGCACGCATACGTAAAAATTAATTGATAAATAAATAATAAATGACTTATTTTAATTAAAATTAGGAGAATGTATGAACAATTAATTAATAATGAATAACTCAAATGTTTTTCGCTGGTTTTAAGTTGATAATTATACGTTTCGGCAATAAGTATAGCCTTCAAAACTGATATTCAAAATGCATCTAGCTATATCATAATCATGAATATTAATGCACTTAAAGATCATATTATAAAGGTGTTTTTATCTAAAAAACGTATTTCAAAAACACAATGCTTTTTATGTATATATATATATTTATTTATTTAACAATATTTATACAGAGGTGCCCAGTTCAGCAAGGCTGGTTTGGATGGTATCTCTGTTGAAAAATAAACTTACAGACAGAAAATATAGTACAGAATACAAAAAAATAAAGTTACTTAGTACTAAGATTAAAACATTTAACATGTAGCTAATACAAAAAGCTTATAAAAAAAACTATGTATATCGATGAAAATAAAATAAAACTCTCAAGCTAAGAAGAACTCGAAAACGAAGAAAAAAAAACGTATAAATTGTTGTCACTATATAGTAATAGTATCAGCATATAATTATCAGTATTAAGAGCATACAATATAAACAGCTAGTGACAATAATGATAATAATAATGAATAATTTCAGTATTTCTTAAAAAAGCATTTGAAATTATCAATGCTTTTTACATGATATTAAATATTCTCAATGCTTTTTACATGATATTAAATATTCCCAATGCTTTTTACATGATATTAAATATTCCCAATGCTTTTTACATGATATTAAATGAATATAAAATAAAAACTATAACAAAATTATAAAATTAATTATGAGAAAAAACTGAAACATTTTAAAAACTGTGTATGTGAATATCAGTAAAATATATTTATAAATTAATTGTTGCATTTGTAAAAAAAAAATATGTTTTGCATTAGGAGAGTTAAACAAAAATGTTTTTATTCTCTTCTTAGCACGTGATCATTGTGGATATGGAATTTATAGCGCACTTTTTATGTGAAATAATATTCAAATAGTCTTTGCAATGCGACCAACGCGTCAAAAAAAAAAGCCAGCAGTCACACAAAAAACAACAGGATTTCGAGTTTTCAATTTCATGCCGAACGGCTTCGTTTTACTATTCATTTTACAGGAATAAAAAACTAGGGTTTTGTCTAGCTAGAAATGGCACACTTCACTCTGATAACTAAAGGAATTGATAAACCAATACTTGAGAAATAACCGAGGAAGGAAATGAGTGGGAAATAATTTACGTTATCTAGTACCCTTGTACTACTTGACAAAAGGCGCATTTGCACAGGCCAAGCCTTTGTTGTAAAAATATTCACAAATTCCAAGCCAAGCACGGAAAAATACTACAGCTAAACAATATAGAAAACACATTAAAATTCACTCCCAATCGAGATTATATAATCCCTGTGCAAATGCGCCTTTTGTTGTCAAATTGTACAGCGTTGCTAGATAACTAGCCTGCGTGCAGCCCGTTTGTTTACCCGTAATTACGGGTAAACAAACGGGCTGCACGCAGGCTACTAGATAACATGAAATGGGAGTATTTGGAAAATTTGATTCTTCTAGATCACACGCGCCCAGCTCCAATATTAAGTACTTATTGACTGAGTGGGAGGGCCGTACGGGAAAATAGCGAGGTCCGTACAAATGACCAAGAGCCAAATATTTTCCCGTACGGCCCGACCTAACTCAGTCAATAAGTTTTTTATCATATGACCCGTATTTTGCCCAGCGCGCGCCATTTTTGTTGTGATGTTTCGAGTAGCTGGTCCGTACGTGTTTGTACGGACCAGGTGAAAAAAGCCGTACGGACCCCATCACGTGACTTTTTCCGAAGGTTTTCTTAAGAGCGCGCGCCGGGCAAAATACGGGTCATATGATAAAACATAATCTTAAAGTGCATATGACATGAAATTTTTTGTGGTCTTTTCTAGAAGAAGGATAGGTGCTAAATACGATTCCGATATCGAAATCACGATTAAAAGAATCAAAAACCATTTTATATGGTGGTATAGGGCAAGCGTTGCAAACAAATGACATCACAATATATCACAATGATTTCAATATCGGAGTCGTGTTCAGCACCTATCGTACTTCTAGAAACGACCACGAAAAAAATTCATGTCACATGCTCTTTAATGAACGACCCAAGTACATTAAATATAAACTACACTTGTATCAGACATGAGTATTACGCCATGTGGCCGAGGAGAGTTAAAGGCAATATACCAGTGCCATCAGAGAGCTTAGATATTACATTCTCCGAAACATTTAGAATATCGAGAAGAGTTGTTTGCTAAAATATGTAATGTAGAGGTAGTGAGTGTGCGTCTGTGGCTCCCCAATGAATACAAACTGTGAAAGCATGGCCTATCGATCCTGTTAGTCTTTAGGAGTTTTAAGCTGGAGGTATCAGAAAAGTTACTGGCTTGTGGCAGCCACCCGGGGGGGGGGGGGGGGGGGGTACTCCACTACGATTTGGGTAGGGGTGTTCCGCTGGGATCCTAAAACGGTTACCCTGTTTATGACAGAAAAAAAAATACTTATACCCTGTTTATGACAAGTGATAAAAATGGGACCCTGTTTATGACAGTTTAGGACCATGTTTATGCCGCGAAAACGTGCTGAATTTCCCAAAAGACGAAAGACCGCGCTGCTCATCATATTACCTAATTACTATACCTGATTATGAAAAAAAAAAATAAGGAAATTGGGAAATAGGGTAAATATATACCCTGTTCATGACAGAAAACTAAAAAAACCATACCCTGTTTATGACAGAAAGCTCGAAAAACCATACCCTGTTCAGCGGATCATCCCCGTATAGTAAATATATGGGAGTACCCCCCCCCCCCCGGGGGCAGCCAAGCGTTCATAGCGACGTTGTTTTTTTGTATTCCAATTGTCTCCCCAATTAGTAGGGCACTTGTGTCTGCATGCTAAATACATGGAGACGTTAAAATAATGATTTACTATTTTATTTTTATTAAAGAAGGTGAATGGTCGGTGAAGATAGACCTATAATTGAAAAAAACATTGTCGTAGTTGAAATGTAGATTATAGATCGTAGATTGTAGATTGTAGATATTATAGAAGCGGAGACCGAAGTGTTAATGTGATTTAAATGAATAGTATTAATATACATGAGTACCATGCTGGTTAATAGTCCCCTTCAAAGTTACCTGCGCCATCTTGAAAGGTAGCCGGGTCTTTTAATCGAAGCGAGACGAACGTTGGGCTTGCAATGATAGAGACGCGTGAATAATTGTCCCGCAATGTGCTAAAAGGTCTCTATCATTGCAAGCTCAGCGTTCGTCTCGCATCGATGCAAAGGCCCAGCTATCTTTCAAGGTAGCGCAGGAAACTGTGAAGGGAACTATTCAACATGGAGATCCCAAACCTCGTTACCAGGACAGGTGGGCCCCTCCCAAACACGGGAAGGGAAAAGGTCCTGGGAACAAGTTCGGTATTTCATAGTGCCACCTCAATAACCTTCTCCATTATAAAAGCATGGACATGTTTGCAGGCATGACCAAGAATGATAACATGCTGTCTACACCCGTATCTAAATGATTGCCAAAGGCATAATTGACACCAGTTAGACTAGTTTTAAATTGTTTTGGGTTAACGATAACCCCCGATGGGACACGTTTCCGAAAAGAGAGGGATCAACGGACCTTTTAAGGGCCTTCACTCTAATTGTATATCAGGGGCGGATCCAGCAATTTGTCTTGGGGGTCTCCCAATTGCAAATGGAGGGCTGTTAAGATTTTAGGGGATGTCCGGTACCGAAATGTGTCTTGAATAAAATAGAGGTAATTGTGGCGCTAGTGGGGTGTCCTACATTTGCCTGAAGGAACACCCACACAGATCTGCACCTGTATAGGTAGTTGTTATAAGATCCTGGACTACTCCGTAATCGCACGACCGAAAAGAATTGCGATTTTTTTGGATTATTGCTAAGCACAGTTTCAAAAATTATTGATAAGCTTATATTTACAAAATGAGGCTGGGACTGATTGCGCAGCGAATTTGTTTCCCGACATACATAGAGGTATACATAGAGGCATACATTTCGCCAACAATTCATTTCATTCCGATAAACTGTTTTGAATTTTTCACTAACCGTGCGAAAAAAACTCTATATCTTATAAACGATAGGTAACATAATTAATTTTTTTTTACTACACGACGAAGGGCTAAAGCTCGAAACGTCAGCAAAGTTAACATTTTTTATTGTGTTGCAAATTTCATTATATTACCTATCGTATATATCAAACCCTGGCACCGGACGCAGGCTATACTAGTTTACTCGGTAGTTTCCATTTCTATATCGCATATCTGACCTGTCGCCTTTGACAAAGGTTTTTAAAGTGTTATTAATCACAATTATAATCAGGTCAAGAGGCAAAAGCCTTGGCCTTTCTTAAATGTCTAGCAAGTTTAATTATGGTTTCTCATTATCTCCATGTGAAGAGATAGACAAAGTGGCCAATTAACAGCCTCTTTTAGTTAATTTTTCCGCTTGTTACGCCTTTTTGTTACACGCAGAGTTTTATAATGGGCAGCACTTTTCAGCCGCAAATTTGTTTTTGTTTTTTTCTCTTGGGCATTTTGTTTTGTTTTCATTCTTTCCGTCTTTCATTCAGTCTTTTTCTCTCCGTTCTTTCTTTATTTCTTTTATCTCACTTTCTTTCCTTCTTTCTAAAGACAAAAATAAAATTGTAGAAAACATGAACGACAAGATTTACTGTAGATTTCCACGTTTCGACAAAAAAACAAATTAATAAAAAAACACACGAAAAACAACAACAATATTATCATTAAAATGTATGATGTATTGTATTTAGGAAAACATCATGCAGGCAAACTGAGATACTAAACTCCAATACTGAAAAGTAAACGGTGCAAACAAAGATGCCAAATTACATAATAGGCGACTTACACTATAAGATGTCACGCGACTTTATCTTCTTTAATTAAATATCTTTGTAAAAATGAGTCCTAGAAATACAAAGAACGCCTTGATATAGTTAAAGGACAAAGTTTCAGCTTAAAATACACATGCAATACAGGGTGAAAAACACTCCAGTTTCATGTCATCTAGCACCGCTGTACAATTTGACAAAAGGCGCATTTGCACATGCAGGGATTATAATCTCGATTGGGAGTGAATTTTAGGCCTCGTCTCTACGAATCCGATCCGGCTGAAACCGCATAGAAATATTTGCGTCCACACGAATCCTGTTGATCGTTTCCAATTCAAATGTATGCGGTTTCGGTGACCGGATTCACTGGATTCGTGTGGACGATAGGCCGATTCGCATCAAAAACTAGGCGGTTTCGATTCAAAAGTATCCGGATCCGTATAGACGGGGTCTTAATGTGTTTTCTATTTTTTTAGTGGTAGTATTTTTCCGTGCTTGGCTTGTAATTTGTGAATATTTTTACAACAAAGACTTGGCCTGTGCAAATGCGCCTTTTGTCAAGTAGTACAAGGGTACTAGATAACGTGAAACTGGAGTATTGTAGGTGTATGTGTGGGCAATAATATTTCCCACTCATTTCCTTCCTGGGTTATTTCTTAAGTATATTTATTTATCAATTCCTTTAGTTATCAGAGTGAAGTGTACCATTTCTAGCTTGACAAGACCCTTTTGTATTCCTGTAAAATGAATAGTAAAACGAGTACTAGATAGAGCAGATTTCGTATGACTTAAAAGCTCACGGCACGAACGCGTTCAAGGCAAGGCAAGGCACGTCACATTCACTACTAACATCACGGCAAGACACGCACACGGCACTGAACTTTTCACAGCCATTTGATATCTGCTCTAATGTGAAACTGGAGCATTATTGCAGTAAATATAAATATAAGTCCATGCAAGTAATTTCTTAAGCCTGTTTCACACTAGCGACCGACATATTAAAGCATAATCAATAATAAGGGGTGGACCATTAGATTTTTGAGGGGGGGGGGGGGGGGGTAAGCAAATTTTTTTGCAGGATATATATATATTTTTTGTACTTCGTGGTTGTGCAGGAATTTTTTTTTTCAACTTAATTGCACGAATATTTTTTTGTCATTGTTGCTATGCATGATTTTTATTTGTTTCTGTAATGCTGTGCTCGAATTTTTTTTTGGTATTTGCCCAACCCCCAATCCCCACCCCTCAAAAATCTTATGGCCCACCCATAAGCAACATACGCAGACCAAGTGAGGCATTTCTCGACTATTTGTGAGAAAAGACAAGTGCGACTAATGAGCAAAGCCCAAATGATTCTGCGTATGTTGGTAATGCTTATGCCGCTAGTTTGGAAAATTCGTTGGATGCTACCTCATGTAATTTTTCCAATATTTTGCAATTTATCTCTATCCTCATAAGCCGTCATATCATTTTTGTTCACCTTGATGGTATTAAGATAAAAATTAGCGTGATTCACGCGAGCTAAAGCTTGATTTTCCACTCATCTCCCTTATCTTTATCTGAATCCGAGAAAATAACATGTCAGTAAGACTTATCAAGAACCAAAACAAACCACTTGTGGAGAGAAGGAATCATCTCCACTACTAATCAAGAAATATTAGAGTGATTTTCATTTGACTGTGCATTGAAGAAAAACGACTATTTAGTTCGTACTCACGTTGATAAAGAAAAAAACAACAACAATAGATTCAGAGTGCAGAAACAACTATTAGGGGCTGTTTATATGAAGGCGAATTGTCCCTGCTAGCCGGGATAACTATATTGTTTTGAGTCTCCCGGGAAATACAAAACAAAAGAGTTATCCCGGCTAGCAGGGACAATTCGCTTTCATATAAACAGCCCCTTAGTTTGCCAATTAATTCTTTCACGGTCATATGAAAATCACTCTATTGTTATGTGTTAATATTTGAAAACGTTGTTTACTATATGTACATGAAAACGCCATTTTCTATCTGTATTTGAATCCGAGAAAACAACATGTAATCCTTACGTATCAAGAACCAAAACAAACCATTCGTGGACAGAATGACTCTTTAGTACTAGTCAAGCAAAATTATTGCTATGTACTATAGAGTGATTTTCATATGACCGAGAAAGAATAGGCAAACTAATAGTTAGTAGTAAACACTAAACCCATTGTTTTCTTTTGTTCTTTACAACTACCACAAACTAAATGGTCTATTTTCTTGCACGGTCATATGAACTTAACTCTATGAAAACGTTGTCAAATAGACGATGTGCTAATATGCATGCACAAACGCCATTTTCTATCTTTATCTGAATCTGAGCAAACAACATGTAATCCCTATCAAGAACCAAAACAAACCACTCGACGACTTTCTACTACTAATCAAGAAATATTGTTTTATTATACCTCACAAATGATCCTCCAATCACATCTCTGTATTAGTCACGTGGCGATCCATTATTTTGCGATATTGCACACTAACCTATTAGACTGCAACAGTTTAATTGTTTACTCTTAATCGATATAATAAAACACATATAGAATTCATCCTCACCCATTATGGCAGATATTTAGGCTCGATAGACTGCAACATTTTAAAACTGCATGTTTACTTGAGATATTTTGGAGAGAAAAATTTTGGAGCGGTCGGGTGGATCGGATGAATCCAATAAGTGCATACACCCAATTACAAGAATGTTGTCACATAAAAAAACCCATTAGTAACTGAATCTAATAACAAATGAATAACAAAAGAAAGATGGGTAATATAATGAAATTTTTAACACCGTAAACTGACGTTTCGAACTTTAGCCCTTCGTAGGAATAAAAGGAAAGAAAGAGTTTAGCTTCAGTGATCTTCTTTTGTCTTTTAATTAATTCCTTTCCAACTAAATTACCAAAAATGAGGACAACGTTCTTGCAATAATCAGGTGTAATGTACTACTATTTGAAAACGTTGTCAAATAGGCAATGTGCATTGTCTAGAACAAAGCATGAGAAACTGATCCCTTACAATATTTTATGCCTGCTAAAATAGAAGTTAATTTTTTGACGGTTTATTTATATGGTTACTCATTATCTCTATGTGAAGAGATGACATTAATTTTTCCGCTTGTTACGCCTTTCCCTATCGCTGAGTTTTAACGGGCAGCCCTTTTTGTTATTTATGTGGTTAAAATGCTTGCAGTTTTTAAACAAGATATAACAGAAAGAAGTGATTTTAGGTTTTTTTCAAGCGGGCATAAAAAGTGGGAGTACTCCCATCATGCTTTGTTGTAGAAAATGGCGCTCGTGTACATCGGCACTCGCTGAAACCTGCCTTGCAAGACCACAACCCTCATCGATCTGCGGGGGCTACGGATAAAATATTTATTTGAACAGTGCTTTTTTAGCACCTTATGAAATACCACACAAAAACATAAAGCGAAAAAAGCGCGGGAAATGATGTGAAATGCCTTTTTCGATATATCCTTAAAGATACCAAAATGTGTTGAAATCTTTAAAAATGTTAATACCCTAAAAGAAGCAAAATCAATTATTTTTACCCCCAAAGACTTTCAATGCAGGTTTATATAGTGAGCACAATGTGTTTTTGTGAACCAGTCACTCAGTGTGACCAGTGGTCGTTTCCTGTCCACAGTGGTTCTTGTTACCGTTTTGCGAGTCAGTCACAGGAGATGGCCAATAGACCTCTTTACCTCCGTATGCAAATATAAATGATATGGTTTTCGAGCGCAAAATGTGGTATTTTTCACATTTTGAGTTTATTTTTGCATCAAAATTCTCGACATGCACGTACCTTTCGCAGTATTTTTTTGCCCAAAGGATTTTCTTGAGTAAAACATGCTAAATAATATGTTTGTTAGGAAAGTGTCTTTCTTTTGCAAATGCTTGTTAAAAAGTTTGTTATCGGGAAAAATAGAATAAATAGCGTTTTATGTTTCAAATTCCGACAATTTTTCTCACAAAAAATGACCAAAATGGGCCCCAGTCTACAGCCCTTATCTCCGAAACGAGCACGGTGACCCATTATTTTTATTTTAGTTTTGAACTTAACTTAGTTTGCTCTTTTTACATGAGAAGTTTCAAAAAGATCTAACGATAGAATCTATGACGCCCGAACTACCTTAAGGCAAGGGTTCGCTACATCAATTCTTTTCACAGTTCCAGTCACAATTCGGTCTATTATGTCACCCAACTATAGGTTTATAGTCAGCCATTGTGACAGTAATGTGATTTAATTTTTTGTTGTCTATAAAGAACTTATACACTGTACAGAATGGGGAGAAATGGGAATTTATTTGTAACTGAAGATTTACCAATAAAATTATGACTAAATGGTATTGGAAAAGTCAGTCAGTTCAACAGGTTTTCACAATTTTATTCTCTAAGGGAATACCGTTCAATCTGAAGACTCTTTTGTTTTCCAAAGATAGTTGATTTTTCTAGAAACCAAACTATGATATGAACCACTGAGATTTTTCTACAAGTACCAGAATGCTTTACAGATTTTTCTTTCTTTCTTTCTTTTGAGTATACTAGAAGAATAGACACTTATTATTATACAAAGAAAGTAGACATAACATTCTGGTATTGGTTGTATATGACGATATAATGCAAATAGCCTATAAAGGTTTAGATTTACAAGCATTTTTTTTCCTTAGAAATATTGACAAATTCTATATTTGTGTCTGTTTGCCCCAGTTTGCTTTTCTGGTGGCATAAACAACCACACTGTTCTATGTTGTGTTGGCTTCATTAACATCTCAAATTCATAAACACTTATATTGAAACAAAATAGATAAACTAGATACAGGCCAGTACATTTACAAAGCTGAATGAAATAAAAGATTACAGTATAAAATGTGGCTTGGTATGCTTGGATTTTGTCATCTTCTTCCTCCCCTAAGAACACACAAAGTGACAAGGCATTACCATCACTATCATCATCATTGTTATTACCAACAAAGACATTGTGGTCAGCATTGCGATCATTACCTCCATCATCATGACCATCATCATTGATATCAATACATCATCCATCATCATTGATATCAATACATCATTGTCATGGTCATCAATACCAACACCATTATTATTATCACATAGTATAATTTCCAACAATGTAGACTTCATCATCATCATCATTACTGTATAAGTAATCATATATCTTTGCCACCACCACCATCATCATCTGCGTAATGTGTAACTCAAGCATGGAGCGCCACATAATTCTAGTCTCTGCATCAAAATCACAATCACCACCATTACCATATCAATTTTAATACCTGCTCTTCTTTCCTGGTCCTTTGACAAAAGCCCAGTCCACAGAAATGACTTGTTCAAGTAGCTGGGTTCCATTCAGGCCTTCTAAAGCATTTTGAGCCTCTTTAAAAGTCTCAAATTCAACAAGTGCGTATCCCTGGAAACAAACGCATATCAAGTGTGAAATGGCAGGTAATAGACACAGATCAACCAATCAGAGTATATTATTTCTGAAGTGAACTTTTCTGATTGGTTGATCTGAAGTTGTCACTTTTCTTGGAATTGACTGTTAATAAAGTAGACCTGTATAAAAAAAGTCGGCCATTTGAATGTCCATCTAAAGGCCCAGGCAAACGGTTTCTGATATTTTCCATTACAGACATGTCCATTGTGTTTTTTGACCAACCTTTAGAAATCCTGTTCTTCTGTCTAGGTTTACGTGTAGGTTTTTGATTTCACCATACTCTGAGAACAACTCATGGAGGTCATCTTCTTGTGCCTCTTCATGGACATTAGTAACAAAAAGAATCCATCCTTCTACAGCTAAAAACAACACACAAAAGAATCCTTGAATATGGTGAAGATTTTTCTTTATGTATAATCTTAAGTTCAAAAACCGACCATAAAAGGTATGGTGCCAGTCTGAGACCCTAAAAGGTATGCGAGAGTCTTAT
Organism: Metridium senile; assembly: GCA_949775045.1. Taxonomy (NCBI): domain Eukaryota; kingdom Metazoa; phylum Cnidaria; class Anthozoa; order Actiniaria; family Metridiidae; genus Metridium; species Metridium senile. The sequence continues at coordinate 11,239,996 of OX459109.1, forward strand.
TTTCGACCCTAAAAGGTCTGTCGAGCACCCCTATCCATTTTCTAAGGGAGTCCCCCCCCCCCCAAGAATTGCTCCATTGTCTCCATAAACTAAGCTAACGTTTTGTCGGTTCATAGTTACAGTAATAATACTCAAACCATGAACACTTTTTATAAGTGATTATTTTTTAACCTTTTACTGCTTCAAAACCTCAAGAAATGAAGGAGTGCATTTAAATACACTAAGTGTTTATAATAAATCTTATTTCTTATCTATTTGTTCAAGGGATGTAGGTTAAAAAAGTAACAAAAAATCAAAGTGAAAAAATCAAAGTGTTCACGGTTTGAGTGTCCTCACTGTAATAGTAACTATATGGTTGGTTTCGTGATTGGCTGATGCTGTTTGCACTCTTCATATAAACATAAGAAATATATATCTATATGCAGCGAAGAAACTTATTTTCAAATGTATATGCTGTTTAAGTCGATGTTATTTCTAAGTGCCGAAACAAAAGAAATCAACTTGAATTTCTCCACACTTTTGTATAGTTGTTCTTGTTAAAACGAATCACAATAACGATGCTTACACCGTGCTGGCCCACTCTCTCCTTCTTGTCCTGTCTCTAGAGTATCGTAGGCGTCGTCTCCTGTCGTCTTTTCACCTTGAAAAACAAGCAAAATGTAAGACAAAGACAAAAATTCAAGATCATTCAAGTGAAAGTTTGACAAACTAACCGGTAAATCCACGTCCTTTTCGTTTCTTTGCGCTTAGTTTCACTCTCTGAACATCATCTAGATTGAAAAGAATACATTTAATTTGAAGCCTGTAGTAAAATAATATATATCTTAACGTACCTTCGCCTTCATCGTCCAAGAATTCTGCTTTGTCGACATCAACTTCGAGAACGTCCGCCATTTTGAAGCGTGCTTAAAACAAAACGCGTGGTCTGAGACGTGAAACCGCTGTCTTGGTAAGAGATTTTAAATCGGGCTTCCTGTGTCGAAAAATATTTTTTGTACGTTAACATTTTTTTATTAAACTACCATAGCTTTTTATTCCTTTTTAATTAAAATACCTTAATTATCTGTCAGAAAAAGAAAGAAGAAACATTTCATAGCTTTTTTCATTTCTATGCAATGCTTCCCTCTCACATGACATCAAAAATGGCTGCAAGAGAAACTATAACTATCAGTTCAAACACATCTTCAACTTTTTAAAAATAATTTTATTATACAAGAATATAACACAACTAGTTATTGCGACATCAAGAAACAAACAAAACAAACCTCTAAACAAAACAGTATACTATAGTGCATTTTATAATTATGCAACCATCAAAGGTCAGACTTGTAAAATGCATTATTAACTGACGTCTATCAAGATATGAAAGGTACTGACTGATATTTTTGATTAAGAGTAGCTTAAGGCCTGGGCAAACTTCAACATCCGTTTGAATTTGTTGAATGGCAATGTTTAAACGCTTTTAAACTCTTTCAAAATCAATTCAGCATCGATTCAATACATTGCAACAATGTTGAAAGTGTTACAAAGTGTTTTAAAAACATTGCCATTGAACAAAATCGAACAGATGGTGAAGCAAATGTTGAAACCCTTTGCCCAGGCCTTTAAAATGTCTTATTCTTGTTTACATTTAAATGTCTATGGTCGCAGACTTATAAAAGGCATAGTAAGTGTTCAACAAACATGCTTTGATATCCACACTTTCTTTATCGTGTTTTTGACATTCTCAAAGTAGGGGTTATAGTGGCATGTCCACAAACCCAGAAAAGCACCAGTAAAAAACTTATAACTTTTACAAACATTCCTAATTAGTATTTTAATCAGTATTTTCATCTTCATCATGTGTATATATAGCTTGATTTCTCCTGCAAAGCTTGAAGATTTTCTTCTTTGGCTCTGAGGTCTCTTCTTCATTATCTCCTTCTTCAGTTTTTGGCTCTTGTTCATCAGTGTGCATTTCAAGTTCATCTTTCTCTGCCTGGAGTTTGTCACCCTGATCAACCTTATCATCACCATTACTGTCAGCTTCATCACTTAAATTAATGTCTATTTCTTCAGGGTTGTGTTGCTTTGGGGCTAAAACAGAATCAATTTCATCACCATCGTCATTACCTAGTTCAATTTCATCATCATTGTCATCATCATTACCAAGATCAATTTCATCAGGATTGGCGGCAGCTTCTGATTGGCTAAAAAACTCTGCATTGAAGAAAGAGTTACCAATACCAAGTGCCTTACATAACTGTTCTGTTTGTGGGTTGTTATTATGATGTGTTTTGTAGAACCTTTGCTTTGGCTGAGCAGGGTTATAGGCTTCAACTGTTTGAACAAAATTACTGGGGATGGTTAAATCACCATTAAAAAGATTTGGAATTTCACTAAGCATCTCTTTAGTAGGCTTGTATCTCTCAATTTCTTCTGGAGTGACTGGTAACACTGTGCGACCTCCAGTGATATTTACAAGAGAATCAGTGAGTTTTGTGATTGCAAGCCACTCAGGATCATAGCACAGTTTCTCCGGACCCCTTGCCGGACCAACATCTAAAACCTGTAAGAAGTCACGACGTGGCAAACATTTATCAAGAGCAAGGAACTTTGTAAAGGTCGCTTCTCCATTCTCTGATTGATGTGGGATAAGCGCAGGGAACTTAACATGCAAGTGAGCAGAAAACCAGTATGTTGGCTGTAGGCTATCAAGGATTTCTTTCGCCGGTGGACTTCCTAAAGTGTTTGTTTCTACTTCCTCTCTAAGAAATCCTTTGTACCTAAATAGCTTGTCAAGGTTGCCATGGTGATACACTCCAAGTGGCCAATCATGTGACATGGCGATGTCTACTGGCTGCGAGAGTAGTTTAAGCTTTAAAACATCAAAGTCTCTGATATGATACGCACTTCGCATACTGCTGTTATCATAGGGTGGGGATTCAAAATGTCCCTTGTGATAGTCATGTGACTTGTAGATACCTGAAAGTCCAGCTATTCTGAAGCCGCCAAAGTTCACAACCCCACTATACCCTAGATAGTAAATATTAGGCGCTACCCACCCCCCGTGGGGTAGCTCCCAAAGGTGATTACTAGCCTCATGATTTCCTCCAATAAAAACAGTTAAAACTGGAGCAACTTTTTCTCCTGAGTAGTACTTGTAAAACGTCTCGATTTGGCGGTATTTTGGCGGAACAGCCATACATTCCAAATCGTTTCGGTTGCGAACTGCTTGAAAGTCTCCACAGCAAAGTAGCAAATCGACTTTTATTCCTTCTCTCTCTTGAAGAAATGACAACGTCTCGTATATTTTATCCAGGGCTCCATGAGCACAGCCTTCTACAGCTATTTTCATGACAAAATAAAGAGTTGTGATAACTTTTCAAGCTAGAAAATTACGGAAAAACGTGCACAACTTATTCGAATCGTGCCGCCATTTTGAAACTTTCGTCGCAAAGAGGTATGGGATATGAGCCCGCGATGATTTCTTACGCAATATTAATCCAAAATGGCGCAGGTTTGTAAATTGAATCGATAACTTTTCAAAATTGTTTGAAAATCATTGATATTAAGCACAACAGGACTGATTTTTTTAGACTTTTAGAATTGAAAGGGTACGTTATTTAATAATTTACAATTGTATTTTCGTTTTCAGGCGTCGTTATCGCGGTATGCTTGTGTAAATTGTTGTCGTTTGTCACGCTCCTGTCATGGCGTAGTTGCACGTGGAAATACTCATGGACGAATTTGGACGAACTTCACACAACTGCAAAATCAACAGGTATTAAGAACTGAATTAGAAGATCCGCTCCGTTGTGTTAATATTTGATTATATCATAGTTTTATACAGGAGCAACTTTATTTTGTATATTTACCACAGTCTGGGTCAGCAATAATTTACATGCCCGGCGTTATAAAATCGATACAAAACAATACCAATCGATATCAATTAATCGATTGATGTTGATAACTGATGCATACGATTTGTGTGATATGATCACAATCTATAGCAGTATTGGCATCGATTGCTGTTGATTATTAAGCAATTATAGGATGAGGCTGAGTATGATTATGCAAACCAAGGAGGGTGTTATCTGCCGAAGCCGTAGGCTGAGATGGATAACACCCTCCGAGGTTTGCATAATTTTCATATCATCATATCATATGAAAACAGAATTTAATAATAATTTTATTATTCATTCAAAATGTTTTTACAGGTCCAGTTATATATATTCAAAGTGGCGTTTCTTCAATAATAGTTTAATACATCATAACTGACAAATCAAGATTTTCTTCCCGAAATATTGTCAGAACAATATTACACAGCCTTTTGTTGATTACATTTGTGTTTTTGCTATCTTTTCCTTGCAATAATGCGGCTATTTATTCCTCGCTAAGTGTCTCAACTATATTATGTTGTTTTTTTAACACGAAGCAAATTCTCTTCTAGAAAATTCTGAATTTTAGTTTGATTTTGGGATGTTTCCGATCCATCAAATTGTTTGCAAGTGGAGCATACATCAAATTAACCAATGACTTTACAAGATTACGTACAAGCTCCACCTCCAAACTGATTGATAGTTAGGAAAAACTGAAAATCAAATTAAAATTAAATTATTATCTAGTCGCGATGAAACAATTTTTGCTGTAAAGAGCCTCTACATACATTCAGTTGAAAAGCTGGTGTTTACAAAATATTAGAAAATACTGTTTTTACATAGACTACATTCTGGTTATTATAATAATAGTGCTAATTGAATTATTATAGATTAGACAGTATGCCTACAAACGACCAGATGAGCAGCCTGGCCTTTTTGGCCGTTTTATTCAAAATATCAAAGAAGGGCTTGAAAGAAATAAAGAAATGCAGGTATATGTTAATGCAATCATGGTTATTCAGACCATAGGAAATTTATAATATTTATATCAAGGGCTTTAAGCTTTTGGACATGTTTGCTGTTTACTACTATCATTCCATAAACAGAATTTCATTTCAATATTAACATATAATAATTAGTATAGAAAATGCACAGTCAACATGTGAGGAGTGATTTATGAAAAATATTTAATGTGGAGTTAGTGAGTTTGAGTGCCAGCAGAAGAATAACCACTATTGTGGATCTGCTGTGGAAAATATTATTAATATATTATTATTATTATGAAAAAAAAACATGATAAATAAACACAACTACAACCCCAGAAAATGTTGAGCCCCAAGTGGTAGCACTGCAGCCTTTCGATTATCCAGACGGATGCTCTACCGTTGAGTGTGACTGATTTAAACTGAAATCCAACCGTCTGGAGGGTTAACTGGAAGTTCACAAGGAACTTCGTTGGTGAACTTCAAATTTACTTCTTGCGTAAATTTGGTAACTCATTTACATTGAAATTTATCCCTGTCATCCTTGCTTATTTGGTGTTGTTAATGTTGAGTTATTTTGGTATTGAAATTGTTGTATTACTAACCCAAGTTATTCCTTTTCTTATACAGGATAATATAAAAAAGTTTAAAGAAAAAACAGACAAGTTTGAAACACCAGATACCCTAAAGACTGCAAAGTCAAGATTTTCTGTATTAAATAATGTTAAGGTAGCTGCTCTTATCAAGATACAATGATGTTATGTTGCTAGTAACTATAATCAAGCTTTACTTTAAGTAAAAAAAAAAGTCAAGGAGATCTGGGATTCTTTCCATTAAAGCAAATCCATGGAGTTGGAAATTTGTTTACAAATCGTTAAATGATTTTCTGAACAGACAACCCGGGATAAATTAAATAGGCTAACCTTATAGGAAAAGGAGATTATCTCAATTGCAAGTCCGAGATTTTCCAACAGGAATTTCCAGCTTTTTCCATAGAGGGAAGGCACCACTGGTCCATAATCTATACATAATGGTTTGAAATGCACATTAAACTTTATTAGTGTTATTATAATATTGATATACACTGAAATCCATCAGTAAATAAATGTTGAGAATATAATAGGTTGACTTAACTTTACTGAAGTTTCAAGCTTTAGCCCTTCCCTTAAAAGGAATATATATATATATATATATATATATATATATATATATATATATATATATATATATATATATATATATATATATATATATATATATATATATATATATATATATATATATATATATATATATATATATATATATATATATATATATATATATATATATATATATATATATATATATATATATATATATACATATATACAACCTCGGAAAATTTGAGCCCCAGGTGGGAAACGAACCCATAAACCCACGAACCCACTTATATTATAAGTGCTAAGTTTTAACAAGATGTGCAGCTCAACGTTTGGAAGCTAACAGTACAAGGACAATTACACAATTTTAAATACACCAACACAAAGCAACCCCAAGACAATTTCTGTACAAAGACAATTTGACATAACAACCACTTTCTGACTCAATTTTAAAATGGATCTACGCATGCATCTCTGCTTTCAGTAGATCTATACAATGCATAACTTATTATAATTCAATCTATAGGATAAAATGTCTGATACGGCCGCCAAGATGTCAACTTCAGCTAAATCCCTTACTGGAAGCTTATCAACCAAAGCATCTCAGGTATTTAATGCTCTCTCTTGAATTGGCATATTTGAATGTAACATGATTTACTATCATGAAAAAATATAGAAAATTAAGTTACATGTTTTTAGGTTAATCTGGATATACCTTTCTCACGAAGCAGCTATTGCAAATACACAGCAAGCCTCATTTTGACTTACAGCGATAATCGTTGTATAGCGACCAGCAAATTTTAATTTTGAGATTTGGGTTTTTCTTACACATTGATCAATTTGGGGGCTGAGCTTACATCACATTAATCATTGACTTTACGAGATAACGCACAAACTCCGCGTAAAAAACATATTGACTGATCAGAAAAACTTTAAATCAAATTGAAATTTGCTAGTTGCAATCAGCAGTTATCGTTGTAATAAAACAAAAATACAATCAGTCAGAGCCAAGCTTGCCAGGTATTTGCATATGATTGGCTACTTTGTGAGAACGGTCTCTACATTTAAATTAATTTATATTGTACAACCATCATAATTTGAACCAAGCTAATTTTATCTTTTTGAACTGTTGATCTTTAGGCTTATGAAGACATCACTAAAAGTGAAGCGTTTCAGAAAGGAAAGGAAGCTTCAGAAGAGGTGAATAATATTAGTCTATTACATCGCCTTTTGTTTATTTATAACAGCTTTATTGAAATAACTTTATAAAAAGAAATACCATCACTTGCATCTACCCGTTAACAGTCGTGACGAAAACATGTTCTGTCTCGCAGTCAAACTTCAAAGATTGGTGACAACAAATTGAATTTATTAGAGAATCGCATTAGGAAAGTGCGAAGTTTGGCACCAAACTTCGAAAGTTTATGTCTAGATAGAACATGTTTTTTGTTGCGACCGTTAATGGGTAGATGCAAACGATGGTAACATGTACATTATCCAATAGGGTTTTAACTGCAGGGAGGAACATAATCCCCATATAAACTTTAAAAAAGTTTGTGTATGCTGTACATAATTATGCAACCACTGGTGTTCAAATGCCAACATGCCTCAGTGGCAGATCCAGGGTATTAGAAAGGGGGGTTCCACACATAGAAGACTGGGGCGAAAATAGCCACAGGTAGCCCAAGAGCAGAGAAACAAGATTTCAGATAGTGTGTTGTCATTGCAAAGGGGGGTTCCATTGAACTGTTGGACCTCCCCCTAGATCTGACACTGTGGTTGTTTACCATTTACATGCATGGGAAATCTGGTTATTTTGGGGTAAACAGTTTTCCGGTTTGCAAATTCTACCCCCAAACTCTGCTTGTGGGCTACCTGGTTGTTTACCATTTACATGGAAAATCCGGTTATCACATGGCTGCTGGGGACTAGACGGAGTTTAAAAGTGGAATCGTGCAAATGGTACACAATTTTCCCGGGAATTCATTCCAGTCTGAAAAAATGGAATACCTCTCAAGGAAATCCACTTTGTCCGTTTAATTTCCACTGGAAAATGGTGTACCATTTGAAGGCTGACCAGAATAACTGGATTTTCCATGTAAATGGTAAACACCCTGTGCCTCATGATTTCAGATGTGATTTGAGTTAATATGTTTCAAATATTACTTGGTAGCATTGGTCCATGTAAAAAATGTGTACATTTTTCTGAATTAATTTTATTAATTATTCAAATTTTTAAGTTTGTTCATTATGATAATATTTTGTTAACAGTTGAGTAGATCAGCTCAAGATGCTGCTTCTAAAGTTAAAGAACAAAGCGAGGAGCTCGGCAAGACCACAGCCTTTAAGACTGTTTCCACTGTAATTATAAACTAATTATAATATTATTATATTATTGTTTTGGTAATTGTATGTATGAAATATCATGCCTACTTATTTTTATTGTTAAAATGGTTTCTCTTCCTAATTAGTCATTGTAAATTCTTTTTTTTTTTAATTAATTGTTCCATTTTCTCTTTTCTTTGTTACTTAAATTCCTTTCCCACTCTATTCTAGTGTATTTTTCAATTCCATTCTACTCAATTTCTTTTATTCTACTCTTTGCTATTCTCTTAAATTCTCCTCTAGCTGTTCTATTCTATTCCATTCTATTATTTTTCTTCTATTTTTTTAATCTGTAACCATCACATCCCATTAAATGTCTTGTCTCTTTTTGTGACAAACGTTCTTCCATGAGATTTCAAATAACTATGTGTACCTGTCTCGTTGTTTCACTAGGGATTTAAAGTTGTGAAAGAGGAAGTACTAGATGAAGAGTTTAAACAATCAAGACCTTATCAGACACCAGAAAAACTACGGCGGAGAACACAACAAAGTCAGGAAGACACTGTCAAAAAGGAAGAACGGAGAATAGAAGCAGATGAGTGAGTATCGAATGGGCTGCCAAAATCTGCACTAGTTAACTATTGACAGACTGAAGTCTTGAGTTTATACTAGTTATACAGTTATGGTTTTCAAGTTGCATACTCCCATTGAATATCTCACAAGTCACTTGTGTTTTAGAGGAGTACCTTTAGACAAAGAATTTTCATGAAATGAAATGAAATTGCTACTATGTAATAGTTTTTATTTAGTAACTATTAGTCTCTATCAAAGACAAATAAAGGTAGAGTGCAAATAGTATATCTGTGAAACATTAGTAAAAATTAAATTATACAATTTTGGGTAATTCTATTTTTTTTATGTGGCATTATTTTGTAATACATGTATATACAATATGAGCAGCCGATCTGTATGGGATATGTTGTATATCTCATACAGACCAGATGCAAATATTGTATAGTACTTATGAAAGTCCAATGTTAGTTCTTTCATAGTATATTTTTACTAAAATTATCAACTGAAGATAAAAGTAAATCTGGTCAAGAAAATTCAAGTTAAGACTTATGCAAATCAGGACGATTTTGTATCTAAAATACAACCTTCGTCACAGATGTGATTTCTTTTGTAAAATACTCATTAATTATTCATGAATTTTAAAGTACTATAATTTAGTTTTTGTATTCCAGGGATATATTGTTTGCACTCTATCGTTTTCTTTTCTGTTTGATGTTTTTGGTTTGACAAAATAGTCACTAAATTAATGGTCAGTACTAAGTATTTTGTCTTGATTCTATGGTTTTAAGCGCATTTTCAGCTCATATGAACATTTTATGGAATATGTGCTATACAAATATGATTATACTACACCCTATGCAAAAAGGCAATTCCTTACCTAATCAGTATTACAAGACATCATTCTTTTTTTGGAAAGAGCACATCGAAATTAGTGATATTCCAAAATTTCAATGTAGTAACATAAACTGATCAAAAGTTACAGCGTTTTGAATTTACAAAGATTTGGCTTAAAATTTGCACTTGGGCCTTTAGAGCCTCGCTTTTGCGTTTTTGGTACATTTTAAATGCTGATAACTCTGGAGTGCTTCAATATGTGCAAACAGAACTTTACAAAATTACTAATTTAGCCATGCTCTTTCTTGTAAGGGAAAAATACTATTGAAATATTTTATTGTTCACGGTTTTTCGTGTTGCTCGTTCCCAGTCCCTTGCTCTTTTTGCATAGGGCGTATTATGATCAATGTTTGTGCTCTATAGATAATATAATTCCTCTCATTGTTTTATTACAAGGGATACAACGGGAGTGGTATTACACAAGGATTCAAAATGGTATCAACAATGGCAGGAATTCAAAGATAACAACCCTGTTGTAAACGGTAAGATTGCATTGAATCTATTCTAGAATCTTATTATTCTGTAGATACTTTACTAATACAGTGGTACCTCTATTTAAGCGGTCACCCATTAAGCGGTCACCCATTAACAGTCGCCATCTATTTGGCAGCCACAATAAAAAGTCCCAAATTTATTCCTATACCTATTCTATACCTCTATTCAGCGGCCAACCTCTATACAGCTACATGTACCACTTAGGAAAGTCCCAAGGGTGACTGCTAACAGAGGTACACTGTAGATAATAAATAAATACATTGAAGTTAAAAAGGACTAAGATTAAACATCAGAGCCCAAGATGGGAATCCAAACCATGACCTCCACAGTCTAGTGGATTGTTTTTCTCTCTTTAAGCATTTTGGCTATACAATCATTGACAAAAGTGTTGGCACGATTGTCAAAGGTCAAAGTGGTGAAAGGTCAGCGCTCTCACTGCTAGACCACCCATGCATTAGCTAAATGTGACAATTGACACAACTTTATTGCAAATAACAGTAGACTGTTTGTGAACTAATTAGTGTGTATAATAATTTTATGCTGTTTTTTCAGGTCTTTTCTCCCTCAAAATGAAATATGATGAAAGTGATAACTTATTTGTCAGAGCGACAAGAGTTGTAACTGATAAAGTCGGTGATATTTTCAGTAAGTGTTGGGTTATGGTATCATCTAAATACAAACTAACACACAGTGTGTTGTAGATCTAGATGGCCCAAGTCCACAACTCAATTTTATTATCACAACAAACCATACATCAACTTAAATTATATTATTATATATTAAAATAACATAATTAAAACATATTTAAAGATGTTTCAACATCTGTTCGTTTAGATCTTAGAAAGAGGGAAAAACAATAAAAAAGTACAAAACATGAACCCTAAAGGTGGTCAGGTTGCTTACGAGAGAGATTTATTAGAAGAAATTGAAATAGTGGTCGCTTACTGGAGATAGTCACTTACAAGAGGGATTTATTAGAGGAAATTGAAATAGCGGGCGCTTACTGGAGATGGCCACTTACAAGAGAGATTTATTAGAGGAAATTGAAATAGTGGTCGCTTATGGGTGATGGCCACTTACAAGAGATATTTTTTAGAGAAAATTGAAATAGCGGTCGCTAACAGGAGATGGTCACTTATGAGAGAGATTTTTTAGAGAAAATTGAAATAGCGGTCGCTTATGGGAGATGGTCACTTATGAGAGATGGTCACTTATGAGAGATGGTCACTTATGAGAGATGGTCACTTATAAGACTGGTCACTTAGTGAGGGACAACTGTATTTCTCTTTTCATTACCAACTCTGTACTATCGTTGTCCATTAGAAGAGAAAGACATTTACTTTTACCAGTATTCAGAAAATTGATTGTTTTCCCTTTCCAGGTGATGTATTCTCTCAGTCAGAAATGGCCAAAACGTTATCAGAAATTACTAAAATAGATCCCCAGTTTAACAAAGACAAGTTTTTACAAGAATGTGAATTTGAAATCATCCCCTCAGTGCTTGAGGTATGTTATTTTGCAAAATAGAATGAGTTATTGATCACAATTCAACACTTGTTCATTTCATTAGCATTTATTTATTTATGTATTTATTCTTTTGATTTATTTAATTAATAATTAGTTATTTAATTAGTTATTTATTTATCTATTTATTTTATGTACATGCATGTATTTATTTATTTATTTAATTAATTATTTATATTATTTATCTATATATTTATAGTTTTATTTTATTTATTTTATTTTAATTTTAATTTATATTTTTTGTTGTGTGGCACTTTTTCACACATTACTCCTACAATAAATATCTTATTTGAGCTTGGCTGTTTGGTATTAGTTTTGGTATTTATTTAATTTTTGCCATCTTAAATATCTAATTACAATTTATGTATTAAAACATGGTTACATCTACTTGCAAGAACGTTGTCATACAAAAAAAGAACATTAGTATTTAGTGTTTTAGGAATAAATTAAAAGTACAAAAGATGATCACTGAAGCGAATTGATGGGAAGCCACAAGACTTGTGTTCACTTGTTGATTTGTTCATTTTCACTCTTGCACAAACAGGCTTTTCTAAAAGGAAATCTGGAACTGCTAAAAGATTGGTGCTACGAACCTGTAAGTCTACAATATACACTTAATGACTGGTCCCAAGGGAAACAGTTAGTTTTGTTTCCCGAGAATCTCAATTTCCGAGGGAAACATTGAGATTTGAGGGAAACAAAACTAACTGGTCTCCCAAGGGATGAGTCATTAAGCGTTTTGTTATCTAGCTAATCATTTTAGACAAGTGAATTAAGAAAATTTGAATTTTTTCATGTGCGCTGGGCACTTGTATACCGGTCGGGATACAGTTAGATTTAACTAGTATCACGTGAGCATCTATCAACCAATGAGAATGCTCGTTATATAGTCAAAATGATTAGCTATATAACAATACTGTATGAACAACTTGCTTTATAGGTGGACGTACATGTACGTACAGTGACCAAGTTATAGTCTGACCTTAGTATGTAAATTATGTAATCATGATATCATGCAAATGCCAGACAAGGTTCCCTCTGATTTTTTTAAAAACAGTGACAATCATTTTATGGTGCTTTTGTTTTATTAGTGAAGCTTGACAGTTATTTGCATATGTTCAGAAATTAAACATTGTTGACTATTTCAATCAATGGTTGTCTTTGAGACACATTTTCTTTTTGATATTGCTCATTTTAACTTTTAAGTTTATTACTTTTAAATTAAAATTTTTATTTGCTATACTTATTTGTTTTTGTCTGTTTGTTTTGGTAGGCATACAATGTACTTGCTGCACAAACAGAGCAAATAAAACAAGTTGGCCACAGACTAGAAGCAAAACTATTGGATATTAGAGACGTGGATGTAAGATAATTAAATCACTTTGTTTGTTTGTTGTCTGCTTTCTTGCTTGTTTTTTTTTCCCCTTCTTTTCTTCTTTGGTTCATTTGTTTGATTTTTTACTTGTTTGTTTATTTACATATCTGTTTCTACCTCTTTTTTTTCTTCTTCTTTTCTTCCTTCCTTGTTTTTTTTATTTAATTGTTTGTTTGCTTTCCTATTTGCTCAAGTTTGATATTTTGTTCTTTTAGCTTGCAATGGCAAAGATCATGGAACAAGGCCCAGTATTGATACTTACATTTAATGCACAGCAAGTTATGGTGCTACGGGATGCTACTGGCAATGTTGTAGAGGGTGGAGAGGTAGGAAATCCTTACATTGAAAGTGAAATATTTATTATACAGATTTACCATTAAGGCCTGGGCTAGCCTGTGAACACACTCAGGGGGATTTGGGAGGAGGGGGAGGGGGCAAGCTAGGCCCGGGCAAACGGTTTCAACATTTGCTTCAACATCCATTGAATGTTTAAATGCTTTTAAACTCTTACAACATTGTGAAAACATGTTGAATCGATGTTGAATTGATGTTGAAAGAGTTCAAAAGCTTTTTAAACATTTAGACATTCAACAAAATCGAACAGATGTTGAAACAATTAAATGTTGAAACCACCCATTGTATCGGTTAAACATTAAAATTTTAACTGCTGAAAACAATTAAACAAAGAATCATGTGGCACTCATTGTAGTGTTAATCTTTACTTTCATGGACAATGTTATTGACATTGACTGTATATTTAAAGTGTTATATGGGTAGCGAAGTGGTTAACTTTGCACCTCTATCTGCTGTGATCCAGGTTCGAGTCGCGGCTCAGGAATGAATTTTATGCGAGTTGAGTTTGTGTTCTTTCCTATGCCACAAGAGTTTTTCTCCAAGTTATCTGGTTTTCTCTCCCCAAAAATGAACATGTGAGCAGAGTTTTGTGCTAAAATATTTAACCTAGAGGTAGTGAGTGTGAGTCTCCCTAATTAGCCACTGGCTAAATACATTGAGACGTTAAAAAAAGTGATTGATTTATTTATTTTATAGGTCATGATTATATTTTCTGTATTTTTCAGGATAACATAGAGAGTGTTAGTTATGTATGGGCGTTATGTCGAGACCAAAATATCTTAGAACACAGGATGGCATGGAGGGTTCTGGAGTTTGGTATTCAGAACAGCACAGCTTGGGTCTAAACTCCTGGTTTATGTTTTTAAATCAATTATAAAACATTAAAAATAAAAGCTTATTAATATTTGAAAAAATAGTTGTAGATTGAACTAATAAAAACAATTTGGCATTATATTTGCAGTGTTTGGCTTGAAAGGGTCTGAAAGGTTTTATAATTTGACATTAAGAAGGCTTTCATTTATTAGTTTATAGGGAGCAGGGTCGGCCCAATCTTATGTTGTCTTTCCAAATATTAGGCACTTCCCTCCCCCCCCCCCCCCCCCCCCCTTTTCTTGGTTGGTAAAAAATATCATAACCCCCTATATTTGCCCAGTTTATAACTAACGCTGCATACAATTAGTAACAACCCCCCTATAGAGCTTCCAAAAATAACATGACCTCCCCTCCTCAATATTGCCCCTTAAGAAATAAAAAAAAATCAACTAGTGGGGATACCACATGGCTGTAAAAATTTCATATTTATTCCATAAGTCAGTCCCAGTTCACTCTCTGTCATAAACCAAAATCGACATAGAGCAATTTGTTTTCTTCTGATTAAAAATTCAACAAGTAATAAAGTGTTCTTGCCTCATGAAAGAGCTGCATGAACTTACTATTATAACCATGACAACAGTGACAGAGTGTGTTTGATGTGTGATTGTGTTACACCGCTAAACGTGACACTAATGTGTAACACCGCTTACCGCGTGGTAAACAGGCGCAATTCGAACTGTGTGCAACGAATCGTTCGATAAAAGACATTACCGCCTTATATTGAATCCAGCGTAGAAATGGGTCTTCTTGAACGATTTACCACTTCTTTGCTTGTTTTTGTGTTCTGCGGCTCGGGTGCTTTGAAACTAACTGATCAAATTAACCCGGAAATACATGAAAATATGGTAAGTAACTTAGTTAACTTATGACTCCGCTTATCAACACTTATGGTTTTAAATTAACAAAAAATGATCTCATATATTACACTAATATTAGAGGTTTTGAGCTTAACGGGAGTCGATGTTTCGCCAATTGTTAATGAAACAATAAGTACACAAATAAAGTACGATAACTAGTGGTTAAAAAGTGGTTAAAGTGTGAGCGGGCCCGCGGCTTTGTCGCTGTTTCCAAGAACAATTATAGCGCAAAATCAAGCCTATGAACATCGTATTTCGAGCTAATAAAGTGCAAAGTTTCACTCCTATTGCAATCTGTGCGACTTCTAATTCTTTTGTGTAAATGTCATTTTTGTTCGTGGATTAGCTATCTCGCTTTGAAAATATTAAAATTATGCAGCATGCATGTAGATTTTTGGATTTCTGCACGCATGTGCACACATGCATGTATGTTTAATTTACATGTGAGTCGATCAGTCCTGAGTAAGAAAGAAAATAAGATACAAAGAATATTCCCAGTGCAATGCAACTCAATAGTCCTTTATTCACTGTTCTCAACCTCAGCCTCGATAGAGTGTAATATATTCTTTAGGAATTTTCAAGTGTTCCAACATCCTAGGGAACCCAGGGGTAATTCTTCTGTCGCTCGTTTCTTGCTCCCAGAGTAAATACCCCTGGGAACGTAGTCTGTTGGAGCTTGTTCCGGAAGTCAAAATTCAGCTCTTTTCCTGATTGGTCGACCTTATTAGGTCGACCAATTAAAATAAAGATAACCATTAAAAGAAAATCGTTAGATAAGTTTGAATTTTGACTTCCGGAACAAGCTCCAACTGACTACGTTCCCAGGGATATTTTTTCTGGGAGCCAGAAACGAGCGACAGAAGATTACCCCTGGGTTCCCGAGGATGGTGTTTCAATTGTTTGATAATGTGTACATTCCTTAAATTACCACAAGCTATTATATATAGTCAAATTCTTAAGAATAGATTACATGCTATCAAGGCTGAGGTTGATTGACAAGAACTGTGAAAAGGACAATTGGCATCCATTCATCTCTTTTTTTTTCCTTTCCTCTCTTCCTATTCCTTTTTCTTCACTATTTCACTCATTTATCTTATCATGCATTCATTCATTAATTCTTGTTCATTCATACATAAATAATTCAATTTGATTATTATTTTTAATAATACTGCATAATTTTTTTGATACATGCTCTCATTCTTACACTATCATATAAAATTTATAATTCATCATTCATTTCATTCATAAAGTAATGTAATTGACTATATTTATGTATGCACTACATTAACAAACTACCTTCCTACTTTTTGTTCTAGAAAAGAGAGTTTGTTCGCTTTGCCCAAGTTCATCCACTAAAAGTCTACTTCGACTACGATGTGGACCCTACACAATATCGACAAGTGATTGGATGGGTGGAGGTTGTATGCGGCCTCCTGCTTGTCTTTGGCCCCAGATTCCTAAAATTACTGAGCTCACTTGTTTGCTTGATATTTATGATTGGTGCATTGTTCACTATGTACATGTTAAAAGAACCATTGCCAAAAATGATTCCTGCTGTTGTAACCTCTGTGCTGCTCTGTGTCAATATGATGCTGATGTTCCAAGGACAAGAGAAGAGTAAAGAGACGAAGAAGGATTAACAAAGTTGCATTTCATATTAGTATAAATACACAAGTAATCATGGAAAATCGCACATTAGTCTAGCAATTCACACTATTTCTCGATATAATCACCTACAGTATTTCACACGCTGTTAGAATTAGTTTAAGAAGTGAACAGGTTTTTTATTTCATAAAAGCTGGTTATTAATTTTTTACTTTTTGAAGTAATCACTTTTGTACTTATACTAAAACACAATGTAAAATAGCTCCAATGTGCACTCCCGCCTGCAGATTTCTAAATCCAGACCTTTTACCATAGGATGTATATGTACCAGTACTACTAGCAGTAGCTGATAAATTATGGTTATAATTTCTTTATTGTCATTAATTTATAATTTTTACAATTGATGTATTTTAGTAAACTTGTCATTGTCTTGTTTGTTTTTTTTTGTTAATTTTTTTATCAATATAATTGCCATTGTCATTATTATATATCTTGTTATAAAAATTAGCCTGCATAACTCTTCCTCTTTTTACCTCTCTCCCCCCTCCCCCCTCCCCATTGAGAGCCGCTACGAAGTCTATATATAAAAATTATCATTATATTTCTAAACTTGTTTGGTGTGATAGATATGCCCTCTTTTGCAGACACAAACAGTATTGAAAACAAACTATTGCCAAGAAGAAGAAAAATATAATAGAAACATTTCCTTTTTATACCGTCCCCTCCCAGGCATAACTTTTCATTTGACCGATAACAAATTTTGGCGCGGAAACTAAACATAATTTGTACCACGTGATCAAGTTGGTGACGCACGTGCCGACTGAATAATTTGAATCGAACACTTCTCGGTTTGTTGTACTGACTATCGTCGTAAATTGTACTAAATACAATGGGTAAAGTAAGTCGTTTGGTTACTGGATTACTTGTAATTATATTCTGCATGTCTGCGTTGGTTAAACTGACAAACAAATTTGATCCAAAGGCGCATGAGTTCATGGTAAGGAGATCGAACTAAATCTTTAGTTTCTTTCCCGGGTTTCTTTTGATATTTCACTAACTTCGTACCCGGCTTCATTTCATGTTTAAGATTACTGTGTTATATCTAAATAGTTGTAATTATTTTACTAACTGCTATCTCTTTTATAAAAGTATTATTTGAGTTTTATTCTTGGCGATGTTGACTTGAAATCATTTTTGAAATCAAGCCAAATTGCAACAATGAGGTAGTCCTATACCTATTATCGCGCACATCCTATCATCGTGCTATTCGTAAAAAAGAATACATAACTTCTCAAAAAACTGCTTCGAAATTAGTTAAAACAATTATGGCTGCTTATTGTGTTGCAACCAACTTTTTTGGTCCACTTTTTTCAATAAGTGTTTACGCAGAATAGAAGATATATATTATTTTTTACGAAAAGCACGATAATAGGATTTGCGCGATAATAGTTACGAGTACCCTATTGTTGCAATTTGGCTTGATTTCAAAAGTGGTTTCAAGTTACCTTGATTTTGCATGAATTGAAAAGCATATAAACAATATTTCTTTTCTACAATATGTAATCATTTATACAATTATCTAGTCGTTTTTGTTGTTGCTTTTTTTTTGTTTATTTATTTGTTTGCTTATTTAATTATTCGTTTGTTTGTTTTTACTATTATTAAAACCATGTTACATTTTTACCCAGAAGGCCTTATTAGCTTGCCTCAACTTTCTCAAATGCTATCCTTTTGGGAGATAGATCATAGTTAATAGAGGGGATTAAACTATGGATAGATCTTATTCACTTGTCTCAAAGTTTTCTTAAATAATACAATTCTCATGAGTATCCTTTCGTTTTAAATATTTTGATATTTGTATATATATAAAATATTAAAAATTGAGCAAAACACCTTTTCAAAGAGGATTGTAAAAAATTGGGGCATGCAAATAATTAACAATTATTCCCCAAAGGCAGGGTGAAAATTGGTGAACATTAATGAGACAGAGTCAAGGTTATTATTCACCGATATTCACTGAGCCTGAGGTGGTTAATTGTTTTAGTATAAATACAAAAGTGATAATTTCAAAAAGTAAAAATAACCAGCCTCTTTTGAAGAAAAACTGTTCATTTCTTATTTCTAAAAGTGTGTGAAATGCTGTTGGTGATTATCAAGAAATAATCGACCAATCAGCGCGTGCGATTTTCTATAATCACCTGCATATTTATACTAAAGTTTATTAATCTCTACAGGTCTTAATGGTTTATTTCAATTATTGACTTGTTCTTTTTCTTTCCATAGAAAAAAGAATTTAGGAAATTTGCCAAAGTAAGCCCACCGACTCAGTTGTTCCAGACAAAAGTTGATCCTGTCCAGTTTATGAGGATTTTCGCTTTCTTGGAAGGTTTCATTGGTCTGTTCATTTTAACTGGACCTACAGAGTTAAGCATTGTTGCTTGCGTTCTTGGCATTTTATTGCAAAGCTCTGTGTTACAGATGATGTTTATGCTAAACAATCCAAGGTTTACTATGATACCAGCTTCTGTTGCTATTACTCTTCTCATTATAAAAATGGTTTATTTGGTTACCAGTAAAGAAGAAGAACCACAGAGACTCAAGAAAGAATAATAAAAAACCTGTATTTATAAAAACTACATTAGAGCACAAACACTTAATCCGTGAAATAAAATCAACATTGCTATACTAACAAACGTCAGTTCTTATTTATTTATCTTATTCACTCAACCAGAACAGTCTAAGAAAAGGCTAATACAAAGGAGACAATAATTCATTACAGCTTTACTTGTCTAAAATGGTCACTAATAGTCAATAAACAAGAACTATTGGACATTAAAAAGTAGATTTTATTTCACGGATTAAGTGTTTGCGCTCTATATGTATAATATTGTAGATTGCTTTTACAACATTTTGTGACTTGTGTTTCCCTGCTTATAACAGAGACTTCTTTTTCCATGGTACTTTGAGAGAAAAGATGCTTAAATTCTCTGGCCAGTACAGTGAAAAAAGCAGCAGGGAATATTTGTGTGTGGCTTGAGTTGTATTTAATAGACTAGTTTCAAATTTGTTCTTATTCAGTTCTTATTCGGATATCACAAAACCTGAAATTCAAAAACTGTTTTATCATACATTGTTTTACAGAAAAATATTAAAAAACTACTTTGGTATTTGAATGCAATAGTTTTTGAGCAAGAAAATGATGATAGTGAACGATAAATTGATATTTTTGGTGGACTAAATAAATTGTAGGTGCAACTCTATAGTACAGATTTGCAAAAATAAAATGGTTAGCTATTTTTGCTCTTTCCAGTAGGTTGTATGTCTAAATGTGAATAAATACTTCAGCCTCATTTGTATAGTGAATAAAAATGAATATTATTTTGTGTAATCACTAGTTCTATCCAAGCTATTCTGTCTTGATTTAATAATGAATGTAATTTCAATTTTTCTGTTGATTACTGGATAAATTATTATGTGCAATCACAGGCCATCTGTTCTAAAATCAGTAGGATTATAATCTTTAATGTCTCCGCCATTTCTTTTCCAGTATATGGTCCTTCAATTGGAGGTAGGTGGATAAAGACTGTAGGGTTGTTCCCATGGTGGAGGGATGTAAAGTATATAAAATCACACAAGTACCTACAAGAGAAAAGAATACTGTTTTCACTGCAGAATTAGATTCAATCCTAGACAAAGAAAGAAGGAAGCATTGCTGTCATAAACCAACGTCCTACCAAGAGGGTCCTGAAGGGGTAAAATGGGTGCTGGGATTGGCCTTATTTTTGACTGGGAAAATGGGATTGGATGCACTGGGACTGGGATTTACAAATAAAAGAACAATAGAAAATGGGGATAGGATTGAAAACTTGAGCAAAGCTGATGGCATTATGTGATTTTTGACTGGGATTTGGTCCAAACATAAACTGGGAAATGGGATTCGGAGACCCTTCCCCCTTTCAGGACCCTGGTGGAAGACCTGGTTGGCCATGCATGGGGGCCAGTTGGAACCAGGGAAACGTTCACTGCAGTTTTTAACTTTCTGCAAACTCGGATATTCTAACAGCTAGTTGTGAAATGTACATAAGAGGTATTGAGTATTGCCGTCGCTTGCATCTATAACAGTCATGACAAAAACATGCTATGTCTCGCAAACTTCACAAGTTTGTAAACTACTGTCGTGAAAAAGGCTGGAAATTTATAGATATGTACCATCACCTTGCATCTGTTAGCCAATGCGACAAAAATATAAAATGCACAATTTACCTTGACCAATTGAATTAATTTAGAGAATCGCATTGGGAGAGTGTAAAGTTTGTCTTCAAACTTTGGAAGTTTGTGTCTAGACAGCATTTTGTTTGTCATGACTGTTAACAACTTTAGCCATTGGAATGTCCTGAGTTCTCAGAAAATCAAAGTATATAATGACCTTACCTTCCAGGATCATCTGATAAATCTATTTCACAAGGAACCCTCCTTTGCTTGGCTTTTCTACAAACAGTTTTGAGATCTATAGATGACTTGATCAAATCTGGAGCTCCTTTGAAGTATTAAAAAAGATTAAATAAATGATTAAATGAGCTGATCTTGAACAAATGGCATGCTGCATGTCAGAAAGCTGTCTTATTGACTCATTGTCTAATTGATTGATTGATTTAATTAGTAGACTCAATTAATTAAGCTACATCAAATTTAAATCTAATCAGAAGAACTTTACTAATACAATTTAATATGAAAACTAGTGAAAAGAAATTACAACGTTTCGTTGTCATTGCGACAACATTCTCAAGTAGATGATGGTAGAAATAGATCCATCATGAATCTACTTGAGAATGTTGCCGCGATGACAACGAAATGTTGTAATTTCTTTTCGCTAGTTTTCATATTAAATTCAAATGTAAACCAATTCATCAATTCCTGCCAAGGGCATATGATATTTTTCTCATGTATCTGTGTTTCACTTAAAGACACCTAATATATTTCAATTCATTACATTAAACTTTATTAACAATTAATGGTTCAGTGGATGAGGCAATGAACAAAACTTAAATGATTGACTCTAGTATGAATAAATGGTAAGCACTGCCCCACAATATTTTTTTTGCTGAAATGTTGCTGATCTAAAACATTGTAGTGCAGATCAGCAAAAATACTAGAAGAATACAATGGTACTTCTATTAAGCGATCCCCCTCGGGACTTTCCAAAGTGGCCGCTTAATAGAGGGTGACTGGTTAATAGAGGTACTACTGTATTACACTTCTTGAATACCATCTACCTGGTACACAGCAATCTGTTTCATTAACTTTACAAAGTATATCTGGTTTACATTGATATCCATCATTGTGTGCTTGTGTTTCCAGTAAAATTTTCTTTGTTAATCCATGTACGCCGACATGAATGCATAGCTACAAAGATACAAACAATGGTTGAATGATATACTTGTAATCATAACAGCTGTAGAGTAATGATCCTATTTATAAAGCGAATGCTAATATACTAGATATTAAAGTGATGTCATAATGCAGCTATCAGGGGCTTCCTTGGAGGAAGGTGGGGGGGGGGGGGGGGGGGTATATGATACATTACAGGCCATGGCAGACTAACCATGAGACTTTGTAAACAAAAATCATAAAGTTTAGGGGTGCCGAATGGTAAAATCCAAGACCTGCCAAGACCCTTGTTTTGAGAATGCGAGACCAAAATGTCAGGTTGTTATAAAATCCGAGGTTTTTAAAAAAATATATAATAGTGGGTGAGGGAGGGGGTGGTGAATCTTAGACTCCGAAACAAACAAGAGCGCAAATGTTGAAAATCATCGCAAAGCTTTCCGAGTTTCAAGATGCCATTCACCATCACTTAGAATGTTTCTTGTATTTTAAGGGGTGGTGAATGGTAAATCCGAGACATCGTGGCGTACGTTTTAAATCCGAGACCGAGATTCGTTTGATTTAAAAAATCCAAGAACAAGATTTTTGTTTCTCAAAATCGAATAACAAATCGAGACTCCGAGATGCAAAAAAGAGAATGAAAAACGAGACTCCGAGACTAAGCGTACAAAGGTCAAGATTCCGAGACTTGGCTATTTTTTTCCGAGACTTTTACTTTTTTGGGGTACCATTCGTCACCCCTATTTTACAATCCCTTTGGTTAGCCCAGGGTTTATGTCCCCCAAGGAAGACGCCGATAGGGGTTAGGTGCATAACATATTGTGGTATAATATTTGTCACCCCTTATATAGTAATGCAGTAACTATAGTGTAATATCTTTTTAGAACCTTACAGTAATTAGATATGGTACCTTTGGTTTGTGGGTCCTCCAGAGAAAAGGTACATTTTTTTGCACGTTCTCATATATGACAGGAAGCTCTTCCGTAACTAAATGAACATGATTTTTTATATCAGATGAAGCAAGTTTCTGCAATTATCCAAAGAGAAAGCACATAAGCTAAAAAAATTATATTCAATATGTAACTTAAATAATATTAAGATAGTCGTACCTATTATCGCGCACATCCTATTATCGTGCTATTTGTAAAAAAAATATATATATCTTCTATTCTGTGTAAAAGCTTATTGAAAAAAGTGGACCAAAAAGTTGGTTGCAACAGAATAAGCAGCCATAATTGTTTTAACCAATTTTGAAGCAGTTTTTTAGAAGATATATATTATTTTTACGAAAAGCACGATAATAGGATGTGCGCGATAATAGGTAACGACTTCCTTATATCTTAATTTAAGGTGGCTCGACCCAATAATTTTTCGCGAGTACCGTCCGCATTTGAAGCTCCAGTATAAAAACGCGTTGGGTTTGTTTTCAAATCCACTTGAACACATTTCTTTCATAAACTTTAAGACTGAATTATGATTTAGGATGTTTTTTTGAGAAATCGGACATAATTTTAATTGATTATTACGAAATATATGTTTTAGCCTTGAGTCCAATATTAGCCTTTAAAGTCATTTTCTAGCAAAATGCTTCATGCTGCTTACACCTTGAATGTTTGCCCCAGTTGTGGAAAGTTTTATCAAAATTTATAAGGCGGATTGCAAGATATCGAGGATTGTTTAAATAAAGCGGATAATTTACGCAAAATCTAAACAATAGATTTTGCATCGAAATATTTATTATTTCTTGGGTATCTGCTAGCAAAAATCATCGTTCGTTCTTTTCTCCTATATCTCTTGCTCACTTTATGGCAATTAGATAGCAATCGAGCCATATGATCTTCTCAAAACGTAAAATATATGAGCCGGACCAAAAATCCAATGTTTACTTTTTTTCGCGGTTTTGTATACAATTTTACAAAAATGCAAAAATCGTAAAACTTGTCTATTTGTTTTTAATAAAACATTATGAGGGCTTCAAGCTATTAATGTTTCATAAAGTCTCTGATTTTCATGTTCATTGGGTAGTTTTAAAGGTATCTAATGTAGACGCAAAGTTGAGTAATATTGAGATACTGGTTAAAGATCTGGTGCTCTGAGAGTTCTATTGTTTGATGTTTGGCACAACAAGACATTCCTTCACACCATTTGCATGATTTCACCGCACTTGGCTGCCCTACGAATCATTTCCGAAGTATGGTAATATACAGATGCTTCGTTAACGTTACCGTGCACGTTTCAAAAGCACATTACCATACTTCAAAAATGATTCGTAGGGCAGCCAAGCGCGGTGAAATCATGCAAATGGTGTGAAGGAATGTCTTGTTGTGCCAAACATCAAACAATAAAACTCTCAGAGCACCAGATCTTTAACCAGTATCTCAATATTACTCAACTTTGCGTCTACATTAGATACCTTTAAAACTTCCCAATGAAAATGAAAATCAGAGACATTACGAAACATTAATAGCTTGAAGCCCTCATAAAGTTTTATTAAAAACTAATAGACGAGTTTTACGATTTTTGCATTTTTGCGAAATTGTATACAAAACCGCGAAAAAAGTAAACATTGGATTTTTGGTCCGGCTCATATATTTTACGTTTTGAGAAGATCGTATGGCTCGATTGCTATCTAATTGCCATAAAGTGAGCAAGAGATATAGGAGAAAAGAACGAACGATGATTTTTGCTAGCAGATACCCAAGAAATAATAAATATTTCGATGCAAAATCTATTGTTTAGATTTTGCGTAAATTATCCGCTTTATTTAAACAATCCTCGATATCTTGCAATCCACCTTATAAATTTTGATAAAACTTTCCACAACTGGGGGCAAATATTCAAGGTGTTATGAAGCATTTTGCTAGAAAATGACTTTAAAGGCTAATATTGGACTCAAGCCTAAAACATATATTTCGTAATAATCAATTAAAATTATGTCCGATTTTTCAAAAAAAACATCCTAAATCATAATGAAATGAAATGTGTTCAAGTGGATTTGAAATCGAACCCAACGCGTTTTTATACTGGAGCTTTAAATGCGGACGGTACTCGCGAAAAATTATTGGGTCGAGCCACCTTAATATGATAATGACATACACAGTTTAAGGTAGTACCGGATACTTGCTACTGCGCATCCATTTCGCGCATCTCGTTTTCCATCATTTATTTGCGTTTTTTTGAAAATTTATCTAAATAATATTTTAATTTGAATCCTTATCTATAACTTAAGAAAGTATTATGTCATTTCATGCAACTTTGGAGGTAAAATGGGACATTTTTCGAAACATGCTCAGATTTTCACTACCTGACAAGGTCGCTGTTTTGTCTCAAAACAACAAATTTACAACTTTGTAAAAATGAATAGATAAAATATGATTTTGACGTCTTTAGTCGTAAAACTAATACAAAATAGGTTTTAGGGTTTCTGGAGATGACAAGGATAATTTGACAAGTTTCAAGCAGATGTTTAAAGTACTAGAACCCAGTCCCGCGCGGACCGTTGCCGTGTTTTTTTTTTAACAAAAAATTGGATTCGGTCGCTTATAACTCGC
Organism: Metridium senile; assembly: GCA_949775045.1. Taxonomy (NCBI): domain Eukaryota; kingdom Metazoa; phylum Cnidaria; class Anthozoa; order Actiniaria; family Metridiidae; genus Metridium; species Metridium senile. The sequence continues at coordinate 11,265,792 of OX459109.1, forward strand.
CTAATAGTACGGGGACCTCCATTTTTTTTCTTTTTATTCAAGACTGCATTTACTACTCTTACGATTTAGAATAAAAAATAAAATATTCATTGATTGGATTTTCTGAAATTTTACAAATGGTACAACTCTATACACATGTAGTGTGCGTAATTGGCGTATAATTGTGCTTCTATGGCTCACTTATACCCATATTTGGAAATGATTCAATGATTTTTATGACAGGAAATGCTAGATAACCCTTAGATCTATCGTTTGATATAATATTATGCTTTTCCTAGCAGAATACGTTCGCATTCTCTTGACTGCTTTGAATAGGTACTTTTGAGCAAATCACCGCAAATTATTGCAAAAACCTACTTTTATTATATCTTATAACTCTATAACCAATACGGTGACCCCAATTTTTTTTCACGTTTTTTGACTTGCCTAACAATGATCTATAAATGACAGGATTTATAAAACAACGCAGTGGCTATTCGTACGTCACCCGTACCCGGACTTGTGTTTGCTATTGGTACGTGAGTCAAAATTATTTAGATTTTCACAGTGATTCTGTATTATATTCAGTAAAGAAGATACGATATATTCGTTTAGATGGAGTAAGCGATTATCGTTAGCTATATTAAACTGATTTAGAGTAATTTTACGAGTCTGTACATAGTAGGCAAACGACTCATTTCGTGACACTTAGAATTTTCTTCAACTGGATCGTAATGTCACGCACTTATATTAGGGCTTCGATGACATTAATTACAACTTTAATAGTATTAATATTGTATACAATAAGAAAGCGTGAACAAGATATTTGTTTCGGACCGAGTTTGAAGAACTATTATTTATTTATCAATTCGACGAATTAAGTACAGCAAAGCGATTCAAAGACTCCCGTACTCGGACTTTGGTTTGCTATTAATACGCGAGTCAAAATTATTTAGATTTTCACAGTGATGGTGATTCTACAAATATCTCTTTTTCACGCTTTCTTGTTGTATACTATTAAAGTTGTAATTAATGTCATCGAACCTAATTATTTAATAATCTATTAAGTGCGTGACATTTACAGGCGTGTACGATCGAGTTGAAGAAAATTCAAGTGTCGCGAAATGAGTCGTTTGCCTACTATGTACAGACTCGTAAAATTACTCTAAATCAGTTTAACATAGCTAACGATAATCGCTTACTCCGTCTAAACGAATATATCGTATCTTCTTTACTGAAATAATACAGAATCACTGTGAAAATCTAAATAATTTTGACTCACGTACCAATAGCAAACACAAGTCCGGGTACGGGTGACGTACGAATAGCCACTGCGATAAAACAATTCATTGAAGAAATCCAAGTATCCGGTACTACCTTAATATCGACTTAAAAACTCGAACATTTTCTCGCTTACCTTCACCGCTACCATACTGGAATTGACCTTGTGTGGGCCAAAAGGGCCAAAGCCTAAAGTGATAAGAAATAAACAATTAAAGCAACCACAAGTTTTTAATAATACAATAATGTATTAGGATTTCTTAAGCATTATAAGGAGAACTCCATTAACAAAGCTGATTTTGCTCAATAAGCGTTGATAGATTGTTGCTTTAGATTAAATTATACACTTGTAGACAAGTAGAAGCTAAAATTATGTTACCTGTTACTAAAACAGTCGGTTTCGGATCCGCCATCTTGCCCGGGTAGAATTGTGTACACAGGGATCCCAAATAATGTAAGCAATTCTTTGATTGTTCTGCATAAAAAGGCAACTTGGAAGACGAAATAATTTTATTTGGTTATAGAATTATTTAGTGTGTCAATTGTGTCAGTTGTAAATTTTCTTTACAGTTATTGTCAATGTTTAAAAAAAAAATTCAAGTAACATGAACTGAAAATTCGGGTTACCTGTGTTAGCAATATTTTATTTTGGGTTTCCTGTGGAATAGCGCAAAAAATCCAAGATGGCGGGGCGAGGAGGTAGAGGCAGGGGAAAAGGACGAGGTTTTACATTTGAAATATCTTCATTAGGATTTGGAAGAGGCGCAGATGCATTGCCTGCAACAATTCTACAACCTCCACCTTTGTTTCCTGTAAGTAGAGGACATTTTTGCAAGTAAAAGTACAGCTTTACAGCAAATATAAAACACTGTCAGACACAGTTCCACAAAACTTTGTAACTTGTGTGGAACTGCGTCAATGTTTAAAAGAAATAGTCAACATGAAAGAGTGATACTTGTTAAATTTCTGACCTATGACATAAAAAATACTATCTAATGTCACTTCAGTAAAAATATTTTTTTTCACGATAACATTTTTTATTCTAAAATTTTCAAAAACACAGTTTAGATTAGCTTAAATCTCTCGTTGTTTTTAGCCTCTTGAAAGAAAGCCCCTACCGTTGCGGATGTCAGAAGCTGATGACTATATGCTGGTGTTAAAGGAGGAATTCAAGCTTATAATGAGTACATCTCCTTACTACATTAAACCAGATGCTGCAAAGAAAGGTAAAATATTTTGTTGTCCTGGGCTACCTGTGTTATATTATGAAAAGGTATCATTTTGAACCATCATTCCCACCGGGCCTCTTCTGTGAGGTTCGGTCACACTCACTACAACTACATTCAATAATATTTACAAACCATAACTCTGTTTACAAGTTGATTTAATTTTTATGGATGGAGGAAAACTAGATAACCTGGAGAAAAACCGCTGTGACATGAGAGAGAACAACGTTAACATATGAAACAAACTCTGTTCACTTGTTGCTTGAGCCGGGATTCAAACCCAGGTCACAGTGGTGAAAAGTCGGCATTGAATTTCTCACAACTAGGCCACCCATGCATTATTAAACTAGTTTGCACACAAGTTTGCTCACATGTTTGTTTTTGTTTTCAGATATTGAAAGATATTCTGATAAATTCAAAGAGCAAAAGCAAAATCGATCCCATGATAATTGGACACCAGGTATAATGCAAAAAATTATGAAAAAATTGCCCAAAGCAATGATCAAATATCACTTTGATGTTACGGCAAAGAAATGCTTTAGTTGGCATCTGCTGACCATCATGATTGCAGTTCAAATGATTGCCCCTCTATACTGGACAGTACTAGGACCCAGAAAAACTTTTGGTTTAGTGGGGGTTGCAGTTCTGTTTTCAACTTTGGTAAAAATTGGGACAAAAACTTATGTCAAGTTGTCAGATAATTACATTTGTATAGAGTCAGAGTGCTTCCACTTTAATGCGCCAGAAACTCATAACAGGATTGAAATGTTCAACCACCATACATTTCTTTTGATCTATGCTCCAAAATATATCCAAAATTGTTGGTTGAATTTTTCCTGTAAATATTATTCATGTCTTCTTGCTTTAGAACACTCAAAATGATATTAAGGAATATAACATCAAGCCTCCTGATCCAATATTTAGTATATCTCCTTTGAATGCCAACAAATTTAGCAAGAATTTTGAAGCAGCCATCTTGATTTGAGCTTCAAAACCAAATATGGTATCAAAACCCCTAACTTGCATATCTGAATATGTCGGAGCATGGGTATAGTATTGTAATTGTTTAAAACCCCTTTAGTTATCAGTTTCTGAATGAGCTTGTTTACTTTTGAAAAGCAAAGATGGTCCAATGAATGTGTAATTTATATAATTATGTCATTATAGAATAGCAGTATTGAATTGAAATTAATCATAAATTTCCATAGACTGGAATTACTTTCCTGCAGAACTAAAAATCAAGACCAAAACATCCAAGTCACACCGTAGTAATCCCTGTAAGTATAAGGAAAAGAGAATGTCCTGCATTTGTACACTATAACATACTCACGTGGTTATAGAAAATCACAATCTTACCTTTAGAAAATTATACAAGATAAATGCTTTTTCTTCAAAGTTTTTGAAATAATAACCTGTGTATTTATACTAAAATAATTATTCTGTATTTGTACTAACATGAAATAATCCTCTGGTTCAATGACTTCTAATCATTAACAATGAATACTAACTTCCACTTTTTTCATCTATTATTCCTGGATATTCACCTGACCTTTGGCAAATAATCATTACTGCGGTTTTTGTCTTTTTGCAAACTCAGACATTCCAACGGCAAGTTGTGAAATACTTATTTGGCTGCTGCTTATTACTTATGTTCTTGACTGAGGGCAGCCAAGAACGTATTTTGCAACTAAGTACGTTGGAATGTCTGAGTTGGCAGAAAGTCAAAAACTTCAGTCATTATGTTTTAGGCAAGAGAGTACTAGTTTTAATTCTCCTTTCCCTTGTGCATGTATCATGTTTGATATCTAAAGTGCAATACATAATAACTGCAATTAAAACATTTCCAATGATTTCAATTCAAACTGTTGTTTTAATTTGTAGTAAAACCTAACACCAAAAATAGTAGTAAAAAGAACAAGCTGGACACTACTATTCCTGATATTGATTTTGATAAGTTAGAGGTAGGTATATAATGGTGATGATGATGATAATGATGATGATGATGATGATGAGGCGTATCCCAATTGAAAATTAAGGGCTCTTGTGGTGTTAGGGGTTATTAGGGGGGTGTCAGTTGCCACTAGGGACACCCCCTAGATCCACCCCTGATGATGATGAGAATGACGATGAGAATGATGATGATATGATGATAATATTAATGATGATGATTATAATAATTGATGATGATGATGATAGTTAATGGCAGTAGTTATTATTCGTCACTTGGAATTAATTAGAAAGAAATTCATGATACTTACAAGTGTTAAAAATGGACAAAATGTTTTTTGTTCACGTAAAAAGGTCCCAGACTGGATTTGAACCTACAGTGTCCTCTTGCATGCTAGCCAGGAGACATTTTTGAATTTTATATTTTAATACATTTGTTTTTTATATACGCATACTAGGTGCATTTGATCTTATGCACATGCAAATTGTGATTATTATTATGAGTTTTATAAGATTAAAACATTGAAGAGATTTCACTTTTCTTGTAGAAAGAAGATGAAAAGGAAGATGAGACTGTCAGCAAAACAACACAAGAAAATAAAGCTGCAGCAGGCAAAGGCGAGGCTGGAAGTGATGAAGAAGTCGATGAAGATGATTATGATGAAGAAGAACAAGAAGAGGTGACCTATTGCTGTTTTTATTCAAAGACACCCACCAATATGGACACCCATTTCTTATGCCCAACCACCTGATATGAAAAACATTTATCAGGGATATAAACCTTGTCTGTCAGTATGTCTTGTCTGTCAGCAGTCAGGTGCTGACAATATCTTATAGGAGTGAGCCCCTCCCAGGGGTTTTAGGGAACAAGGGAACAAGCACATTTATTTTAAGGGAACAAGGAATACTGCTAAACTATTTTCAGGGAGCAAGGGAACAAAATATGATAAAACAATAGTTTCTGGGGATCATGGGAACATAAGGGAAACATTTTAGGGAAACAATTATTTTACTTATGGGGAACAAGGGGAAAATGCAAAAAGATCAAGGAAATATGGGTACATGCCTAATGCCTATGCCTATGGGTACATGCCCTATGCCTATGCCATGCCAGTGCCTTTATCCAAGACTGCTCTAGGCGCTGAGAAGAAATAACAAAAATTAAAAAATGATATTTACAATAATAGATAGATAATTAGATTAATTACAACTTTGGATGGAGTAATAATAAGTTAACATGAAAAGTCAGACTTGAAAAAATGTGTTTTTAGGGCAGATTTAAACGACAATTGAAAAAATCTCTGTGTTTTATCTTATAGGAGAATGATTACCTAGTGTCTCATTTTGATGATGATGAAGATCTTGCTGATGATGATGACAAGGATGAAGGTCCTATCTATTGAACATTGGCTGTTATAGAATGGTGAGATCGAATGCACACCGCAAGAATACAGGCTGCATTTCAAGAAATAATTAACCTGGTTCAAGTTTACGGTATCACTTGAATGTCATATGAAATGTTGACTATTACAGATAGTATCCACTTTAAGGCCATTATTTATTGTTTTTGTTGAAAGTGGAATATAAAATTGGAACATGAGAAGGAAAAAAAAACAGCCAGGCCAATTGTGTGGTACACTTATATATAACATCAGATGGTGTTGGCTGTCAGCTCGCAAAGCACCATGGGAGATTTATCAAAAATAGCTCATTCGCATCTGACCGTAGCCTCCTGTGCAGCCGTTCTTTGCAAAAAGGAGTGGCTACATAGGAGGCTAATATGATTGTCGAGGTGTGCGAATCTCCGGTTCAGTGAACTTTATGCAATGTAATGATCAAGTGGTGGTTAAGGAGTTCTTTTTATCATCGGAAAGATGTTCCTTACATTTAGAACATGAACTCTTTTCGGTCCTCAGCTGTGAAGCAAAAAGCTGTACTGAAAAAGTTATAAACACGACCTGGTATAACAATACCTGGTAAAACACGACCTGGTATAACAATACCTGGTACAACACGACCTGGTATAACACGACCTGTTATATTAATACCTGGTATAACACGACCTGGTATAACAATACCTGGTATAACACGACCTGGTATAACAATACCTGGTATAACACGACCTGGTATAACACGACCTGGTATAACAATACCTGGTATTACACGACCTGGTATAACAATACCTGGTATAACACGACCTGGTATAACACGACCTGGTATAACAATATTTATTACATTGAAATAATAAAAAATATCAGTCTGACAATTTCAATTTTTTTTACAAAAATAATATAATTATATCACTGGAGATTATAGCCTGCGTACAGCCCAGCATTCCCACCCCTCCCCCTACGTCAGGGAGGGTTATATCCCTGGGGATTGTAGCCTGTGTACATCCCAGCATTCCCACCCCTCCCCCTACGTCAGGGAGGGTTATATCCCTGGGGATTGTAGCCTGTGTACAACCTAGCGTTCCCACCCCTCGCCCTACGTCTCTACGTTGGGGAGGGTAGGGATATATCCCTTGGGATTGTAGCCTGTGTATAGCCCAGTATTCCCACCCCTCCCTCTACGTTGGGGAGGGGAGGGATATATCCCTTGGGATTGTAGCCTGTGTACTGCCCAGCGTTTCCACCCCTCCCCCTACGTCTCTTCGTTGGGGAGGGGAGGGATATATCCCTTGGGATTGTAGCCTGTGTATAGCCCAGCGTTCCCACCCCTCCCCCTACGTCTCTACGTTGGGGAGGGGAGGGATATATCCCTTGGGATTGTAGCCTGTGTATAGCCCAGCGTTCCCACCCCTCCCCCTACGTCTCTACGTTGGGGAGGGGAGGGATATATCCCTGGGGATTGTAGCCTGTGTATAGCCCAGCGTTCCCACCCCTCCCCCTACATCTCTACGTTGGGGAGGGGAGGGATATATCCCTTGGGATTGTAGCCTGTGTACAGCCCAGTATTCCCACCCCTCCCCCTACGTCTCTACGTTGGGGAGGGGAGGGATATATCCCTGGGGATTGTAGCCTGTGTATAGCCCAGTATTCCCACCCCTCCCCCTACGTCTCTACGTTGGGGAGGGGAGGGATATATCCCTGGGGATTGTAGCCTGTGTATAGCCCAGCGTTCCCACCCCTCCCCCTACGTCTCTACGTTGGGGAGGGGAGGGATATATCCCTGGGGATTGTAGCCTGTGTATAGCCCAGCGTTCCCACCCCTCCCCCTACGTCTCTACGTTGGGGAGGGGAGGGATATATCCCTTGGGATTGTAGCCTGTGTAATGCCCAGCGTTCCCACCCTACATCGGGGAGGGGTGGGGTGGGGTTGTCTGTACGCAGGCTGATTTACATCTTTAAAGTTGAGCAAATTGGTGTACAGTGTTGCAGTTATCTTGAGAGAAGTCAAACAGTAAGTAACATAAAAAAGGACCTTTCAGTAGATCAGAACTATATAAAAAATATTGGATTAATTATGATGATTGTTGGTTCTCCAGTCGTTGTAAGCAGAGGTCACAGATTCTTTGAATTCCCTGCATCGCTTCTTGATGCGCCAGCATCCTCGAACGATAACGTTTCTTTGCTTTACTGTTTGGATCTCTATTGATTCCTGGGAAGATAGAAGAATGAATTACCAATACAGTGGTACCCCGTTATTCCGGCCACCAAAGGGACAGCCCAAAGTGGTCGTATTAACGGGATGGCCGTATTAAGCGGATAAATTTTATAGAAAATGTATGGACATGCATTTTGTCGAGACCAGCCACACCCGACGCTATACCAGATTAACCTAGAGCGCAACTCCATAGTCTTCCGAGACTGAAGGATGCCCAAGAAATAAAGTATGTATAAGTTACCCATGATCCCCTGCGCAACTAGCTTATAGGCTTTTCACTTCACGGGTGACAAAGTTTCTCGGAAAGGGTGTATTTTGGACAATGATAATGATGATGTAATTATTTTGATAGTATAGACCAGTCAGACCACTTTCATAAATACCATAATATGTACCGGAAAATGATTTTTCAAGTAAACAGATATGTAAATATTTTAGCACTGTCATATGAAAGATTCACTTGAAATAGGCATGTTTGGAAGGTGTTGATGCTCTGGCTAAAATTCCAAAAACGTTATGCTCAATGAAAAATGTAGAGACTTGTATGTAATTTTCTGTTGAGGCCTTTGATGCCTCGTTTTGATGTTTTTCTGATTTTTCAAACTCTTATAGCTTCTTGCAAATCTAATCATTTTTTCTCAACCTTTCACAAGTTATTGTTATGGTGAATGTTTTCTTAAAACATAAATTTTAAAAATTATGATAATTAGTGGCGACCATTTATGAAAGTCGTCTATTATCAGTACCTTTGGGACTTCTAACTTTTGATTTAGTTTCTTCATTTCTTCTTTAAGTGTTTCGTTGTCTTTCTATTAATATGCAAATGACATTTTGTTACGATCAAACTACTTTGCACACACAGCCATAACAGTATTATAAGTAAATAGATATACGGACAGACAGACAACTAGTTGATTTCGCGCGCGCACCTCAGCCAATCAGAAGCATTGCATCGCCAACAGTTCCAAGGAGATATCGTTCGAGAGAGTTATTCCCGTGTTAACCCTCTATAAATACGTAGTTAACATAACTTTACATTAAAACATTATATGTAACTTGCACAACAAAGTTATTTAAGTAAAAGTAACCGAAATTGTTTTTTCTCGAGCCACCTGGAACTGTTCGTTTTGACAAATAATCCTTTGCGCGCTTCGAAGCGAGATTACCTATAGGATCAATTTGGTATACCTGTGCTTTTTGAAGCTCTTGGCACAATTTTCTTACAATCAAATCTTTCCTGTAAAATAGAAGTCATTGTTAGTGAATTATATTTTAATTCCTCGTAAGATATCTCTGATTACGTACCAAATACTCTCTTGCTCTCGTTTCTGCTCCACCAGTCGTAATTCATTTTGCTTGCTGTTGAAATAATTATTCAGCTTAACCATCCCATAATTACAGTTACAGTTCGACTCGCCGTACCGTAGTCACCTACAAAAACTTTTGATGAATTTTTGACATTATTTTGACATTTTTTCATCTCAATCGGACCAATTAGGTACAAGTTTATATCGAGAGGCGGAGTTTATATCGAGAGGTAATTGGTCCGATTGCGATGAAAAAATGTCAAAAATTCATCAAAAGTTTTTGTAGGTGACTACGGTACGGCGAATCGCACAGTAATCAGGAGGAGCCAACGATCAGCTGGGACAATTATAATGACTATTCTAAATAGATTTTTTAATTTTCTTTGTTCTATTAACGGTTGGTTGGCAAAACCATAAAAAATATATTTTGTCAACTGAATAGTCGAGCTCTGCTAGATAACATGAAACTGGTCTATTGGAATCGCAATAGTGAAATACAACCGGTATTAATCCATTGATATCCTTCAACGCCTACCTTGCAATTTCTTCCCCAAGTTTCTGCTCCATCATCATTAGTTCATTGTCCTTTCTGTGAAAGATGAGTCTGGCTTTAGTGGTATCGGTATATCAATTATGCCTGCACTACTGCATGTGGGAGAGGAGAAGGGCTACAGGGCAAAGGTTTGGGTTTATTCGGACTAAACAGTCTTTACTTTGCCGAACGGGTATGGTGCAGCTCAGAAAAAGCAAGGTGGGAGACAGTAGCAACGTGTGGAATACACAGAAGTAAAATGTCTAATGTTTTCCCTCCACACCTACCTTATGCTTTCTTCCTCTGCTTTCTGCTCTATTATTTGTAATTCGATTCTATTTCTGTAAATGATTGAGTATGATTTAGTCTTCAAAGGTTCAAATCCTGCATATTTCAGGGTCCAGTTGTTCAAAGCCAGTTTAATGTTAATCAAGGGTTAACTTCATAGGTTCTTCTTAGAGTTAACCTAGGATTAGCGTTAATCTAGCTTTGAACAACCGGCCCAATGGCATAGGAGGAGCTATAGTGAGGTCTGTTGTAAGGGGGAGGGGGGGAAGAGTAAAGGAAGATATAGAAAGCCAATGTTCCATCAAATTCACCAGTTTTAATTATAAAGCAGGCAATGTGGACTGAGGGTTGTAAAAGATAGTACCTCGTATATTCTTCACCCATTCATTTATTCTTTTACAGAAAAGACCAAGTTCTTGGTCTTTTCTGTAAAAAAAAGAGTCTTGATAACATATTTAGTTGTAAAGAGCTACGAGAAGCTTTCTAGTAATGTTTAAAGTCCGACAATGAGGACTTGAAATCTTGTCCAGTCCGAATCGGAGGACTTTCAACGACTTCTCAAACTCATTAATTATTTGGGAGAAATCTACGTCTAGATATTTAGCCATTTTATTATAATGAAACTATTATTTGATAGTTATACATGAACGTATAATTTATATAATAGTTGGCAAAAAATTCCGGTCTGGTCAACGAATTAGCTTGTGCCTTATTGGTAAGCAATGGGAATTAATAAGTTGGTGGTTAGAAGTTCGAGTCTCGGTATTGGTTACCATGAAAATATTTCAAGAGTCTCCGTTTTAATCCTTCAAAGTTCCGCATCATGTGACCTTATTCGAGATACCTGGTTGGCTGATTCCGTCATGAATAATTGCTCGCGATCATGCCTTGAGCCTTTCATAGTCATACGAAAACTGTTCGATTTCGGAGTCGGTTTTAATGCGGGTACATAGTGCGACGAGAAATGAGGAGAGGGGGGAGAGAGAGTCAATGTAGAATACCTCTAATCTTACCTCATGCTGTTCTCCTTCAGTTTTTCTTCCATTATTTCCAATTCTTGTTCGTGTCTATGAAAAAGATACATTGATTTACTTTTTCCATATTGTCTTGTCTAGCTATGCTCTGTATACAAGAGAAAAAGGACAGGAAAAGGTAGACTGTACAGGAGAGAAAGGGGAGAGAATTCATCTAATCTTACCTCATGCTGTTCTCCTTCAGTCTCTCTTCCATTATTTCCAATTCCTGTTCGTGTCTATGAAAAAGATACATTGATTTACTTTTTCCATATTGTCTTGTCTAGCTATACTCTGTATACAAGAGAAAAAGGACAGGGAAAGGTAGACTGTACAGGAGAGAAAGGGTAGCGAATTCATCTAATCTTACCTCTTGCTGTTCTCCTTCAGTTTCTCTTCCATTATTTCCAATTCTTGTTCGTGTCTATGAAAAAGATACATTGATTTACGTTTTCCATATTGTCTTGTCTAGCTATACTCTGTATACAAGAGAAAAAGGGCAGGGAAAGGTGGAGTGTACAGGAGAGAAAATGGAGATAATTCATCTAATCTTACCTCATGCTGTTCTCCTTCAGTTTCTTTTCCATTATTTCCAATTCTTGTTTGTGTCTATGAAAAAAGATACATTGATTTACTTTGTCCATATCAGTTGTCTTGCTATGCTCTGCATACAAGAGAAAAAGGGCAGGGAAAGGTGGAGTGTACAAGAGAGCAATGGGAGAGATCAAAAAGAGTTGATGAACGCTTTTGTGCTGGCTATTATAACGTATATTTCTCCCCCTGCATCTTTGAAGCCTTCACAGCGTAAATTGAAACTAGCGAGTTAACTAGTATTAGCTGCGTCGGTACTCGCTAGTTTAAATTCGTTTCCATTTAATTTTTAATTAACTGACGTTTTGGCAGTAAACAACATAAACTTGACTAGTTTGTTTATAGCCTCTAAATACCTAGTACTTTGTTCTTCAAACTTCTTCATCTTATTAAGCTCATTCTCTTTTCTGTAATAAAGACATGAGTTATTGTTTTGTGCAAAACTTCTTGCGTGCTGATTGGCCGAAAGCTATTATGGATATGGTAATGACGTCATATTGTCACGCAACACTTGGGGTTGTGCAGAGTTTGGTAACGACTTACAAAATGTCAAGATTTTCCATTAAAACAAAATATTTGTGAGTAAAAATGTATGCAAACAGCTTCTCTCTGAGCCGGTAAGTAAAAGTCTGCTATGATATGATACGCTTGTTTACGTAATTCTACTATTTTTACGTAATTCTACTATTTTTCTTTATCTGGCCATAGTTTCTCAACTACAAAATTCGGCCATTAGGCCAAAATGTTCATGCTTTTCTTGATGTTTTCTTCTACTTGTAGCTCTCTCAAAGAAACTCTGGTGTTTAACTGGTATTTCACATCGAAGTAAGTACTTTTTTAAATTGAAATAATAGAGTTAGGTAATCAAAGCTAATTCTTGTTTAGTAAGAATACACCTTTGAGATGGCTGTAAGTAATTTCACAAACCTTGTCATTTCTTTCTCGAATTGCTGTCTCGTCTGCTGTAGTTCTTGTCCTTTGCTGCAAAAAAGAAGTAAAACTGACTATTTCATATATGTAAGTATACAATTAAAACAAATTTAAAACTAAATAATGTAACATTTAGTTGACATTTTTGCATTTTAAATACGAGTTATATTCATGTAAGCTATTTTAATATTTAAAAATATTAACCTTAGTTTTTCTTGTTCAAGTCTTGCAAAGTCATCTTTGGTTAACTGAGATTTTAATCAAACATTGTTAAAAATATTCCAGGGCCCGGGAAAATATTAGTACTAGCACAAGAATCTACAATTGTATATTTGATATCGGCTTTTTATAAACAACTACTGTATATTCAGGATTTAATTCCAAATTACCTGCTTTTTGTAGTCAGAAGCAGCTGAAATTGTCTGTACATTAGCATCGCTTGTACTGAAAATATTCAATAATTTCATCCTGAGCACAGGTCATTCAGTGAAGTCTTAGTCCATATAATTTAACTTACCAGATAGGCGTTTTCCCGTTGCCTAACATCTCATCCTCAAGAAACTAAAATACAATTCATGCATTAATTTGGTTAACAAACAAATGATAAGGTTGAATAGATAGTTTATTTTTTTACGCTAAATATCGTAGATTTACATGTGAAAATAGTGACAGTAATGTACGAGTCAAATCCAAAGGTGCCCATCCCCCCCCCCGGGCAAACCCCGGGCATTTGACAAGACTTGGGTTCCGTATAGTGGGGAATTTGACGCCGATTAGCTACTTGAACGGGCGGGCATTTGACGAGTGTCGGCCATCTTTAAAAATACCCAGAAAGCATTGGAGTCCTAACCACAGGTAGCCCATGATCAGGCAAAAGTCACACGGGAACGGAAACGAAAAGCAAAGAATTGATAGATAGTTTTTCCTTGTTATACACCTATCTCAAAAAACGTCAGAAAGAATTGGCGATTGACGAACAGCGATTGCAAAGGAGCTCTGGGTACTGTTCTTTCACAAGTAAAATTAAATTGACGAAGTATAAATGCTTGTCTTTGTGTTTTAGAGTCGAAAAGTGCAAAGAAAATCCAAGTTCTTTCAGTTTTTAAGATAGATTTGTGAATTATATCGAGATCCATCTTTCGGTCGTGCAATCACCAATCAAAAATTGCCAATAACCATTCTCTTCTTCAACGTTTTTTGAAATTTCCCTTCATATTTGATTGTACAAGTTTTGTCCACCATATTCATGAGACGTCATGTAGTAGAAGGAAGTTTAAGTATTTTCTTTTCTACTTAAAGTAAAATTTGAGTTTATCACTGACTCGAGCTCGAGGGGCGGGCATTTGACCATTCTGTTGTTTCAATAGTGGGACATTTGACTGTTCAGTTTGCCCAGATGGTGGGGAATTTGACCAATTTTTTTTCAAAAAGTCAAATGCCCGGGGGTTTGCCCGGGGGGGGGATGGGCACCTTTGGATTTGACTCGTACATAAATAGCAATATAGACTATACACGTTTTGTAATCAAAGTTTATTTTACCTTCTTAGCATCTAAGTAGGATAGTAAATGGTGCAATAGAAAGTCAACGGACCTAAAATATCAATAAGATTGTTTAGTATTTTACACTAGAAATATTCTTGATTGTCAGCAGTAAATTAGCGGCCACTCTATCTCGCTCGTTTTATATATAAGCTAATTTATTTCACAAAACACTAAATATACCTTCATTTTACCATTCAACAAGGTTTATTAAGTATTGTTTTAGCAGTGTATACTTACTCCATAGAGTTTCTTCTCATAGCTTGAATGTGGACTTCAAGCTCCTGTAGATAAAATCGCCAGAACTATATCAAATCACTCGGTCATCAAATGTATTTTTAAATATTCTATATAAAATTACAATATTATATTTAAAATTTACAGCTAAATAATTATACTAATAAAAACATATTTTTTGATATTACAAGCTTTTTCAAAAATGTTAGTCTTTATTATTTTCCTTGCGTAATTTTAAATTTCTTCGCGAAATAGATAGGATGTTTCCCTGTTTTAAACTGAAAATTTAAAACTTGCATTATGCATGAATAGGTTTCAAAACTCTCGTTTTTTTTCTATGTTTAAATCTTAAATAAACAAATAATCTTCTTTTTTTGGCTTGTTCTGATTATCAAAACAGTCAATTGCCTTTTTTTACTAAATTGTTGGAAAATACGCAAAATCAAACTCTGGACTTGTAGAAAAAGACTTTCCTCATCTAAAAACATTTTCCTCTTACTTCAAGGCTCATAACGCGTTCACTTACGTCAATTCTGCTCTCCATATTGTATTTGTAGTGATATAATATCTTTGTAAACTTGCGCAAATTTAGAAACTCGTCTCGCTAGTGAATAATGCGTTCTGAGGTAAAGTGACTCGAGAACGTCTTTATGACTTCACTTGCTCGAGCTGCTAACGGTGAGACCCGCTGACCGAATATAACTTCGCAACATGATCAGATTTCATCTTTATTTTTGTGTTATTTTTAAATTTGAATTAAATAACCAGAGTAAAGTAGTAATACGTTTAACATGTGTGATTGTATAGCGATTTTTAGGAAACATTTATTTGAAAATCTCTTCGTTTACAGTAAAATGCATCTTACATGTCAGCTAGCGGTTTGCAATAAGCGCGCGCACGTATGACCTCACGCAGTGTGCACGTGTTTAGTTGAGCGCGCTACTTGTACGCAACTCTCAAACATTGCAACTATCCCCCTCCCCCACAGAATACTAATAGTCTTTATTGAGGTTCGATGTGCACAAATAAAAGTTAGAGATGTATTAAACAATCTTAGTCGCTTTTAACCTTATTTTTCAGAATTAGACGACCAAGAATGTCTACAGCCCAGATGTCGCTCGACAAAACCTGAACCATGGTTGTCTGATAAGTATGATGAGACAACATATCCTGAAACGATTTGTACAATTAACAATCAGCATCTCAAAAACACCGAGAATTTTACATACCTTGGACAGAATTTTATATACAATGATGCATATACTCCCAACTGCGAGATAACGACCAGAAAGTTATGGTGGCAAAGACGAGATTGGAAGTGATCATCAAATCGATGGAAATGATTATGATGAAGAAGAACAAGGAGAGGTGACTCATTGCCCATCTCATTCAAGCACAACATGGAGAAGCCCTCAACACCGCCAACACCGCAAAAAAAAAAAAAAAATTCAACAACACCGCATCAGAACATCTCTCACCTAACACTACGAACACCACAGCTTTAAAATTCACGGCACATCGCACCTTTGGAAAAGGAAACACTCCAAAGGCACACCAAAGGCATTTACAACACCGCACTTTGATATTCTTTTTTATCACAACACCGCAGAAAATATTTATCAACACCGCAATCCCGCATGCCCCCCTCCCCCGAATACGAACACATTTCTGATCCCCCTCCCCCCCCCCCCCCCCCCCCAATACGATCTTATTATTTCTCACATTTCTCTTATTATTTTAAAGTGTGAAATTTTGATTTTAAAAATCCATAAACCGCCTCGCTTAAAAGTTTACATAGCTATCTGGAATAAATGTCACTTTTGTCGTTTACCAATTAAATTTACGTCCATCACAGTCTTTTGTGATTCATATAGACTTGTCTGGCGTTTGTGTACTTTTCCTTGTTTTCACACGTGCAGAATCTAGGAAATTAAAAACTCATGATGTGTTTGCTTACAAGTGCTTTTAAAATATTTCATATATTATATATACACATGGATAATAAAATTACACTCAAATCATAGTTTTGGGGGGGGCTCCCCCTCCCCCTCTACACCCCAAGCACCTCCCCGTGCTACGGCCCTGCTGTTACTCATTATACAGTGAAAAAAAAATTACCTTTTTGGCGAATACTAATAATTATTAATTTATTTTTTATTTAATGAGTTCATTTCCAAAATTATACTCTATATTATTAGAAAAATAGAAAATCAGAATATGTAACACAATAAATCAAATCAAATTCTCTTTCCATCTCCAAGATTGAATAAATATTTTTGTTGGTGTTGGTGATGTTGTTGTTCTGGCGTTTTATTTGAGTTTTCTCGTCTTGTGTTGTTTTCAGCATAGAAAATGTTTGATGAATATTTATTTTTTTCTGTAATATACTGAATGAAGAAAATGATTGATGTAAAAAAAAAACTCGTTAATATATCGTGTAATTTTGATTTATTTCTATCTATTATTAAGAACTAGATTTGCTGAAACCTAGAGCAATTATGTGAAGAATGAATTATGAATACAATGCATTTCTTAATTTATTCCAATTTATTGTTTTTAGGACAGTTTTCACATTAAGATGTCAGTCTTGTTCAACACCTATATCACACGACACTTCATTTAAAGTCTTCGGGATAACAAAATGCTAGCAGGTATGCCTTTGTTCCTTGCCAATTGAGTTATATAATTCTCACTACACTTTAGCTATAGAGTAACATCGACCAGAGTCTAAAACTCCGAGAATCAAGTGTCCAAATCATAAACTATTTTGTACGTGGACGAACGCCCGAAATATTACAAAGTTAGTCATTTGTCAATTGTTACTCCGACAAAGGACTAGCTATCGACAGCAACGTCGGTAAGTGCATTTTTGTATGGTGTACGAGTGATCATTTTCACTCCGACAAAGGACTAGCTATCGACAGCAACGTCGGTAAGTACATGTTTGTATGGTGTACGAGTGATTATTTTCACTCCAAAAGACAGAAACGTCAATGAGTATCTCCCTTTGGGGTTTTTTCTCTGACCAAAACAAAAACAAAACGTCAGTATAAAGTACTCTTTTTCACAATGTACAACTTTAATTTCTTTTTCACGCCGATAAAACACATAAATGTCCAAAACGTCAGTGAGTAGGGCCTTACCATAATTTCTTTATCATGCAATCAGGATTCATCATCAAATATGTTTTGATTTGGTTGTACTCTGGGTACCAGAGGTTATTTTCTACTTGCTTAAACGTTTGTAAATCTGACGGTTTGTGAAGCAACTAGAATCACAGAGACGTGCAAATGACAAATACTAATACTAGATCAAGAAACCCTCTGGTTTCTAGGGTAATATGGTTGTTGCTGATTTTGAACTTTTCGGCCATAAGATAACTACAGAGGTACCTCTATTAAGCAGTCACCCTCGGGACTTTCCAAAGTGGCCGCTTAATAGAGGTTGGCCGCTGAATAGAGGTATATAATAGGTATAGGAATAGATTTGGGACTTTTTATTGTGGCCGCCTAATAAAGGGTGACCGCTTAATAGAGGTTGGCCGCTGAATAGAGGTATAGAATAGGTATAGGAATAGATTTGGGACTTTTTATTGTGGCCGCCTAATAAAGGGTGACCGCTGAATAGAGGTTGGCCGCTGAATAGAGGTATAGAATAGGTGTAGGAATAGATTTGGGACTTTTTATTGTGGTCGCCTAATAGAGGGTGACCGCTTAATAGAGGTACCACTGTATGGCCTTCAGTATGTTCTTTTCTCTTTACAGTGTCGATTTATCAGTTTTGACTATTCTAATTCTCTTTCTTAGGGTCACCGGCGCAGTCTTTGACTACCAGTTATTGATAGTTCATATATTCTTTATTGTACAAGCTAAAGATGAAGGCGGCACGATCCAGTGATATTCTTGTCGTCCAAGATGCATGGAGTGAAGCGGATGAAAGAAAAGTCTCAATCGCGTTTGAAAATGCAGTTTTGCTGGAGATGTCTGTGAGGGATAAAGATGAGGAGGTCAAGTTCATTGAAAAGGTATAGTTATCATACTATAAATCTCGTTATGTACTGGCTAGAATACTGATTGATTGATCATGCTATTTCACACAATTTTAACTTTATTAGCGTCTAAGTACCTACTTCAAATTGCTGTACAATGAAGATTTATATAGATAGTTGTTCATGTTTTTAATTTTTTTATGTACTGGCTAGAATACTGATCGATTTCTACAACTGCTCATCATGTTATTTCACACTATTTTCACTTTATTAGCGTCTAAGTCCCTACTTCAGTTTGCTGCACAATAAAGATTTATAGATAGTTGATCATGGTTTTTTTAGAAGTAGTAAGTAATTTTATTCAAACACGCTGCTCAGTCCAGGATTTAGGCTCGATCATTCTTTATTTTTTATTGTTTCCATTGAATTCAAGAAGAAATTATTCTGTTCACTCAAACGTTTATATCTGTAGAACTGTTTTATTGCTATATATTGCTAGGATATACATAGGACAATATGGAATGCATTATCCAAGGGAATTATGATTTGTATTTACACCTTTTAAAATAATAAATATACATGTGTTTAATTGCATGATTAGCTGAAATAACGAAAAGCTCTTAGCTTTCTGTCGTGGTGAAATTAAGTTAAGCTTTTATATTATTTATTTTTCTGCCTTTCGATTTTTATTATTTGTTTTAATTTTCGTTCCACTATTCTCTGATTGTATGTCCACTGATTTCACACGATTTTTCTTCTTTTTGTCGATTCATTTCTCACTATCAGCTCATTTTGCTCTTTTTTCTCTTTTCAATCCAAGTCATTTATTGCATATTCGAGCTTAGAGGTATTTTAAGAAAGTTTTCTTTGACGTTAACGTTTAGATGAATATAAAAGTTTATAACGATCTAATTAACTTTGGTTTGCAGTCTAGATCTTAGTATATTAAAACTTAGC
The DNA here is from genome assembly GCA_949775045.1 of Metridium senile. Taxonomy (NCBI): domain Eukaryota; kingdom Metazoa; phylum Cnidaria; class Anthozoa; order Actiniaria; family Metridiidae; genus Metridium; species Metridium senile. Next base: position 11,285,213 of record OX459109.1, read on the forward strand.
ATGTTGGTGATATGTTATGTAATTTACAATGAATTTGAATTTCATATTACTCTTACAGTGCGACTACTTCAACCGAGGCCACCAAAACAAATTTAAAAATTAACGTTTTTGAGATCAAACATAAACTTTGTGCACGGTTCTCACAGAGAGATGATTCTTTTTCAATCTTGATGTATTTCATTCACATATAATGAAAATGTTAAGCATTTTAAGCAAAAAAATCAAACTTTTCTAGAGATTCTATTGTTCATATTCTCGATTGTAGTTGGCTAATTATTCTTAGGTGGCTTCGGTTGAAGTCGTTGCACTGTAATATACTCACTGGTTAAATAGAGTTCGTATATATAATATATAATTTGTGCATATTTTTACTATATGTTTTTACATATATATACTATTTGGATGTTTTTTTGTTTTCTAAAACCATCCATCTTCCCCTTTTTCAAATTTCTTTTAATGAAAAATCCCTTTGATTGATGATCAAAAATTTTGAATTCTTGAAAATCATTTAAGGCGATCATGACCTTGGAATGGTAAATGTATATAAATATAAATATATATATAAGAAAGAAATATATTCATTTATTATTTAAGGTTGAAATCCTTCTTTTTTATATTTTCACAGTTTAATTTTGTTAAGCTGTTTTTAATTCTAATAATAAATTAAATAAAGAGTATACTACTATGGGAAATGAATTTTCAAATTCTTTATAATCAAATATTCTTTATATTTATCTTCCTCATCCTTGTTATTAATTATATTAATATGATTTGTGGTTAAAAAAAGGTTTAACACTTCTGTTTGATTTAACGATTTCACGTCTTTAAAAACATAGTATGCAAATCGACATTTTTACGAATTTTGTGGTTTTTGTTTATTTGTGTTAGAGCGTCTACTTTTAAAAATCTTTTTATCAATTACGTCTAATTGAAGGTCAAGTTTAAAAATATGATTGTTGTAGTCAGGATTCATTCATTCAAGTTGTTTAGTTTCTATAGGTTTTTCCATTTAATCTTTGTAAAGATTCTCTAAAACGCAAAAAAAGAAAATATTACAAAAGTACGAGGTGGTTACGTAATCCGATCGAAGCTTTGATCAGCACGTGTGTTACGTAACATTCACTTATAAAATATTTACATTTTTTCGGTACACGCTTTTAATTAAATAACTGTCTTAGTTAGATTAACTGCTTCCAAATATGCTGTACGAGATCATTGTCAGAATTTCAAGGTATAATGATCTAGTGTTTATTCATTAATAATTGATTGATGAAGTGAAGTGATGATAATAATTATGGTTGTGATAAAGCCGTGACATGATGATGATATTAAATAATACTGGTGATAAGGGTTATCAGATGTTCATGATGATCATGGTGACGATGATGATGATGATGGTAGTATATAATTTTATGTTAGGGAATCTGTGAATTCTGTTTTAGGTCTACCTCGGGCCATTAGATTCTTATAATTAGACGATTGTAATTAGATAATTAGACGAATGTAATGTTTTCGAAACTTGATTAATGATGACGATGATGATAACAATATACAACAAATAATTATGATGATGATGAAAATGATAGTGATGGTATTATAATGATGTTGATAATGATAATAATAATGATGATGATGATGATGATGGTAATGGCGTGATGGGGTCCGTACGGCTTTTTTCACCTGGTCCGTACAAACACGTACGGACCCGCTACTCGAACTCATCACAAAAAGATGGCGTGCACCGAGCAAAATATGGGTCATATGATAAAAAACTTATTGACTGAGTTAGGTCGGGCCGTACGGGAAATTATTTGGCTCTTGGTCATTTGTACGGACCTCGCTGAGCTCGGTCCGTACATCATGACCGCGAGCCAAATATTTTCCCGTACGGCCCTCCCACTCAGTCAATAAGTACATATGATGATGATGAAAGTGGTATTGATGGTATTATAATGATGTTGATAATGACAATTATAATGATGACGATGATGGTGGTAATGGTGATAATAGCAATTATGATGATGATGAAAGTGGTATTGATGGTATTATAATGATGTTGATAATGATAATAATAATGATGACGATGATGATGGTAATGGTAATGATAGCAATTATGATGATGATGAAAGTGGTATTGATGGTATTATAATGATGTTGATAATGATAATAATAATGATAACGATGATGTTGATAATGATGTTGATGATTATAGTTATGATGATGTTGGCGGCATAATGATGTTGATAATAATAATGATGACGATGACGATGATGTTCGTTGATAATGGTGAATTATAACTATGATGATGATGACGTTGATGATGACAATGGCTACGATCATAATGATGATGACTGATGATATTTCTTTTATCTATTTATTGACCAGGTACATTACAAGATCAAGACTCATGGCTTCTCATCCCAGAATGCAATGGACGAAGCTAGACTAGATCTGCTACTCGAAGCTTGCAATGGTGATGGACAGCAATGTGCCTTGTATCTCTTGACAGAGTGGAACTACGAAACACAAGTATGTAAAACAATAGGCGGTGTACACGAGCGCCATTTCATAGAACAATATGACCCGTATTTTGCCTGGCGCGCGCTCTTAAGAAAACCTTCGGAAAAGGTCACGTGCTTTTTCACCTGGTCCGTACAAACACGTACGGACCAGCTACTCGAAACATCACAACAAAAATGGCCTTTAAATTAAAAAAAAGGTTCATATAATAAAAAACTTATTGACTGAGTTAGGTCGGGCCGTACGGGAAAGTATTTGGCTCTTGGTAATTTGTACGAGCCAAATATTTCCCCGTAAGGCCCTCCAGGTCAGCCAATAAGTACTTATTATTATTTATTTATTTATTTATTTTTCAGATCAGTAGATACTTACAAATGCTGAACCGGCGAGGCTCATATACATCTCTCGATGAATATCAAGATGACTTTGGAAACAGCCCTTTACATCTCTCCGCCGCCAGAGGTCACGTGACTGTTTCCCAATTTCTCTCGGACAATTATCCGCAAATGGTCATGGTAACGAACTTGCAAAGTGATCTTCCGGTAGAAACCGCCATAAAAGGTTCCCATGACGACGTGGCTGCGTTTCTTATCAAAAGAATGAGTCACTACAGGTGTGTGTTGACTAGGCTCTATTTTAATATAACAACTAATGTTTAAACGAGCTGTAGTACTTTATCAGTGTTTTAGAACTGTTCCTTTTGTTAGTGCTAATTTATGTTGGTACTTGAATAGTTTTCTGCCTAAAACCTTTTTTTCTCAGTCTTGTCTCTTGCAGTGTTTTAGAACTGTTTCGATCTTCCAAGTCTGACAAGGCACGAGTGAACTTTGTCGAACTTGTACGCACGTTTACCATGCAGGTTAGAGGATTATCGTGTTTTATTATTACCATGTCTTAACGTTGCCAGAAAAGGAAAGGAAGGGAAAGGAAGGGAAGGGAAGGGAAGGGAAGAGGAAGGGAAGGGAAGGGAAGAGAAGGGAAGGGAAGGGAAGGGAAGGGAAGGGAAGGGATGTAAAGGAAAGGAAAGAATGTAAGGGAAAGGAAGGAAAGGAAAGGAAAGAAAAGGAAAGAAAATGGAATGGAACAAAAGGAAAGGACAAGAAAGGAAAGGACAAGAAAGGAAAGGAAAAGAAAGGAAAAGAAAGGAAAGGAAAAGAAAGGAAAGGAAAAGAAAGGAAAGGAAAAGAAAGGAAAGGAAAAGAAAGGAAAGGAAAAGAAAGGAAAGGAAAAGAAAGGAAAGGAAAAGAAAGGAAAGGAAAAGAAAGGAAAGGAAAAGAAAAGAAAGGAAAGGAAAGGAAAAGAAAGGAAAGGAAAAGAAAGGAAAGGAAAAGAAAGGAAAGGAAAAGAAAGGAAAGGAAAGAAAGGAAAGGAAAAGAAAGGAAAGGAAAAGAAAGGAAAGGAAAAGAAAGGAAAGGAAAGGTATATTATAATCAGTCCCACATTGAGTATATTCATCACTTCATCAATTTTTCTGATTTGGATTTTTTTTATAGAAGACAATTCTCGCGATATTAGACGCAATGATCATCCCACAGTGGCCATACCCTGTAAGTCTACATTACCACAACATCTTGGTGGGAGAATTGCAGGACCTCGAAGACCAACCAACACATTTTGAAATTCGCTACGAATTCTTAGACATTGATCAGAATGGCCGCGATCCGCACCATCCTGCCTACCAGTATTGTCCAAAGTCCCCGTTTTACTACATCACGAGACAGTGCAAGAAAACACTACAAAAGGTAGGTTAATGACTATTCATACAGTGTATCATCGAGATGTTAAAACTCTGCCTTCATACACAGTTATATTTGAATATTATTTTGCTTTATCAGGATTTATTATACCATCCTGTTATTAAGTTTGCATCGGAAAGAAAATGGCAAAACTACGCAAAGTTTTGGTTCAGGTAAGAAAATATTACTTTGATTAATTAATTTAGTTTTTTATTCCTGAATTTATTAATTTTTAATTATTAATTAATTTAATGTTTATTTATTTATTCATTCATTCATTCATTCCTTCATTTATTTATTTATTTATTTATTTATTTATTTATTTATTTATTTATTTATTTATTTATTCATTCATTCATTCATTCATTCATTCATTCATTCATTTATTTATTTATTTATTTATTTATTTATTTATTTATTTATTTATTTATTAATTTGTTAATTTATTTATTTATATATTTATTTATTCATTTATTAATTTGTTAATTTATTTATTTATATATTTATTAATTCATTTATTAATTTGTTAATTTATTTATTTATATATTTATTAATTCATTTATTAATTTGTTAATTTATTTATTTATATATTTATTTATTTATTTATTCATTTATTTATATATATTTATTTTTTTGTTTGTTTATATATTTATTTATTTATTTATGTATACCCATTGTTCATGAACAATTTATAAAGCAGAGTTCTACAGAACTTAGACTATTTTTCTTCTAATAATAAAGGTAAATACTTTTCTATGAAAAGTATCAATCACTTTTTAAAATATATTTTTCATATAGCAATTCTTGAAAACCCCATAAAAATGTATTTCCTTTCATGAAAATAATCTACAGTATACTAAGAAAGTTTGTTTTAATACATGATCGATACATATGTATATACACCATATCATAAACAATATCAGACTTGCTACTCTAACAAAACACAATTACTCATTATTGACATTCAAATTAGTTTTTCAAAAACTAACTTGTGAATTACACAAATCTAACTTGATCTATTTCTACCTATATTTAATTTTAAATCACTTGCAATTAGGAGGATCCTTCCGTAAACCACGTATGTGTTGTGGGCATCTTCAATAATTTCTTTAATTAAAATAATAAAAAAACATTACTCATAATGTTGTTATTCTTCAAATGACTAAAATTATTTCAGTACAACGTTCATACATACAGTGTAATACTATATGAACAGTTCTAACATTACTCTAATCTAAAATTATTCGTAAAGTTGATCCTCTCAGTGTAATAACTAAAATGTTCTCAACGTAGTTCATATATTCAGTGCAAAAACTCTTTAGTGTGTCACTCTTTAGTGGCCATTGATATCGTTGTGTTATTTTGTTGCAATTTGACTAGTACACAATAATATGCACTTTGTTTCATGGGTTAATGAAACCATTACACTACTCTTACTAAGTTTTCCTTGTAATAATTAAAATAGTCCCAACACATTCCATATATACAGTGATATATATATTTTTTACTTAAGCTTACTTAAAAGTGAGCTGTTCTTACATTACACTAATCTAAAGTTACTCATAAAGCTGTTCTCTTGTACTCACTAAATTCAGTTACTGTCCTTGTAATAACTAAAATACTCCCAATACATAGTCCATATATATAGTGCTATATACTTAAGTGAGCTGTTCTTACATTACACTAATCTAAAGTTACTCATAAAGCTGTTCTCTTCTTCTAACTACATCAGTTACTGTCCTTGTAATAACTAAAATACTCCCAATACATAGTTCATATATACAGTGCTATATACTTAAGTGAGGTGTTCTTACATTACACTAATCTATAGTTACTCATAAATCTGTTCTCTTGTACTGACTACATTCAGTTACTTTCCTTGTAATAACTAAAATACTCCCAATACATAGTCCATATATATACAGTGCTATATACTTATATGAAATGTTCTTACATTACACTAATCTAAAGTTACTCATAAAGCTGTTCTCTTCTACTAACTACATCAGTTAATTGTTCCAATATATAGTTTATATGTATAGTGCAACATTGCAGTGTAACAGTACTTTTTGATAACCAAAGTTTTGTTTCCCAAGAGCGGTACAGACGATAATGAGATTGTTATTGTCTTGTTGACCAACACTGGATACATATTCAGCTTATCGCCACCAAGGGACAACAGGTTTGTCATCAGTCAATTTGACTAATTTTTTTGTGATCCATCACAAGTCCATGTACAAAACGGATAGCAATTAACGTTTAACCTTCTCGTACCTTTTATTGTGATATTCACATAACCACAAATAACCGTTGCACTTGTCAACATACGTACAAATCAGAGGACCAAAATCTCGTCCCTTTGCTGTAACGTCAAGGAATCGAGAAAGTTCACTACGTTGTAAGCCACTTGATGATTTCAAGTCTTCCAGGTCTTCTTTGAGTGAGGAATCAAGGGGTGTCTTCAGGTGAGGGTATTTCTCAAGATTGTCCTCAAGAAGAGCTTCCAGTTCCTTTGTAATGTTGCCCGCCAATTGTGCTACTGGTGCTCCTATTCTACAGTGTGGTTCAACAGAAGAAGCTATTTGGAAGGGTATATTTAGGGCTGAGATGACATGAAGAACCTTGCACACTCTTTCTCCATACTTCTTGAGAAACTCCTTTGGTTTACCAACACGGAATCCAGGGGAAGACACAAAGTGCCATTCGTCTGGGGATTCACAAAGCAAATGAACAGCATAACCATCTCTAAAGTGAGAGTAAACACGGCGATCTAGCCAGGAAAGACTGTCCAAATTAATGGGCAAGACGACAAACAGTTTCGGACAAAAATGGTCTTCCAGTGTTTCACCAACAGTTCGCCCAGTTTGTCCAACTTTTCCTGGTACAAAGAGGGAAGAACTTAGCTTTCCTGACAACACATGCTGTATACTCCCCACATCGTGGCCCTTACTGCAGAAACCTTCAAAGGAACCATCCAATTCCCAGGTTTCTGGATTGGGAACTTTTTTCATCTCACACTCAGGACAAACAAGCCGCTCTTCATACGAGATACCAGGATATCGTCGAGATTTCACCATTTCGATTGTGGATCTGATATCAGGTATCATACAACATGGCCGTGGACCTCGTACTGTCACATTCATACTGTTGTTGTACGGCATCAGCTCGAAGTGAATTCTATGTGATTTGGAAAGCTGCTCAGGTTCGTTGTTGTCGTTTGTCTCGTTTGTCACCATCTGGCGTTCCTTAGCATGAAATGGACACAGACTTTGATCTTTCGTGATGTACACTACATTGAAGCGGTAATAACATGGCTTTACGTTGGAAGGAAACGACTCTCGCTTGTTGTTTATTGCGACAATCAAATCGGGGGGAAATGATGGAGGTAGGAAGCTGAATGAGAACAGCACAGTGGTTTGGTTTTCGTTGGGTTTGGGTAGCGGCGGCCACATTTCTGGATCAGGCCAGCCAACTGGTAATTTACATGGAAACAGCTCTTCCATCTCTGTTAAGCTAAAACACAATCCCACTCTCCGGAACAGAGAGATCAATATGGAACGATTTTCTTCTGACATGTCGCCCCATACCTTTGGAAGCATAGAATGGTTCAAAACGCCTTCACAAATGAAATTCACACCCGAGTCATGGGAAATGAGGGTACACAACTGGTTGGACAGCCATTGTGGATTTAGAATGACAACATCTTTCATTTCAGGGATGTCTTCATACCAAAGGAAATCACCTTGTGAGTGGAAAAATCGTAACATGGCCACGTACCCCTCTGGCACATATGCCATAAAATCAAGTTTCGATAACTTGACAATCGGCTGGGTTTTCAACGTGTCGTCATTAGAAAGCCTTGTGTTGGTTTCTTGTCGAAAATCAAGCCACTTCTGAGGTATGTTATCAGTGCTCGTATTCGTCTTGATTTTGGCAATTGATGTTTCTAATTGACGTTTAAGGATCTTCACGTTCTTGCCTGTGATGCCGCTTACTTCATAGTAGCCAAGGATGTGGGGAATTTTACCATCAGCTTGTTCAGCCGCATCACCTTTGTCAATGAAGGAGCTATCACACAGTATGCACTCATGAATTTTTTTTGTAGAAGTGACATGGGACGAACGATATCTGTCAACTAATTGGGTAAAATCGCTTCGTAGTGTTGCACGTATTCCGGAGCTTACCCTAGGATGATCTGCATGCGTCCCGACTACAATTGCGTAAGAGTTTGGATCTTGACAAGCTATTGTCTGAAGCCAAAGTTCAAGTCTGCAAAATTGATCACTTGAGCGAATTTCTTTGCTAACTGGAAGCTGAGATAAATCAAACACTACCAAATGAAGACAGTTTGGAGAGAAAAAAAGGACATGTGTGTTTAGATATTCCACATCTCCAGCCAAATCATAAACACTACATTTGGAGGTTTTGAATTGTAAAACAGATATGTCGACACCATCTGTCTTGGTTGGTGGATTAGTCTTTCCTAAACTGAACCAGGATTGTTTTAGACGGTTGGTCAGCGTACTTTTCCCAACACCTTCTTGGCCTACCACCATAATTTTTGCTTCTTTGTTTGCTGTGGGTTCTTTTTGAAATTCGTTAAGAAACTGGACAATATCTTGTTCTGATTTTTCCAAGATATTTTTTGGTGGAAAGACAAATTGGTCTTTTTCAAAGCGCAATATTTTGAGTAAACCAAGATTACCGAGGGTTTTAGGAAATGCATTAAATCTATTACAAGTGACATCGAGAACTTCTAACTGAGTAAGACCTCCAAGACTTCCAGGAAGGGTAGGCTGTTCTGAATCACACTGTTTCAGCACCAGACGTTTCAAACTAGAGACGGTGTTTGGAAGGATTTCAAAACTATGTAGATCAACTTGACTGTCTATAACGACTAGATTTTCCAATCCTTCCAATTTGGGAAAAATATCAAGAACAAGAACTCCAGTGCAGCTGATAATCACCAAACTTTTAACGGTCATAGGTCCACATGTACGAAACAGTTCATTAATTGATCCGCAATCTTGCTTAACAAACTGCAAAGAAAAGGTCTCCTTCAAAAGAGAAACTTCCTTAGCCAAGTCTTTGATGTTTCTTGTAGTAACATGAAAAAGCTGATCAGTACACCACAGTATACTTCGTTCCTCTGTATACTTGACTTGAATAAAAGCGAGATCAATAGGACAGTTAGTTAATTGAATCGTTTCAACATCAAGACCTCTACAGGCCGAGAAATCTACAAACGAGAAGCGCTCTTTTGATGATGCTACATGATACAACTGTGCGTCAAGATACTTCAATTGAATTGCTACTTCTGACCCTGCATCACAACACGAATCTATATATGCGTCACTTGTATTTATAACAGCCGCCCAAGCATCAGCCATGGTGATCTTCGAGACCATTAAATCGTTTAATTCTCTATCGACAACCCCAGAATAGCACGGAAAGAAAGAGGCACGGATTGCTTCATCAAAAACATCAGTCACGCCTTGATTCAACTTTGTAGAGCACTCAACATACTTGACGGCACCAACAAGATGAGCAAGACATTGACCGTATTCAAACGGAAATAGAGAAACTCCTTCAGGGTTTTCTTGCCTGAGTTCACTTTTCAGTCCAACTAAAAGAATTGGTCTGTATTTATCATGGCTGTGAGCTTTTGGAATAGCTGAATGAATAATATTGCTTAGTGTATCAGGTTTGTCAATATCAAAAGCCAATATTAAAACGTGAAAAACGGACAAATGTCTAGCTCGTAAATCACTGAACTGGAATTTCTTTTTGTGTGGTTTGTGCCTTGTGCTCATGTCGTCAATTGCTATGTTAAAACTGACTCCATTGATAGTAGATTGAAACCTAGGGAGTACGTGCCCAATGACGTTTTGGTATTTGTCGGATTCTAAACATTGAAGCAAGGCAGATGTCTGTGTGACAGTAGGGGCATTAAGCGCTATTACACACCAATACATGCCTTAGCGTTCACTGCTTTTCACGTTATCCAAGCACCCTGAAAAAGATATAATTTATTAAATCGAAAACGTTAACAATTCACAACGAAGACAACTCTACAGTAAGCTTGAATTGTTTCAATATTATTTCCCATACACATTAATAATGCATGTGGTCATCAGCCAATCAGTGAGTATAATTTGTACCACGTGCAGTAGCTTGAAACCCCGTAAATCACTGTACAGTACTTTGAAATCTTTTTCCAAGTCCAAGGACTTGGAGCAATGAATTATTCATTGTTACAAGTCTTTGGAACTGATATAGATATACAAATTTTCAATTCAAAACTTATGGCAATATGGAAGAGTACAAAAGAAAACAGCAACCTATATTGTCCTTAAAAAAAACATAGTTACACAAAATAGAGCAATTAAGAACTTTGAACATTTCAATTTTGATTTCATGCTATTCGTAAACTATTTCCCTGCTGATTTCAACATTCTTCTTGCAAGAACTTTGAAATCCTGTCAAGTCCGAATTGGAGGCCTTTTAACATTACTAAACTGTACGATATATCAGATGTTGATGGCATGAAAGTGAGATTCTCAAAGGTCGTTACCAGAGGTTTTCTCTAACCCGCTGCACCACAGCTCGGTTATTTCCGCTTCGCGGCTCAGAAAATCACAGGGGAAAAAAACCCTCTGGGACCAGGATAACGATTGGGCCATCTCATAGTTTTAAAATTTTAACTATTAACTATGGTCATCTTGGTAAACCAGACTTGACTGACAAATGCGGGCCATGGCATATATCATTATGTTATCGCTGACGATTTCGACCAATAGAAATACGCGCACTTACGCTTGAGTGCGCAAGTAACGAAAAAACCTAGGGGTTACTGACAGGCTCTCCTTTCCCCTTTCTCTCCCCAAGTCCCTCTCTCCCTCCTCTTCCCCTCCCCTCCCTTCCCCTTGAGAGCCTGGCTACGCAGGCTATACCGGTACTGTGTTTTACCTTTACAGCCAAATCTACTGAAGTGTTCCTATCGAGGTTAGGGGAGGACCATTTGACTTTTTGGGGGGGGGGGGGGGGGGGATTTTGTTTAGCCCGCTGGCATGCGCATGGAATTTATTAATAGAAATGCAAAGATTTGAGAAATCATCCTACAAGTTGAATCCTTTAAAAATCCAAGTTGATGAAGTTCAAATAGTATTTTATAAACATTCGGGGGCCATTTAATAAAGAAGTTACCAATTATTTCCAACAACATCAACAACAACAACAACAACTTTATTCTAATTTTTTATTTCCTACATTACACAAATTAATAATGACTATCCGCAGTTAGTTATTTCCGAGTAACATACGGTCGCTTTTAGTACTAGATAAACCAATATCTCGAGATTGAAATAAGAGCTAGACATATTAAGAAAGGTCAATGGAATAACAAAGCAAACTAATAGCTGACCGTTGATAACTATAAATACACGGAGATTACAAGTGAAACGAACGCAAATGATACACTGGCGGCCGTGGTTATATAGTGATATACCATAGATTAATATCCATACCTCAATGTCCTGATTCCATGACGATGCAACTCCTAGGATTCACCTTATAACGATTGGTGAAAATCAATATGACAAAGGCAGTCGCAGACATCTTGACAACTTATTTGACCTATGACGTAGACAAATATGGTATAACCCTTCGCAATTTGTAAGCTTGACTTTGTTATAATATTATCATGATGGAGCGTAAAATATAACTTTGTGTATTATAAATTGTATATATTGTCCCCAAATTGATTTAATAAATTGAACCCTAGTAATAACTACATATCTGATTTGCAATTACTACATTTATCAGTTGTGTTGTTGTAATAAAAGAATCTCATGCCAGCTTCACTTTGGGTCACTTTTAACCAAAACTAAGCGAGGAAACTAACCTAAAGCTCTAACGTCCTAATGTATTTAGGTGAACTCCTTTAGCTCCTGAAAGACTATGAAATCGGAAGCATTTTGAGAGATTTCGTATCACTTTTGGAGACTGAATATAATATTAAAGTAGACTGAACTGAAAACATACGAAAGCGAAACAAGGGCCTACAACCACATCGCAAGATTTAACGAACTCTTCTTCCATAAACACAAAATTACCATTAGTACTTGTCAATGAATCTTGCAATGGAACCAAAGAGTTAGGCGTTGCCCAAACGTACGCTCAAAAACATGCCAAACATAGGATATTCTCTTTACATTCATTGCAACACACCGAAACACCGTTTCCCGATGTATCCCTGACTGATTTACCTAAAAACATGGCTAACGCAGACCAATTGCGAAATCCAAAGTAATTGCTTTTTACGTTGTTTACATTGCAGTCTTGATTCGAATTCGTTTTTAAAACAAATTGTAGAACAAAGGTTCATTTTTAAATAAACTATAGTTATATAGTGATATGCCATATAGTTTAATAGTTTAATAACCATACCTTCAATGTCCTGATTCCGACCATGATGGTAAAACTCGTACGATTCACTTAATAACAACTTGTCAAAGTCAATATGACAAAGTCAGCCCCAGACATCTTGACAACTTATTTGACCTATGACGTAGACAAGTATCGTATATCGCTCCATCGATATCTTAGGGTCGGACCATTGGGGGGGGGGGGGGGGTAAGGGGTATAGGGGCAGGTTATAATTACCAAAAAATATTTGAGTGCAACTTTAATAATCCTGCATGCCTCAAGGCAACAAAAGTATGTGGATATTAATCCTTGGCTAGTTTAGTGTTTAAGGTTTCCTAAAGACCCGACGTCTACATCAAAGAGATCTTTACTTAATGTTCCAGCCTCAAACACAGCTATCTACGGTGATCGTGCCTTAGTGTTGCAGCACCTAAGTTGTGGAATGCTCTGCCTGCTGCTGTCAAGTCTTGCGAAACTTTAAATATTAAAACAAAAAAAACAAAGAACATTTAAAATTTCTAACAATATCAATATATATATATATATATATATATATATATATATATATATATATATATATATATATATATATATATATATATATATATATATATATATATATATATATATATATATATATATATATATATATATATATATATATATATATATATATATATATTACTATCTGCAATTTAATTAAATGTAATTTTCGCTAATTTTTATATTAATATATATTTCTTTTTTTATATATATATCATGCTTGTAGTTTTTATATATTTTTTGGAGCTTTAGAAAAGGCGCTATCTAAATCTATTATTATTATTATTATTATTATCATCATCATCATCATCATCATCATCATCATCATCATCATTATTATTATTATTATTATTATTATTATTATTATTAACCACAATTTACACGTCATTTTTTCAGCAATTTAAAAATTCTGCTTGTCTGTACAAATTGATTCTATCAAAGTTTTGGTTCTCAATTTGCATAGGCAATCACAAAAGACGTTCACACAGCAAATTTGACTATAATTCGTCAAATAGCAGCTGAGATATGGCCAAGTTGAATATATAATTTTCCCATACAAATCACTCTGTTCGAACATTCAGAGCTTAAATTACAGTGATTTGTTTTGGGAAATTATATATTCAAATGGCTATATCTCAGTTGTTATTTGACCGATTCTCGTCAATTTGGCGTGTGAACGTCTTTTTTGATTGTTCATCGCACTTGGTATCAAAAAAATTGTTAAAGCAAAAAAAAAAATTGTGACGTCACGCTTTATTACTCTATTGCGGCCTAGAAAACAGTTTTATCATGTTTTTTGATAATATTTTGGATGCACTTTGTTTCTCCTTCTATGTTGTACGTATACGATTCAACTGTCAGCTACTACATAGCAAAAGAACAAAATAATATTGATAATATCAGTAATAGACCGAATGCCAATATGACCGCCACTATATTATCATTTTTTTAAATTCATATTTCAATTGACCACTATATCAAAATTATCGATTAGAATGACTTCAACAAAGGTAAAATGTTTGAGACAAAAATATATAATTATTGAGAAGTTATGAGAATTTCAAAAGTGTGAAAAACACCACAACGAGGCTAGCAAGGAAACAGTTCACTGAACACATACAAATCTCTCTAATTTTGATTCCAAATAGCTTGAATTATACACCTATTTCAAAAAAGGTTGTCATAGGCGATAGGCGATAGAAAAGAGGTCATTCTAAGATCCAAGAATAGCTGGAATAACATGTTTCTGCTTCTTAATTTCGTCAAGAATACGGAGGTTATTGTTGAGATATTCCGTGTTGTTTGTAGTCCATGAAACCATTTCAAAGGCCTCGATTATTCGTGTTTAGTTGTATGAATGACCTATCGCTGATGGCCTTTGTCGTTTGGCGATGACAACCTTTTTTGAAATGGGTGTATTTGTATTACATATCACAGGCAAAGCTACTTGAATCATGAATTATATTTATGGCAATCAAACTTATCTTTTCCAAAAATACATATTTCTGTTTGCTCTTTCTGGTGTTTGTGTTTAATTTTTGAAAGTCAATTGGCATTCGCTCTTTAAATTTATGTAAAAGTATATTTTAAAAGACCGTCTATACACCCATCTAAAGTTAATCGTAAAATTATTCTCATTGTATTTCCAACCAATTTTAGTTATATATAATTTATAGATCATGGAACTCTATATATCAAAGCAAATATTTAACTTTGTCACAAAGATAATTTCCTACATTACACTAGTCCAAACAAACTAATTAACGCTTTCTTCCAGCTAAAATTACTCATAAAGTTGTTCTTCCTCTTATAACTGAAATAGTCCCAATACATAGTTCATATATACAGTGTAATACTAAGTGAATACTTCTTACGTTACACTAATCTAAAGTAAATCATAAAGCTGTTCTCTTCTACTAACTACATTCAGTTGCTGTCCTTCTAATAACTAAAATACTCCCAATACATAGTTCATATAAACAGTGTAATACTAAGTGAATACTTCTTACATTACAATGACCTTAAGTAACTCATTAAGTTGTTCTCCATCTAATAACTAAATTGGTCCAATACATAGTTCATATAAACAGTGTAATACTAAGTGAATACTTCTTACATTACAATGATCTAAAGTAACTCATATATTTGTTCTCCATCTAATAACTAAATTGGTCCAATACATAGTTCATATATAAAGTGTAATACTAAGTGAATACTTTTTACATTACAATGATCTAAAGTAAATCATACCGGCGTTGTTCTCCATCTAATAACTAAATTGGTCCAATACATAGTTCATATCACTACTCTAAAGTAACTGATCGTAAAGTTTTAAAAGTTTTTTTAAATAAAGCATAAATTAATTAATAGTAATCATTTACCGATAAATAGTTTGTAAATATTTTAGATTTTATATATTAGCTTTAGAGGATTTTTTGTAAATAATTTGTTAATTCAGTTTTCTTATTGTAAATAGTTCGTTAATTCAGTTTTTATACTGCAACAGAACCTTAATAAACTATTATTATTATTATTATTATAAAGTTCTCTCCAAGTATCAAATATAATTGCTATTGTTATTGTCTCATAGACTAACCCTTGAATACATATAGAGCTACAGTTTATATATTATGACCAGCAAGGGACAACAGGTTTGTCATCAATCAATTTAACTAATTATCTTTGTCATTCATAACTGAAAAGTCGATGTGCAAATTAATTGTTCCAATATATAGTTTACATGTATAGTGCAATATTGCAGTGTAACAATTTGTTTTGATAACCAAAGTTTTGTTTCCCAAGAACGGTACAGACGATAATGAGATTGTTATTGTCCTATTAACCTACATATATAGCTTATGACCACCAAGGGACAACAGGTTTCTCATCAGTCAATTTGACTAATTGTCTTACTGATCCATCATAAGTCCATGTAAAAAAAAACATATGCATAGCAATTAACGTTCCATAATCTCGTACTTTTGATTATGTTCTTCACATAACCACAACCATTCGTCGTACTTGTCAACATACGTACAAATCAGAGGACCAAAATCTCGTCCCTTTGCTGCGACGTCAAGGAATCGAGAAAGTTCACTACGCTGTAAGCCACGTGATGATTTCAAGTCTTTCAGGTCGTCATTGGATGAACCAAGCGATGTCTTCAGGTGAGGGTATTTGTCGAGATAGTCGTCAAGAAGTGCTTTCAGTTCTTTACTGATGTTTGCTGCTGTACGTGCTACTGCTACACCTGCTTTACAGTGTGGTTCAACAGCAGAAGCTATTTTGAAGGGTGTACCAAGGGCTGAGATGACACGAAGAACCTTGCACACCCTCCCTCCGTATGTCTTGAAAAACTCCTTGGGTTTACCAACACGGAAACCGGGCGAAGACACAAAGTGCCATTCGTCAGGGGATTCACAAAGCAGATGAACTGCATAACCATCTCTTAAGTAAGAGTAAACAAAGCGATCTAGCAAGGGAAGACTGTCCAAATTGATGGGCAAGACGACAAACAGTTTCGGACAAAAATGGTCTTCCAGTGTTTCACCAACAGTTCGCCCAGTTTGTCCAACTTTTCCTGGTACAAAGAGGGAAGAACTGAGCTTTCCTGACAACACATGCTGTATACTCCCCACATCGTGGCCCTTACTGCAGAAACCTTCACAGGAATCATCCAATTCCAAAGTTTCTGGATTGTGAACTTTTTTCATTTCACACTCGGGACAAACAAGCCGCTCTTTATACGAGATACCAGGATATCGTCGAGATTTCACCATTTCGATGGTGGATCTGATATCAGGTATCATACAGCATGGTCGTGGACCTCGTACTGTCACTTTCATACGGTTGTTATATGGCATAAGCTCAAAGTGAATTCTATGTGACATGGAAAGCTGCTCAGGTTCGTTGCTACCGTTTGTCTCATCTGTCGTCTCCATCTGGCGCTCCTGTTCATGAAGTGGACACAGACTTTGATCTTTCGTGATGTATACTACATTGAAGCGGTAGTAACGTGGCTGTACGTTGGAAGGAAAGGACTCTCGCTTGTTGTTAATGGCGACAATCAAATCTGTAAAAAATGATGGAGGCAAGAAACCGAATAAGAACAGCACACTGGTTTGGTTTTCGTTGGGTTTGGGTAGCGGTGACCAAATTTCTCGATCAGGCCAGCCAACTGGTAATTTACATGGGAACAGCTCTTCCATCTCTGATACGCTAAAACAAATTCCCACACTCCGGAACAGAGAGATTAACTTGGAACGATTTTCTTGTGACATTTCGGACCATATCACTGGAAGCTCAGAATGATGCAAAACGCCTTCACAAATGGAGTTCACATCCGAGTGATAAGAAATGAGGGTACACAATTGATTAGAAAGCCATTGGGGATCTAGAATGACAACATCTTTCATTTCAGGGATGTCTTCATACCAAAGGAAATCACCTTGTGAGTGGAAAAATCGTAACATAGCCACTGGCTCAGATGCCAGATAATCAAGTTGCGATAACTTGACAATCGGCTGGGATTTCAAGGTGTCGTCATTAGACAGCCTTGTCTGGGTTTCTTGTCGAAAGTGAAGCCACTCACGTGGTATGTTCTCAGTGCTCGTGTACGTCTTGATATTGGCAATTGCTGTTTCTAATTGACGTTTAAGGATCTTCACATTCTTGTTTGTGATGCCACTTACTTCATAGTAGCCAAGGATGTGGGGAATACTACCAGACACAGAACCATCATCATCATCATCAGGCGTATCACTTTTGTCAATAGGAGACTTATCACACAGTATGCACCCATCAACCTCTTCTGTAGAAGTGACATGGGATGATAGATATCTGTCAACTAATTGGTCAAAGTCGCTTCGCAGTTTTGCAAGTACTTCAGTGCTCAACATAGAATGATCTGCATGCGTCCCGACTACAATAGCGTACGAGTTTGGATCTTGACAAGCTATTGTCTGAAGCCAAAGTTCAAGCCTGCAAAATTGATCACTTGAGCGAATTTCTTTGCTAACTGGAAGCTGAGATAAGTCAAACACTACCAAATGAAGACAGTTTGGAGAGAAGAAAAGGACATGTGTGTTTAGATATTCCACATCTCCAGCCAGATCATAAACACTACAGTTGGAGGTTTTGAATTGCAAAACCGATATATCAACTCCATCTGTCTTGGTTGGTGGAGTGGTCTTTCCTAAACGGACACGTCGTTTTAAACCCTTGGTTAGCGTACTTTTTCCAACACCCTCCTGGCCTACCACCATCATCTTTGCTTCTTTGTTTGCTGTGGGTTTTTCTTTAAATTCTTTAAGAAACTGAACAATATCTTGTGCCGATTTTTCCAAGATATATTTTGGTGGAAATAGAAATCGGTCTTTATCAAAGCGCAGTATTTTGAGTAAACCAAGATTTCCAAGGGTTTTAGGAAATTCTTTAAAGATATTACAAGTGACATCAATAACTTCTAACTGAGTAAGACTTCCAAGACTTTCAGGAAGGGTAAGTTGTTCTGAATCACAATGTTTCAGCACCAGACGTTTCAAGCTACGGACAGTATTTGGAAGGTTTTCAAGACCTTGTAAATCAACTCGAGTGTCGATAATGACTAGATTTTCCAATCCTTCCAATTTGGGTAAAATATCAAGAGCAAGAGTTCCAGTGCAGCTGATAATAACCAAACTTTTAACAGTCATAGGTCCACAAGTATAAATCAGTTCATTAATTGATCTACAATCTTGCTTTACAAACTGCAAAGAAACTGTTTCCTTCAAAAGAGAAACCTCCTTAGCCAAGTCTTTGGTGTTACTTGTAGTAACATGAAAAAGCTGATCAGTGCACCACAGTATACTTTGTGGCTCTGTATACTTTACTTGAGTAATATCGAGATCAATATTGCAATTTGCTAACTGAAAAATTTCAACATCAAGACTTCTGCAGGCCGAGAAATCTACAAACGAGAAGCGCTCTTTTGATGATGCTACATGATACAAATGTGCGTCAAGATACTTCAATTGAAGTATTACTTCTGACTCTGCGTCCCAACGCGACTGTATATATGGGTCACTTTTATTTATAGCAGCCGTCCAACCATCAGCCATGGTGATCTTCGAGACCAGCAAATCTTTTAAATCACTATCAACAATCCCAGAATAGCTAGATGGGAAAGAAGCACGGATTATAATTGCTTCATGAAATACATCAATCACGCCTTGATTCAACTCTGTAGAGAACTCAACGTACTTGACGGCACCAACAAGATGAGCAAGACATTGACCGAATTCAAACGGAAAAAGAGAAACTCCTTCAGGTTTTTCTTGCCTGAGTTCACTTTTCAGTCCAACTAAAAGAATTGGTACGTATCCATATCCGCTTTGGTCTCTGTTAAAACTGCGAGGTTGGGAAATGGCTGAATCAATAACATAGTCTAGTGTTCCAGATCTGTCAATATCAAAAGCCATTATAACAACGTCTCCAAGACGTTGTAAATCATTCATTTTCGCACCGTACGCGTAGACTTGACTGAAGTCGACGATGGTTATCCTAAAACTGACTCCATTGATAGTAGATTCATACATAGGCCGCACTTTCTTCCCAAAGCCGACGACTTCTTTGTATTTGTCGGATTTTAAACATCCAAGCAAGGAAGATGTGACAGTAGAGCCACCAAGCACTATTTTAATATGAGTTTTCATGCCTTAGCATTGATTGCATTCACGTTATCCAAGTCCCTGAAAAATATAGCATTTATTAAATTGAAATACGCGTTATTCAGAACGAAGACAACTTTATAGTAACGTTCACTGAACTGTTTTAATATAATTTATTAAACTGTACAAGATTTTACAAGAATATTATTTTCAACCGACATAGCTTATCTTGTTAACAACCATCATTCCGTGATATTTTCACATTGCTAAGATTATATGAGAGAGTTAAAAAGAGACGAGTATTATTGAATTATTTCTCAACCAATCTACACTTGTTAACAATCATCATTCAAGTAATTTTTAAAGCATTAAACTCAAATACATTATCGGTACTGTGTTTTACCTTTAATGGCCTGGACTCGTGACAACAGAACACATACAATCTGCAGAATAACAAAATATAGTGGTAATAAACAAGGTCATCTAGATGTTACCATGCGTTATATACACAACCAATCACAACTGTGATAATAAAGGATTATTAACCGAGCGTGAGGTCTGTACGGGAAAATATAAGACCGAGGTCTTGACAGTACGGAACGAGCGCAGCGAGGTCCGTACAAAAAAGACCGAGGTCCAGGGCTGCAAATAAGCGCCAGTCATCGGACAAATGTCCGATAAAAAGCGGAATTTGACTGGTAAATGACCGCTTCTGGTCGGACATTTGACCAATCAAATTTCGCTTAAAATAGTATGAATAAGGTATTTCTTTCTTTTTTTTTTATTATGTTCACTTAAAATTAATATTTTTGTCCGACCAGACTGGGTTTTTGACAGGTCAAACTTGCCCATGGCCTGACAAATGACCGGCTTATAGAAAAAATTATTTGCAGCCCTGGAGGTCTGATATTTTTCCGGACAGACCGAACAAGCGAGGTTAATAAATCGTTTATTATATGGCTTTTTTTCTTAGCGATATACGAAATCTCAAATATTCTATCGCCGAATCTCTCATTATTGAATGAATAAACACACAAACTAAACTGGCTAAAAACACTTTGCAGGTATGAAAAGGCAAAAATTTTACAAAATATTTATTGCAATACTTTACAAGTTGTTTTTAATTTCACGGTCTGAAAAAAATATGAAAATTGGACCGTTGTCATGGTAACGGTTTGATTTGGGAAAATATCAGACCGGAAATCAGCCAATCAGAGCGCGCGTACTATCGTAGCCATATAATAAGTAATATATACAATATGAGCGGCCGATCTGTATCCGATATACAACGGCGAGTCGAAGACGATCCGTTGTATATCGGATACAGATCGGACGCGAATATTGTATAGAACTTATGAAAGTCCAACGTTAGTTCTTTCATATTTTACTAAAATTGTCAAGATAAATGTAAATCTGGCCGAGAAAATTCAAGTTGAAACTTATGCAAATCAGGACGAAATCTGTATGAGATTTACAGAACTCATCACGGCATTGAGTTCTTTTGTAAAATTCTCATTAATTATTCATGAATTTTATAATATAATATATTAGATTGATATTCCGCCTAAGATCTAAGATCAATCGAATTTCATAAGGAGTTTTTGTTTGCAAGAACATCAGAGTTTGATTAACCGTACTGACTAAAAGAACTCAATTCACAAATATTCATTGAGTTTTGAATGGCAAAACATTATTTCAAACACAATAAACTAGCATTCATCAATTTCTATGTCTTTAAATTGTAGTGTCTTGCATAGGGTTTCTGTTCAAATAATATATATGTATAAATAATTATGAATAAATACGGATAACTTAGTCCCGGGGGGGTACTCCCTTAGAATTGATAGGAGTGCTCGACGGACAGTTTTGAAAATGACCCTAAAAGATACGCATAAATTCAAAAATTTTTCAATATGTATAATTTTAAGCACAGGCAGCCCAACCATTCTCTTTGAGGATTTTTTTAATGACATCCAAGTTATTTTCAACCGTGCGATTCCGCGCGACCGAAAAATTGCTTGCAAAAAGCCACAGGAATCCCATCCGCGCGCATTCAAACAAATACACCACAGGAACCCCAACCGCACGCTCAATATGTATTTCGCTCGGCGCGCGGTTAAAAATAACTTTATTGTCATTAAAAAAATACCTCAAAGAGAATAGTTGGGCTGCCTGTGTTTTAAGTTCAAAAACTGACCCTAAAGGGTACGGTGCCAGTTTTAGACCCTAAAAGGATGCGAGGGTCTTTTTGTCGACCCTAAAAGGTCCGTCGAGCACCCCTATCAATTTTCTAAGGGATCCCTCCCCCCGGGAACTTAGCAGTGTTCGGTTCGAAATCGAAGCCATCATGCAACATTCTATGACGCTTTCGACAGACTTAGATTGAATTTTTCATCCAAATACGTGTATTATTCAACACACACAGCTTTTGTAATTAGTCGGGCTAGAGGGCCCGACTCTAGGTTTACCTTTTAGTCAATCTATGTATGTATCTATCTTTTATGTCGCGTATAGTCCCCCATGATGCTTTGGGAACGAACACAGGAAGCCCAAAGTAGAATTGTTTAGCCTCCTGTGTTGATTTTATGACTAGCCCGACTTCACGCTCATAGAGCGTCTAGTTCTTTATAAATTATTAAAATAGAAAATGGGGTCGTCGTTTCAATTAAGGGGTTCCTCGTCGCGCGCAGAAAGGATGGACAGAAACAATGCCCGCCAATGTCCTAAATGCAAGATATCGAGAGTTGTGTGGAAAAGTTTTTTCGTAGGGACGGACCATTAGATAATTGATGGGGGGTTACGGAATTTCCCCAAAAACATATCAAGCACAGCTATAATCTTGAAAAAAAAGTGCACAAAAAAAAAGAAAAAGCTAAAAAGCCGAAATACCTGCACAGTCCCGGGGGCAAAACAATTATATCCTGCACCGAAAAATCGCTTTTTACGTTGAAAATTACCTTGCGAGCAAGTCTCCTTTGCCTTCCCCGTGAGAGAGAAGGGGAAGGCAAAGGAGACTCTGCTCGCAGGGTAGTTGAAAATATTAATTGATTGCAGTTTTGATTTGAATTCATTTAACGAACGCTTAGGAATAAGTTCATTTATAGTTGTTTATACCTTCGATGTCTTGATTCCATGATGATGCAACTCCTAGGATTCACCAAATAACGACTGTAGGAAATCAATATGATAAAAGCTAGGCAGTCCAAGACATCTTGACAACGATGTGACCTATGACGTAGGAAAATATCGTATTAGCCTAAAGAAAACAGACGTTCTTTCGCTCCTCTTCCCCCTGCGAATTTTTATAATTTTAGTGGTCGTGCTGCAGGGCAAATTTTGAGCTTATTAATCTGATCCCGGAGTAATCAATCGATCAAAATCGATCATCGAAATATCGATTGATATCGATATTCGATGATTAATCGATAGTCACACGAAAAAGTTCCTTAACTAATATCGATTAGTATCGATTAACATCGATTATCATCGGTCACCTATTTCAGTCATTTTTATCGATAAAATGTCACAAATTTATTGCTCATCGATTAGTCATCGATTTCCAGTATTAATCGATTAATTAGCATCGACTAATATCGATTAATATCGACTTCATCGATTATCGGTTTCATCGATTAATTACTCCGGGATCTGATTCCCCAAACAACAACATGAGTTTTATAGTTCGTCAGTTTAAAATTGGCAATCGATCATTTACAGAACATTAGAACTAAAATATAATCAAGAAATATATCTAAGTACTATATTAATTACATATAATGGCTACTCATAGGTCTTCTTGGAGGTCTTCATTAATAACTTGAATCAGCGATCATACCGATCAATAGATCAGTTCAAATGTTTCATGATGGTCTAATACATAAACTAAAACATAATCTAACATATAATCAAACAATAATTATTCCTTACCCATGTCCCCGCTATAGACTATATTTATGACGATACAAGTACAGAGAGTGTTCAGGCGATTGAGTAATGGGAAAGCGAAAGGGCTAACTAAGATATGAGGCACGCCTCCTATCATATTACCTAAACAAGGGTCACGAACAATAAAAAATGTTGCGTTACTAATTCAATACAATAATATTAACTAGCGTACCTAATAAGCACATTTAAAAATAGAATAGAATAGAATAGAATAGAATAGAATAGAATAGAATAGAATAGAATAGAATAGAATAGAATAGAATAGAATAGAATAGAATAGAAAAGAATAGAATAGAATAGAATAGAATAGAATAGAATATTTAAAGAGGGTAACAGTTAATATCTAAAGATAATATACACATGGCCCTCAAAATAATAACAATGAATAAATAAAAGAAAGCTGCCTCATAGCGCATGCAACAAATACCACAGGTAGCCCAAGCTCACTATCTGTGGTCTTATAAGGCTTATATGGGAGAATATACGGCGATTTTTAAAATATACAAAATTTGTATAAATAATAAAAATAAACGTTCTTACTTGTTTCTTATTTTTTACTTTGACTCCCTGTTAAGTTTCAGGCCATTTGGGGCAGTTTTGAGCGAGAAGAAGAACATTGTCTTCTCCTTGACAATTATTTCTATATCATGTGAAAGTTGGAGAAAAAACGATTAAATTTGCAAGAAGCTATAAGAGTTTAAAAAATCAGAAAACACCAAAACGAGGCATCAAAGGCCTCAGCAGAAAATTACATACAAATCTCTACATTTTTCTTTGAGCATAACTTTTTTGGTATTTTAGCCAGAGCATCAAAACTTTCCAAACATGCCTATTTCAGGTGATTCTTTCATATGACAGTGCTATAATATTAAGTAATGATGTGTGTAAGAAGTAGGCAACTCTCAATTGTTCTGCGGCAATAGTAACCTCTCCACATAAGAATGTCTCAGTTTTCAAACTGAAAGTATATAAAAATAAAATGTGCCAAAACTCTGTTTTGGAACAAAATATCTTTTAAAAGATCTCGTCCAATCATAAGCGCTCAAAACAATAGCCAAAAGACGTTTACAATTTGATATGTTCCCCACATAGATATTTTGATATTTAAAGGCTCAAGAAAACTTAGATGAAAAGGGAATTAGATATCAAATAAAATATTAAAAATTCCGCTTAGTTTTGAAATTATGGCAGATTTTCATGTTTTAACCAATGCCATGATGAGATGGACGGATTAGACAATGCACAATTAGCGCTAGCACCTTTCTGCATATTCCATTGCCGTTTGCCTGCCTCGTTCTTACACACATCATTACTTAAAATATCTGTCTACTTGAAAAATCATTTTCCGGAACATATCATGGTATTTATGAAAGTGGTCTATAACGTGTAAGGTGAAATCAGAAGTCCTGCATAGCCTCAAGGACATTAAAACAATCCAGTACCAAAAATCCCCCCCTCCCCCCTTCCCGAAAATAAGCCCTGATCAGAAATGTTTCTGCAATTTTCAGAGTTCGTTTCTTCAACTACTGCGTGTTCATCATGATGCTTGCCAGTGGGATGCTTGGACTGGTCTCTGGACCTGACGGGAACCCTGTGTCTTCAACACGTTTTGGTGTGTTCATTGATAACCCTGTTAATAATTCGTTATTTCTTTGGTGTTTGGTAATGTCCTTTTGGTTTCTTCTTGATGAGGTAGCTGAATTTAGGCGGTAAGTAAAGCCTTTTGGACTCCAT
Source organism: Metridium senile (assembly GCA_949775045.1). Classification (NCBI taxonomy): domain Eukaryota; kingdom Metazoa; phylum Cnidaria; class Anthozoa; order Actiniaria; family Metridiidae; genus Metridium; species Metridium senile. Next base: position 11,310,765 of record OX459109.1, read on the forward strand.
GGAAGTGCGGACCCAGAGTGGTGGAATGGGTAACTTCCCATCCCCCCACCCCCTTGCTATAATAAGAATGACACACACAATCACAAACAAGCAATCTGTTTTTCTTTTGATTTAGGGAACCAATACAATACATCAAGGATTGGACAAATTACTGGGATGTGTCACGCAATATTCTACTGATTGTCACGATGTTTCTGAGGCTTTCCTCCAATGATCATTCATTTTGGTACATAGCATCATTAGCAGTATTTATGAACGCATTGGGAATATTCAAGTACTCACTCGTCTTCAGGTTAGTGAGAAAAATTAGATCAGAATATAACAATGCTTTACATCATCTCGGATTTCCATGTTTACAGCTATTTCAAAAAAGTAAAATACTGCATACTAAAAAGTGCATTGCTAGATGGAAATGCATTCTGGGTCATGTAATATTGTTAAAGTAAAATATATAATGATTAGTTATTTTATGCTTAGTGCATTCCGTTCAAAATAATATGCGAGCTAATTATGGAATGTTAATATCGCTGTATATGTATTATTCATTACGAATGAATGAGATCCACAATGCTCTTTGGTCTTGGAATGTACGCTTCAGTATTAAACATTTTTTTAAAAATCGCTGTATATAGCCTGATATATACACACTAGAAAGACGTTTGGGATCTGGGGAATTTATTAACCAACCAATATTTTATATTTAAGATCAATAAAAAATGTGATTGATTGATTGAATTTTATATCTAGTTTTATTTTGTATTTTGTTAGATTCACATCTTCCTATACTCGTGCCTTTGGACTTGTAATCTTCAAAGATATACCTCGCTTTTTTGTCGTTTTTATCATCGTCATGATGTCTTTCGTATTATCAATCATCATATCACTGCGTCACACTCATCCTCGCTTGACCATAAATGAACTGGTTGTTAAAAGGTATGATAATAAGTATGAATGGTTGTTGTGGTGAGGTGGTTATTGTGTGCCAATGGTTGTTGTGGTGAGGTGGTTGTACTGTGCAAATGGTTGTTGTGGTGAAGTTATCGTAGTGGGCAGATGGTTGTTGTGGTGAGGTGGTTGTACTGTGCAGATGGTTGTTGTGGTGAAGTTATCGTAGTGTGCAGATGGTTGTTGTGGTGAGGTGATCATTGTGTCCAGATGGTTGTTGTGGTGAGGTGGTCATTGTATGCAGATGGTTGTTGTGGTGAGGTGGTTGTACTGTGCAGATGGTTGTTGTGGTGAAGTTATTGTAGTGTGCAGATGGTTGTTGTGGTGAGTTGGTCATTGTGTGCAGATGGTTGTTGTGGTGAGGTGGTCATTGTGTGCCGGTGGTTGTTGTGGTGAGGTGGTTGTACTGTGCAGATGGTTGTTGTGGTGAAGTGTTTATTGTGTGCAGATGGTTGTTGTGGTGAGGTGGTCATTGTATGCAGATGGTTGTTGTGGTGAGGTGGTCATTGTATGCAGATAGTTGTTGTGGTGAGGTGGTGATTGTGTGCAGATGGTTGTTGTGGTGAGGTGGTGATTGTGTGCAGATGGTTGTTGTGGTGAGGTGATCATTGTGTCCAGATGGTTGTTGTGGTGAGTTGGTCATTGTGTGCAGATGGTTGTTGTGGTGAGGTGGTCGTAGTGTGCAGATGGTTGTTGTGGTGAGGTGGTCATTGTGTGCCGGTGGTTGTTGTGGTGAGGTGGTTGTACTGTGCAGATGGTTGTTGTGGTGAAGTGTTTATTGTGTGCAGATGGTTGTTGTGGTGAGGTGGTCATTGTATGCAGATGGTTGTTGTGGTGAGGTGGTCATTGTATGCAGATAGTTGTTGTGGTGAGGTGGTGATTGTGTGCAGATGGTTGTTGTGGTGAGGTGGTGATTGTGTGCAGATGGTTGTTGTGGTGAGGTGATCATTGTGTCCAGATGGTTGTTGTGGTGAGTTGGTCATTGTGTGCAGATGGTTGTTGTGGTGAGGTGGTCGTAGTGTGCAGATGGTTGTTGTGGTGAGTTGGTCATTGTGTGCAGATGGTTGTTGTGGTGAGTTGGTCATTGTATGCAGATGGTTGTGTTGAGGTGGCCATTGTATGCAGATGGTTGTTGTGGTGAAGTTATTGTAGTGTGCAGATGGTTGTTGTGGTGAGGTGATCATTTTGTCCAGATGGTTGTTGTGGTGAGGTGTTCATTGTGTGCAGATGGTTGTTGTAGTGAGGTGATCATTGTGTGCAGATGGTTGTTGTGGTGAGTTGGTCATTGTGTGCAGATGGTTGTTGTGGTGAGGTGGCCATTGTATGCAGATGGTTGTTATGGTGAGGTGGTCGTAGTGTGCAGATGGTTGTTGTGGTGAGTTGGATATTATGTGCAAATGCTTTGTGTAATGTGGTGTTCCTTGTGTGCAGATGGTTGTGGTGAGGTGGATAATGTGTGCAGATGGTTGTGGTGATGTTCTTTACTTTGAAGTATAAATATTTTTATTATTTTGTAAATATTTTTATTATTTTTGAATTTTGTATATTTTGTTTTTGTAGTGGTTTTGGTTTAAGTGGGAGTTTGAATGGTACATGTACTCATATGAGGGGGTACACTTGTATTATGTTCTCCATGTTGAAAGTCTGGGCATTTGGAAGTCCTCTCCTTGAAAACAGTTTTGACTTCATAGGGTATGTAGCATGAATAACAAAATATATATATAATTCAGAAACCAGTGCATTACTGTCTAATTTATTCGTGTTGAATTGTTTTTCCTTGTTTTTTTTTTCTTCACCTGTTGTATTTTTCCTTCTCATTATTTTCTTCATGTGTTGTATTTTTTTCTTTGCATGTACATGTATTTTTTTTGGTGCCAACCAGTCATTTCTTGATCCTTCTGATTTTTTTCCTGTTTATGCTGATCTATTTCAGGCCCTTTCCCAGTATTCTTGTATGTTTGCTCAGTCTAACAGTGTCTGTAGTACTGTTCAATGTTCTTATTGCTCAGTTGAGTCATACCTACCAAATGGTCCAAGAAGATTCACACTTATCATCCTTAGTGGAGCTCATGCATGCCATTACGACAGTGGAATTTCAAAGCAGATTTAAAATTTGGGTATTTAATTAGCATTGAATTAGGCATTTGCAATTTATTTGCTTTTCTTTTAAACTCCATTTCTTCCGGCTATAGTCTTCGATAATATTGAAGCATTATATCATGGCAATTTCTTCTTGACAGATTATTTAAGTAGCCTATATTTACATAGTAGGTAACTCAAAAGCATTAGGTACCTTACCAACCCTACACACATTCAGCAATTTACTCATTAATCCAATGTTATATTTATTTCTTTGTTATTTGTAATCTACTTAATTTTGTGTGTGAATAATTGAAGGTGAAGTTATGTATGTGGGGTGGTTTATTTGTTGGGTTGGCAAGTATGTGGATTGGTTGGGGTGGCGCGGGGTGGTTGGTGGGTTGGGGTGGTTATAGGTGGTGTTGGGTGGTTGGTTTGTGGGTTGGGGTGGGGTGGTTATAGGTGGTTGATGGGGTGGGGTGGTTATAGGTGGTTGGTGGAGTGGTGCGGTTAGGTACTTGTTTGATTGGGATGGTTGGTGCGGTTAGGTGCATGTTTGTTTGGGGTGGTGTTGGGTGGCTGGGGTGGTTGGTGGGTTTGGGTGGTTATAGGTGGTTGGTGCAGTTATAGGTGGTTTGGGTGGTGTGTGGGTGATTGGGTTGGGGAGGTTATAGGTGAGGTGGTGCGGTTATAGGTGGTTGGGGTGGTTAAAGGTGGTTGATTGGGTGGTTGGTGGGTTGGGGTGGTTATAGGTGGTTGGGGGTGGTTATAGGTGGGTTGGTATATGATTGGCAAACAATATATTCCTGCACTAGTAGTGCTACATAAAACGATAGATTTAGCAAAAGTTGTACCATTGAGTAGTTACTAATACTAATTGCACTCTATATGGAGTGATATTGATTGATCCATAACAAATAGTGAATGATTGTGACTTATATTATTATTTTATCTCATTCTGCAGCAAGTCAGAATAAAGTATTTCTTAAAAATGGAAACCAAGACTACTGATGAAATGAACGGTATTATGAATAACTGATATTAATGTCAGATTCTAACAAACAAATATTTGGAAATTTAAAAGAAAATTTGAAAAAAGAATAATTACTTATTTGCATTTGAGAAAAAAATCTTAAAATTGCAAGTTTGGACTTGAAGGGTGGAAATGAAAAACATTGGGAAAGAATTGGGAAAAAATATAATTTTGTATGTGAGAAAACCTAAATGCAAAAAAGTGAAAAGTTGAAAGGTTCGGAATAGAAATAATGAAAAACTAACAAAGGTTAAACATACAACAAATGATTGAATTTCCTTGTTTTCAGAATGCATGCAAGCATACAAGAATGCCCTTGGCAAGACCACAAGTTCATATCAAAATCTGGAAACAAAACTCAGTGAAACTGATAAAACACTTAACCAAATAAAGTATGTCTGACAATAAATGTCTTGCAGTGCCTTGTCTTTAGAGAGTATGACATAAACTCACGTTAAAATAGTAGAAATGTCACTTAGTACAACAGTCTGGTTTTGGAGATAATTACTAGCCTTATAAATTTCTTTCTTTCAGAGAAAAACTTGACTCAGTTCTTCACAAGAAATCCCAAGTGTGAGTCAAAGATGGTCTTTGTCCTTGATGTTCATTTTGTGTGTGTAAGTATGTTTGCCCAATCAGCCATGAAAAACTTGGACCATCAACAAAAATTGTTTATTTGATTCTTCTATTTGATAGCTTCACTGGACTTTATTATCGGACAGCTTGCAGCTCAAAAGCTTGGCTATAAAAAGTGGAAAGATAGATTAACGAGCCAATTGTTAGTCAATTTACCTTAGATGATGTACAGAGCTAGAACCACAGGCTACAGAGCCCATTCATTAAATTAGTCTATATACTTTTGAAAAATAAAGTAATAAAGATATAATAATACCTCGTCAGGTATAATATGGAATATGGAATAACACAATAAATAATATGTAAAATATACAAGCCAGAATTCCCCTTTCCAGAAACTAGTGGGAGGTTTTGATCTAGTTGAACCCATGGGCACTGGGCAACTTGTTTGGGTAGATGGTATGTACTTTGTGTTGGTAGACACATAATAGTTATACAAATATAATATACCTTCCATAATACTATCTGCCAAAATATATTTGAATGACCATTGTCCGCATGCATGAAGTAGGTACCGTTTAGCCAAACAAGCTCCCAGGTAACTTTGTGTCCAACTCTCCAACTCATCCCACTGGTTTCTGGATGGGAATAGTCCCCTTCACAGTTCCCTGCGCCATCTTGAAAGGTAGCCTGGCCTATGCATTGAAGTGAGACGTACGATGCACTTCCAATGATAGAGACCTTTTTTAAAACACCTTGCAGGATAATTATTCACGTCTCTATCATTGCAAGCTCAATATTCATCTTGCATCAAAGCAAAGGCCCGGCTACCTTTCAAAATGGCGCAGAAAACTGTAAAGGAGACTATTGTCTTTGATTAAATATTAAATTCTCTTGTTGAACAAATAAAACAATGTAGCCATACCATAATATTACATTATACTGATAACGCAGCATGATTATATTCAAGGATATTTATTACACTTGATAAATAATAATAATTAATGTACTTGAATCATACTCATTACATAAACTAGTTTTGATGATAATAATATCTCTGTAAATCAATAAACACACTAGAAAATAAATGACAAGCCTACAAAGGAAACACTACATTCATTAAATAAAATTGTTACTATGTAACACATGGCCATTAGTCATTATAACATAGCACAATTGTTATGCACACTCTTATTGGTCAAACCGTAGCACATTGATTATTAGAATGTGCCTTGTGCTGGTCAATCATAAACCCATTGACTACACTATTGTAACCTATAGGTGGACGACGTACAGTGACATATTTTGTTATGGTTTTGCCAACCAACTATTGCTATTAGAACGAGAAAATTACGAAATCCATTGTGAAAATGGTTGTCAAATTAGCATCACAATACCAACACTTGTAAACACTACGCTCACCCATAAGTGACATTCCATGGTTGAGAATAGTATTTCTAATGTTTCACGAAGATATTATTTGTACTCTAGTAACAGTTACTAAATAGTCACAACATAAAACCAATTAGTAGCAATTTGGTTTTAATTATTTGATAAATGTTTCAATCTTCAAGAACAGTCTGCTCAAGCATTTGCTTTGCTTGTTTGAATTCCTCTTTATCTCCAAGATCTGCACTGGTTTCATCCTGACAAATAAACAATTAGTAATTTGTTAAGTATGTTTTGTTGAGTGTAAATAATCCCACATTTTCCCGAAGAAAAATTTGGGTCTCAGCTGGGTTTGAACCGTGACCTCTCGCTGTCCGGGCTAGTGCTACCAGCTGAGACCCAAATTTTTCTTAGGAAAAATTTGGGATTATTTACACTTGACAAAACATACTTAACAAATTACATATATACCGAGTGACAAAAAACATTTACAAAAAAACAATTAGCTAAACGCATATCAACAAACCTTGACCACGATATCCAAAATATTAGATCTACATTTATAAATACGGGATATCCCGGAAAGTTTGTTGAGAACACCATAACTTCTTTCTTTAACAACTTAACGAAAGAGGAACCGCTGATTCCCGAATACTTGTTCAAAGAGAGGAAGAAAATATTTATCAGTTTACCATACTGCAAACAGAATGAAGACAAAAGAAAAAAATTCCTATCTAAGTTGAATACTTTCACCGATTTCAACTTCATCTGAACCATAATCGTGTGGCAAACTCGCAAGTTAAAAAGTATTTTCCCGCTAAAGGACAAGAACATCTACCGATCCAACGTTGTCTACGAGGGTCAATGCTCATGTTGACAGAACTACATTGGAGAAACATTTAGAAATTTCGAAGTACACAAGGAAGAACACTCAAACCCTAAACACAATTCAGAGCCAGCCAAACACCTCAGGGAAAACCCACACCATTGTTTTACGTGGTCTATTCTTTGTTTGGTCGAGCAGTCATTGAAGCGAAAAATCACCAAAGGTCTTTTCATCCAAAAACGCAAACCATCTCTAAACAAACAAAACACTATGTACATTGCAAAGCTTTTCCCTTTGGGAATAACATGAACCTTTAAAACAACATGAACCTTTAAAACAAGATCATTTCATGTAATTTATACCATTTCCTGATGATGACTATGTAGTCGAAAACGTTCGAATAAAGAAACAACAAATCTAAACGCCTTATTTTCTACATCGAAGAGAGCGACAATTATGACAATTAGTAATTAATAATCATTATTTTCATAATTTCACTACACTTTAGCTGCCAGAGATGCCATTTTCAGAAATGATTAGGGGGTGGATAAATTAAATTGAATTCATCAAGACCATTGCTACTTACTATTAGATTTTTCAAGTCTTCATAGGCAGTTTTTATCCTTCTTTTACAGTCTGGAATCATTAACTTGGATTCATCAAGGACCTCAATCTAACAAAAAAAACACACAATATATTAGACATGATGTCAATTTTGAGAGTACAACCCCTTTATAGCGGATTCTTAAAGACTAGAATTCTCTCTAAATACCACATAATCTTCAGTCCTAACTACTTAAAAAGCGGCAAATTAAACCTCAATAAACCAACACCCCTGTTAAACCAGACATTTTTCCTGGTCATTGCACTGTCTATTATAGAGGGGGTTCATTCTAAATGCCTTTAGTGAATATCTTTAATGCAATTACAGTGAGGACAATTTGAGTTTTTTGTTTCTTTTTTAAACCCACATCCCATGAGTGAATAGATTAGAAATCTGATTTATTATGGTCACTTACAGGATATGGTCGCTTACTACAGTGTTCATTCAAAGAGAGTCAACTATTTTACCTGTTTTCTAATATCATGTTCATCTTTTTTATCTTCTTTCATTTTTTCTACTTTCTTTCCCTGGTCAATCACTTCTTGTTCATACATGTTTTTTTCTTTTCCAATTCTAAAAAAAACACAGTTAAACGTCATAAAAATCACAATCAACATTGTTGTTGTTGTGAAATTCCTTTGATATGTCTTTATACTAAGTCTTTATTATTCATAATTTATAGTAGTTGTTGGTCCACAACCTTTTGATTTTTAAAAACGTCTTTTAATTTTTAAAAAAGCTCTCGGCCTTCATGGCCATCTTCAGAGGAATTTTAATTTAATTTAATTTAAAAATGGTTGAAATAGATAGATAGATACTTTATAATATATATATAGATACTTTATTGAGGACCAACAACTACTATTATGAATCAAAATCCAACCTACAAACATTTGTTTAACTTTATTATTATTATTATTATTATTATTATTATTATTATTATTATTATTATTATTATTATTATTATTATTATTATTTCACAAACAATCATTTACAATAAATGTTGCTGGTAGCTTATTACAGCCCAAGATCTAACCCGATCCTGAGAGCTGAAGCACTTTTCTTAATATGTGAGCTGTCCCTAGAAGTACAGATTTCTGAATGTCTATGATGCAGATCTTGTCTAAATCTAGTCTATTCAAGTGGTTTTTGAATTGCTTTGAAATGGCCCCTAATGAACCTATAACAATTGGTATTGTCATTGTTTTCTTTTTCCAAAGCCTTTCTAACTCTATTCTTAGTTCTTGGTACTTGTCGATCTTCTCCTTTTCTTTCTCATTAACCCTGTGGTCCGCTGGTACAGCAATATCAATTAGTTGGACCTTCTTTTCTGTTTTGTTGTTATTATTGTTATTATTATTATTATTATTATTATTATTATTATTATTATTATTACTTTATTATCATTATTATTATTATTATTATTATTATGATGATGATGATGATGATGATGATGATGATATATATCTTATTAGACAGTTTGATGTGTAATATGGCTGGATATTTTACAAGTGAAACACTGTATTTTGACGAGCCTCCGGGCAAGTCAAAATGCAAGTTAACGAGTGAAATATCCAGCCATATTACACATCAAACTGTTTAATAAGTTATTTATTATCCAATCAAAAGGTTTTTGTTATTTTATAATGGAAAATATTGTTTTACTTCAGGGCTAGATAGACGAGTAAAAATATCGCTGGATATTTTTACTCAATCCAGTCCTACTCCTGCGATAATTTTACTCATCTATGACTTATTGGATAATAAGATCATTTATTTTATGGGTGGCCCATTGGCGAGAGAGCTTTCCTTTCACCACTATAGCCTGGGTCTGATAGTAAGCTTATGTGACAAGTAAACAGAGTTTGTTTGACGTGTTGTTCTCTCTCATGCCACCAGGTTTTTTCAGGTCCTTTTGTATGTTCTGGAAACCTATTGCATTCTTTGTAAGCTTCATTCTTTGTTTAAATTGTAGTATTTTGTTGTTTCTATTGAGTTACACAGATTGTGTCCAGTAAATGGAGAAGGAGCCGTTTTTCCCAGGTTATCCGGTATTCCATCCTTCGCAAAAATCAACATGTGAGCAGTTTTATGTGGTAAATTATTTATGTAGGGGTAGTGAGTGTTGAATACTTAAACATTTGCCACTTGCTAGTGAGATTCGGTAACAATTCCCCTTAAGCCAACGTGAAACAGTGATTTATGCTTTTCGATTTCAATTATGATTACTATCTAAGTCTTGAACTAACTACCCAAACTAAATGTAAGCTTTCCCTTATATGGCGCACAATGGGAAAATATATTTGATTTTAGTTTGATTTACGATCGTCTATTTTCATCTTGCAAAAATAAATGTTTGCCAATATTTTATGACTGTCAATTGCTAGTTCTCTAGTTTATAATCACATCAATGCTTAAAGTATTATTATTTGTAAATTTGTCATTTTGAACCGAACTATTTGTAACTGTCAAGCCCTCCATGCAGACCTATATAAATTTCATAGAGAAAATGTATCCTCAATGTTTAAAAAGTACCTTTTTACAACGCCAGTCTTGATTTTAAGTTGTCTAACCCTTGGATCTGCAATAGCGGCCATTTTGGAGGTTGAATGAAAACAAATTGCAGATTTTTCTGACGTTCTTTATTTGCGCCAAAAATATCAATATGACATCATTGCGCATACTCTCGAAAAAAACACAGTTACATGTAACTGCGGGCGCGCTCAGCTATATTATAAAAACTTGTCAGGGGAGGGCTACGGTAGTTTTATAAAACTAAAAGCAAAGTTGAAGACGTAAACAATGGTAAAAGTTGTTACGAATTAAAATTGCTTATGAAAATCAGTTTTAAACACTGCTTTTTTATCATTTAAATGTTCTAAAGAAAATGTTAACTTTAAAGAAAATGTATTTTTTTAAAGCTCGGGAAAAGGTACTGACCTACCCCCGGACGGGGAATGTTTGAGATTGTTTTTCAGACCGAATTTGCATAGTAGATTTTCCGCATGTGTGCACTCAAATAATGCCTTTCCAGCTCAATAATAGCACTTTTTACAGTGGCTTAGTTTACAGTGTATTTTGACTTCCTCGCGACCTTTGGAGTGCAGTTATGGTAAGGTTTGATATGCCAAAAGACCTCAAAACTTGTTTCAACTTGTAAAATTGCAAGAATATGACTTGAGATATTCAAAATTAGATACACGTCAGAGCTTCTTCGAAGGCTGGCAAGGATTTTGGTAGCAACAACAAATACTTTCAAAGTTTGTACTGTGGATTTTCGTAAGTTTTATATCTTGTTTAATATTGTATTAGAAAAGACTCTTTCATGCAGCACTCTAAAGTATTTATACATAACAATTTCAAAGTTAAGTTACAGTTAAAGTTGCAGTGGACTGAAGAGGTTGATTAAAAACGAAACTAGTTTCCACTGAAAATTTAATTTGTCGTTTTGGCGTACGTGTGAAAGATATAAGGTTAGGAATTTAAACTTAATGCATAAATGCATACATTTTGAAGTCTCAGCAAAAACAATTTCATAAATTTCAAAGTTATACTGTGTTTTAATTTTATGAAGTCGAAAATTAAGATATAATTGTAATATATCTTATCGTCACTTATCTTTTGGTTCATAAATTGGTGCTGTTAATTGATAATTATTTTTTTATTATTGTATTGACTTTTGATCCCAGGCGATGTACTCAGGGGGTAAAATGATACGATGATAACCTGAGTTTAAGGCTCAGAGGGGGAGAAGGGAGGGAAGCATCCCCTTCCGTTCCTCTGGCGCCTGAAACTCAGGTTAGTAAAATGAGGGGGGGGAGGGGGGGGGGGGTGACGGAGCTTCATATTGCAGACCCCAAATAATACTCAAACCTGAAATTTTACACCCAAAAAATACATGGCATGCAAATTTCATACCCAAAAAAATACAAGACTTAAATACCTCAAAACTGATTTATTGAATTCAACAGGCTCTTCTAATGCATGATTTTCAAACGAATACTTTTCTAATACACGGATCGAAACAACAATTGAACTCGGAGATGTGAAAACCCAAAAAAATACGGGTTTCTTTTTAAGACCTAAAAAAATACTTGGCAGGTCTCATGACCCAAAAAAAATACCCAGAATGAAAATTGTCAACCCCCAAAAATATGTCGGACCTCCCTGTCATTTTGTCCCCCGAGTACATCGCCTGAGCTTTTTATTATCTTTTATTCATAATATTACTAAGAGTGTTTTTGTCTATAACCCACTTTTATTTCTCATATATGTGAGAAATAACACGTTATATTGAGGTCTGCTTATATTTGTTTGTTTTTTCCTTAAACCACAAACAACTGTGGAAAACATTGATAAAAGTGGTTTGGAGGAAATCTACAAATGTTTTCATTGCAGAGAGTATTTGAATATAAAAATATTTTACAACCATCACTCCCCGTCGGGGCTCTTCTGTGAGGTTCACTCACACTCACTACCACTACATTCCATATTTACAACACACAACTTTGCTCACATGTTGATTTTTGCGGAGGGAGGAAAACCAGATAACCCGGAGAAAAACCCTTGTGGCATGGGAGAGAACAACACATCAAACAAACTCTATTCACTTGTTGCCCGAGCCGGAAATCGAACCCAGGTTACAGTGGTGAAAGGCCAGCGCTCTCATGGCTAGGCCACTCATGACTCACTGAAGCATTTTATAACATGCACACCTAATTAGCATGTTATTTTACACATATTATCATTTGCATTTTAAAAGTGGGTTATACAGAACTGCTCTATTGTTTAATTCTGGTGAACTTGGATGTTTTTAATGGTAGAGTGAAATTGTTTTTTAAAATGGTGTGATTTGACAAAATGAAAGTTTGAAATGCAGTCAGCAGTATGTCTGAGTTGATTCAGCTTTCAGTTTGAATAATCCCATGTGGTGAAAACATACTTAATTGCCTCTTTTCTAGCAAAAATTAAGATATGATTTGAGTGCAAACACTTAATCCATGAAATAAAATCTATTTTTTACTGTCTAATAGTAAAGCTGTAATAAAGTAGAGTACAAACACTAAAAGTGTGCAATACTTTGTACTATTTACCACTAAATAGTGTTGATTAAACAATAGAGAACAAACGAATTTGCATAATTTAGCAGTATTTAGTGGTATTTATGTTGCACAATTTTAGTGTTTGTACTCTATTGTTTCCTTTGTATTAGCCTTTTCTTAGACTGTTCTGGTTGAGTGATAGCCACTAAATAAGAACTATTTGTTAGTAACAGTTTTGATTTTATTTCACGGATTAAGTGTTTGTGCTCTATCCTATTGTTGTATTTTGGTTTATATATTGTTGCTGTGTATTGACTATTTTTATTATTGCATGTGTACACTTTTTTATTTATGCTTGTTAATTGTTTTCTTGTTTACTTGTTTGTTATTTTCATTTATTCTTCTCCTGCTTGCTTGTTTTCCTTTGAGGGGAGGGGAAGTGACTGAATATTGACTATTTTTGTTATTGTGTACTAGACTTTTATTTTTTATTTATGCTTGTTTGTTTTATTGTTTAATTGTTTGTTATTTTCATTTATTCTTTTTCTGCTTGTTTGTTATCCTTGGAGGGGAGGGGAAGTGACTGAATATTGACTATTTTTATTATTGTGTACACTTGTTTGTTTTATTTATGCTTGTTTGTTTTATTGTTTAATTGTTTGTTATTTTCATTTATTCTTTTTCTGCTTGTTTGTTATCCTTGGAGGGGAGGGGAAGTGACTGAATATTGACTATTTTTATTATTGTGTACACTTGTTTGTTTTATTTATGCTTGTTTGTTTTATTGTTTAATTGTTTGTTATTTTCATTTATTCTTTTTCCTGCTTGCTTGTTATCCTTGGAGGGGAGGGGGATGTGACTCCTTGCCCCAAGAATGTCCAAATGGTGATTGGTGCTCCTTTTAGGATTGAGAATATTATTTTAATGTGTGTACCTTTAAGGGTTCTGGCCTAAAAGTCATTTCCATAACATGGCTCCATAGTGCAAGTGTCATTTTTACTTTGCTTTTTTACTAAAAATAAGCTTTGCTATAAAGACCATTTAACACAGTCGTACCTTTAAGGGGTTGAAATCAACACAGTTCTTTAATTTATACATATCTTTTGGGGGTTATTTTCAAAATCAACTACTGGTCACCCCTACCACTTGGACAAGGGGAACCCACTCCCTTAGCATTTTCCCACCTTGCTTGCATACTGTCCTTTTTTTCCTTTCTTACTTAAATATTTCTTTCTTTTTTTAATTGTATGTTACGTGTAGCCCTTTTTTGCTTGCTGCTTAAATGTTCAATTAATGAATCTATATAATTATACTTTTTTTATTTATATTTATATTTTTTGTCTTTAATCTACAGGTTACAATGAATGCCAAATGTCTTTTATTTCTCTTACTGGCCTTAGCAACCTTGATGACATCACAATGCCATGACGATCACCATGGTGACAGTCACCATCACAACCACAAGCATGATGACACACACAAATGTACAAATAAGTACAAAGAAGACTGTAACAAACCCGCTGACGATGATGATGAAGAGTTGTTTAAGAGGGGTCATCTGAAGCCATTTGGATCCCATCGCCTCCCTGATGCCATGGTTGAAGAACTGCCTTTCTCAATTTCGCCACAGGATTTCTACATGAACTATGTTGTCAAACACAAACCAGTAGTTCTCAAAGGTGTGTAGAAACAACCATTAATATATATAATTGTCAATGAAATGCCCCTATTTTTTATGAAAATATCATCACTATGGTTACACAGCTTTACGAAAAACTTCTTCTTTTCATTGATAATTATATAATAAACAACATTACATGGTCGCTTGGAGTTACAAATTTTATCTTCTCGTGTTGAAAATATCTTGTGAGAGATCATTTCAACATTCAAAGATAAAATTGGTATCTCCGTGCGCCCATGTAATATCTAGCTCTATCATTTCACCACATTATTCAAGTTGAGAATTTCGAGTAGTTGTCTACCACTTTTTTCCTCACTATTCTCTATATCAATATCCATCAAAACATCCTCGCTAAACAAAGCCGGCATTATAATATTTAATCGTGTTGATGTGTGCTAAACACACAGATCAACCAATCAGAGTATATTATTTTTGAAGTGAATTTCTCTGATTGGTTGATCTGTGTGTTTAGCACACATCAACAAAATTTGAATAAGTACAGATTTAAATGGGAACCTGTTCTATCTACTTGTGTGGATGTTGACTTGAAAATTTCTATTATACAAAATGTCGAAAGTCTTCCATCATGGAAATGTTCATTCTATACATAAATCTTTATCATCTCCTCCAGATGCAGTAAAGCATTGGGCAGCCTACACTAAATGGACAGATGAATATCTCAACAAGACATATGGTAATGTGTCATTTTTGATGGAGACGAAAGATGATGACAAGAAGAATATCCCACCCAATATGAAATTGTCCGCCTTCCTTGACACATACAGAAAAGTGAATCGATATTTAGTTGATGAAGTTCTTCCTGATATGAGAAAAGATGTAACTCTTCCCTTGGAGCTGCGTTGTGAGGAAATGAGTGCATATTTCTTTGTGTCGTACTTCTGGATGAGCAATGGAGGTAGGAAAAACGATATTACGTTTTGTTTTGTTCGTTTCGTTTTGTACATTTCGTTTTGTTTTCTACATTTCGTTTTGTTTTGTTTATTTCGTGTTTTTTTTTCGTTTCGTTTTGTTTTGTTTTGTTCATTTCGTTTTGTTTTGTTCGTTTCATTTCGTTTTGTTCATTTCGTTTCATTTTCTTTATTTTGTTTTGTTTTGTTCATTTCGTTTTGTTTTGTTCATTTCGTTTTGTTTTGTTCATTTCGTTTTGTTTTGTTTAATACGTTTCGTTTTGTTCATTTTGTTTTGTTTTGTACATTTCGTTTTGTTTTGTATATTTTGTTTTGTTTTGTACATTTCGTTTTGTTTTGTACATTTTGTTTTGTTTTGTACATTTCGTTTTGTTTTGTACACTTCGTTTTGTTTTGTTCGTTTTGTTTTGTACATTTCGTTTTGTTTTATTTTCTAATTTTTGTTTGTTCGTTTCATTTTGTTGTGTTCATTTCTTTTTTTATTTCGTTTCGTTTCTTCTATTTCGTTTTGTTGTGTTCATTTTTTTTTTTTCATTTTTTTTTTTTATTTCGTTTTGTTGTGCTCATTTTTTCATTTCGTTTTGTTGTTTGTTTTTCATTTAAGATTCGTTTTGTTGTGTTCATTTCTTTCTTCATTTCTTTTTTTTTCATTTTATTTATTAATTTTTTTCATTTCGTTTTGTTCTGTTCATTTCGGTTTTTTCGTCTCATTTTGTTTTTTGATTTGCATTATTGTTTTTGTTTAGTTCGTTTTTGTCTGGTCATTCATTACAACCATGCATCATCATTTTTATTATCACCATCACCATCGCCATAATGCGATTATCATCACTATCGTCATCACCAACACCACCACCACCACCACCATCATCATCATCATCATCATATTCATCATCGTTATCGTTACTATCTTCAGGAACATCTTCTAAGATTCACATCGATACTGACGAGAATCTACTGTGTGTCATCCATGGCCACAAATCTGTCCTTCTTATTTCACCACAATATTCCAAAGACCTTTACTGCGATGAAAGCTTCCAGTTGGGTGTGTCTGACATCAACCCTCGTTCAGTCGACATGGAAAAGTTTCCACGTGTCAAGAACGTGCGTTACACGCTCGCTAACGTAGAGGAGGGAGATATTGTGTTTATACCACAGATGTGGTGGCACCAGGTTGTTTCCAGGTACGAAAACTGGACATGGTACTTATCATCATCACAATCAACATTAAACTAGACGCACTTAGTGCGTTTACTCAGGCTACGTCATAGAGTAGTTGTGGTTTACCTGTGGCATTACGTCATGTGTAATCTCGACACAACGATGGACCCATAGATAGAAAAGATAAACCTAGACTCAGGCTCCACTGCGGGTTAGCCTGAGTAATAAACGAATAATAAATAACTTCACTTTTTTACGTCACAATATTTAGCATGCAGACACAAATGCCCTACTAATTGGGGAGACTCAGACTCACACTCACTTCCTTAATGTTACGTATTTTAGCAACATAACTCTATTCGCGTGTTCATTTTTGCGGGGGAAGAAAATACCCTTATGGCATAGGAGTTAGACAGTTAGCTAGAACAGTAAGACAGCACCGCAATTGTTTGGAAAGACTCTATTGTTTTTTTTTAAACTAGTCCTAAACGATGTTTCAATTTGGTTATGGGTCGCCCCTCGAAAACCCATCGTTTGCAGGCAGGCGGAAGTTCCTTTTCTATTCTTCTCCGCAGACCGCTGATCGAGCTACGCGGGCTATTGGCAATGTGATCTTGACAATGTCAACTATTTTTATCCTTAGGAAGGAAAGACAACAAGCTGTAGCACTGTGGTGGAAATCTAAACCATTCTGGTTGGAAGAAGGAAAGCAATCATTTCCCAAACCAAATGATGCTGGTGAGTCACGCGAATTCCAGTCTGTGGACAACAATTTTGCTATAGCATGAAAATAATCATCATTATCTTCATGTTCGATATGACTATCTACACAATATAATCAGCATTATCATTATCATCTTGCTCAATCGTCATTATTATCATCATCATCATCAATTATCATCATCATCATCAATAATTATCATCATCATCAATCGTCATCATTATCATCAATCGTTATCATTATCATCAATCTTTAGGGCCGTATGTTAGATAACCTTTATAGTGTTAATTACGTATTTTTCCCTCGTAAAATAAAGTATATTGTATTGTATTGTAATCTTCATCAATCATCACATCATCCTCAATCGCCGTCATTAACAATCATCATCATTATCAATCATCATCATTATTATCAACATCAATTATCGTCATCATTATCTTCAATCGTCATCAATCATCATCAATCATCTTCAATCTTCGTCTTTA
The DNA here is from genome assembly GCA_949775045.1 of Metridium senile. Classification (NCBI taxonomy): domain Eukaryota; kingdom Metazoa; phylum Cnidaria; class Anthozoa; order Actiniaria; family Metridiidae; genus Metridium; species Metridium senile. The sequence goes on from OX459109.1 coordinate 11,328,236, forward strand.
TCAATCATCATCATCAATCATCATCATCAATCGTCATCGTTATCATTAACATTAATTATCATCATCAATTATAATCAATCGTCATCATTGAAATAACTGGATCTCTTCCTATCATAATATGTTCATTTAATCCCTTTTCTTGTAGAATCTCGACATGATGGTCAATCATACGCCAAAGCCCTAGCCGACTATGAACAATGGGTCCAGAATGTCTCTTCCAACGTACCGAGGATCAAATGTAAGCGTCAGGAATCGTTAATGAGTGATTACAAATGGGAAACAGATAAAGTTGTTGGAGCTCCTGTAACATATGGTGATGGCGGCAACGACGAGGAGGTAGGTGGATATAGTACAGTTGAACAAAATGAACAAAACACGTTCTTTTTGTTCGTGGTGTTTTTGTTGTTGCTGTCGTTGGTGTGGGTGTTTTTTGTTTGTTTTTGGTGGTGGTGGTGGTGGTGGTGGTGGTGTTTTGTTGTCGATGTTGTTGTTGTTGATGTTTTGTTGTCGTTGTTGGTATTTTTTCATTGTCGTTGCTGTTGTCGTTTTTTTTTTGTTATTGTCGTTTCTGTTGTTTGTGTTTTTTGTTGTTGTTATTGTCGTTGTTGTTATTGTCGTTGTTGGTCTTGCTGTTGTTGGTGTTTTTTTAAGGGGAAGAGGAGGGAGAGAGGGACTTCCTCTAGTTCACCCTTCCCTCCCCCTCTCCCACAACCAACTATGCAGGCTAAAAGAGCCACGATGCGGTATGTTGATTTCAAATATACCAAATGATAATACAATAAAATTAAAACTTTAAACAAAATACAATAAAGGATTATAAATAAAGTTGAACTACGTTTGGGGATAATCTTGACGCCATCTTCGTTAACATCTTGTCCAGGACAAGCTTTTAGAGGAAGGATACAAACCCGACGTAGTCAATGCCCGAGATCTATACGAGAAGCCCCCGTGTAATTTCGACATGTCCAACCCTAAGAGTCCATGCCATCACGATATATGCAATAAGGAGGACGATCACCCGACATGTGTGAGGTACACTCTTGACTATTGTGCCGCATATCAAGATAGAGGCTGTGTCATCCAACTACCACAAGTCATGAACAAGAAATTCCAAGATGAGTATCAAAAGATACGAACCATGAAGAGCGAATTTTGATTGGTTCATTGGTCAATAGGGGGATTGCAACCATTCCCAGGATAGTGAATTGAACAAAAGAAACGGCAGTCATGCTGGTAGTCTTGACAAAAGAAAACCATCACCGTGACTGGTGGTACTTTTGCTCAATTCGCTCTTCTGGGAATGCAGAAGAAGTTGCAGAAGAAATTGCAAATCACCTATACAGAGCGGAAGGCTCTAAATGTACCATGGAGTAGATTTCGTATGACTGTGAAAAGTTCAGTGCCGTGATGTGCGTGCCTTGCCGCGACCGTGATGTTTCTAGAATGTTTTGACGTGCCTTGCAGAGCCTTGGCCGCGTTCGTGCCGTGAGCTTTTCATAGCCATACGAAATCAGCTCTATATAGCTAATTCAACCAAATAAATGTGTATTAATGTAACCAGTGCGTTGGGTATCCTGTTTCACATGCGGACCTTCACTATTAATTTATTAAGACAATTTCAAGACAAATGTAACAAAAGCAAATCAATAAAAGTTTTTTCTTGTATTTTTAATGAATTTACATCAATTATCTACATATATTTAAGTCATTAGATTATAAACAATAAAAGCATTCAACAATAGAGCTGTTCTCATTAACCCTTGAAACAAAGTGTATTAGTTAAAGTGTGATAGTCAATTTACAACAAAAGAACACAATGGAATTAAAGAGTGATGCACTAATCTACTCTATTGTTAGTAGAGTGAAGGTAATAGAAAATACTTGCTTAAGTGTAATTGTCAAATAGACACAAAAGAAAACAATGGAATTAGAGACTGCTAACTAAAAGTGCATTAGTCTAATATCTGTTTCACAGGTTAAATGACTTCACTCTAATATAATTGAAACTAATGTCCGACTAAAATACATACAAAAATTGATACTCCAATTCATTTAAAATCCATTACATATAAATCACAAGTATACCAACCCTATATATATATATATGTATATATACACCTATTTCAAAAATAGTTGTCGCAAACAAAGCCACAGCCCACTCACTGAAGCCTACAAAGGATGTCGGTATTTCGTCTCTTGTTATCGATATATTCATAGCCGTGTTCATAGCATATTTTGATTGTACGTGTTTGTGTTGTATGGGCATAACAAGTTGTTGCAGTGGTAGACGGTGAAATTGTGTGTTAATTAAAAAAGCGTGTTAATTTACAAAAGACAAATTATGTACATATTACCAACATCCTTTGCAAGCTTCAGAGTGTGGACTGTGGCTTTGTTTGCGACAACGATTATTGAAATAGGTGTATATGTATACATAAACCCAATATGTAACATGATTATATTAATATGTATAGTATATGTATATGTAACTTTAGATTCAGCATTAAATAGAATTAAAATATAAACCACGACCGAAAGGAATTGTGGTTATGCATACATGTTTTTTTCTGGATTTCTCAGTATAAGTACACTTTCATTACCATAGGCTCTCTTCTTCTTATACACCAAATGGTGTTTGAATTTTCTTCCACAAAGAAGGCATACATCTAGTATACATCAATATCAAAGACCCACAGTTCCTTGCGGTCGTCCGTTAACTACATCAACCTTTTTACTCAGGCTACCCCGCAGGGGAGTCTAAGTTTATCATTTTTATCTATGGGTCTATCGTTGTGTGGAGATTACACATGACGTAATGCCACAGGTAAACCACAAGTACTCTATAACGTAGCCTGAGTAAACGCACTAAGTGCGAGTTACAATAAGTGCACATTCTAAATGGGAAAATGGGAGAAATGATGAACAAACGTCTTTTTTACTTTTGAAAACCAAAGGTTGTATTATGTAGAATCGAACCACACTCCACAATTCTTTACTATGGACTTATAACTATGGTGGCATTTCAGATTGTCCAATTACATTATTATATTAACGTCAATTTTGGCCAGCTGTTAATTGGTGCCAATCATCAAAACCCCTGTTTTGTCATCGTTATCATTTAGTAAAAG